>VZSZ01006916.1:767873-919234 GCA_013398815.1 Ibidorhyncha struthersii | reverse complement strand
CAACTGCTTTCTGGAGGGATCTCTACACAAAGGAGAGAGTCCTGCAGCACCCCCGGAGGGTGGCAGTGGAAAGGCTGCATCAGCAGAGAAGAGGAAAAAACCTTCAAGAAGGTAAAGAAGTGTGTTTTGAGTCTCAGTAAGTAAAACAGATCCTCTACTCCAGACAGGGCAACAGCTACATTTGTAAACATTCTTTCTGATGGGTTTCCACTTTTCTTTCAGCTTGATTTGTCACCTGATTTGATTTTTGTTTCGGCTTATTTCCCTCCCCTTCACCTTTTATTCTGCTTTTTTTAATCATCCCTCTTTCTTCCATAAATCTGTGCATTTTTACCCCTCTCTTTTCATGAGCTTCCTTCAGCCCTAAAAAGCATCTGGATGCCTTCCAAATCCCATTCCCATTAAAACTGCCTGTAAACCCATCCTCCCTGTCCCCTTCTCCAAAATGTTTTTTTCTATCCCATGCTCCTTTTTCTGTGTATCTATTTACACTACATTTAATTGCTTATTAACATCACAGACCTGATCCAGTTCTTACTGAAGTCAGTGAAGACTCCCATTGCTATAAATAGGTGCTGAATAAGAAACAGAAGCTTTGTACCTAGAGGTGATAAATGTCATTTAGAGCCGAGGGTACTCCAGAAATAACAGGATCAGCCCTGATGTCTCTGCATAGCTAATGCAATCAGTCCTGGTGAAAATAAATGCAGAAGCATTGCCTTCTGCTGTATCGGGCCTTCAATGGACATATGTCTCAAGGATGCTGATAATAATCAGTTGTTTGAAAGGAATTAGCTGGCTTTTCTTTCTCTCCCTCTTTCTATCTCTGCTTCATGAATTTTCTCTTGTGTTTAGTAGACCCATTTATAAAATATAGATTCCTATTGATTCCCAAGGAGAATGAACATTAATATACTCTAGTGTCCATCTGTTTTCTCCCCCACATGGCAGAGAAAGATTTATATGACTTTTCTGGGTATGCTGCTGACCTGCAATTGAGTCAACAATCAAGTCACACTAAATTAAACAAAGATATATTTCTTTTCCTGGCCTATGCAAGAATGCTCTGACAGTCTGCCTCTGGGGGAAGGCACACATCTGCTCCCTTCGGTCGAGAAAAGTCAAATTCATTTGGACCAGAACTAAATTCGTACACAAAGATCACCTGAGCAGCTGGACATCATTTACCAACGGCAGTTTTGTGCTGTTTCAGGCTATTTGCAATAGTACCTTATATACCTATATACATACAGGAACATATACATGCATGGGTGCGTATAAACACATGCATGGGGATATACATGCTCGTTCCACCCACTTCCGTAGATGCCCTATTAGTAGGTGAACTATTAATCTTTAATAATGACCAGAAAGCTGCTTTGCTTTCAGCAGGTTCAATAAGACACTGTGCCACAGAAAGAGCTCTGAAGAACAAAACCAAAGATGCCACAAAACATCTCAATTGCTGTAATTATTCTTTGAATAAATTTTCAGCCATTATTCAGCCCTTCACTACAAGAAAGACGTTGAGGTGCTGGAGCGTGTCCAGAGAAGGGCAACAAAACTGGTGAGGGGTCTGGGGGACAAGTCTGATGAGGAACGACTGAGGGAACTGGGGCTGTTCAGCCTGGAGAAGAGGAGGCTGAGGGGAGACCTTCTCACTCTCTACAAGTACCTGAAAGGAGGGGGTAGAGAGATGGGGACTGACCTCTTCTCCCCGGTGACAAGTGACAGGACGAGAGGAAATGGGTTCCAGTTAAGCCAGGGGAGGTTTAGGTTGGATATTAGGAAAAGTTTTTTCACTGAAAGGGTTCTCCAGCATTGGAATAGGCTGCCCAGGGAGGTGGTGGATTCACCATCCCCGGAGGTGTTTCAAAAAAGGGCAGACGTGGTACTTGGGGATATGGTTTAGAAGTGGTTTTGTCAGGTTAGGTTAATGGTTGGACTCGATCTTAAAGGTCCCTTCCAACCTCAGCAATTCTATGATTCTATTCAGGCCCTGCATACTTACATGAAGGGCTATTTTCAGGCCAACCAGAAGCTCTCTAGCATTAGGATTTACAGCTTATTGTGTACAAAAGATTTAGCATTGCACCCTTAGGAAAGTCAACTGTAGATTGTTGTGAAGATAAAGAAAAATATAAGTTCCTTTAATCTTAATGTCCTTTACCTGCTACTCATTACTGTTCAATACATTTTCTAGGAAGCCTGTGACAATGACAGACTCGATGGCTTACAACTATACAACTTCTTTTCCCCGTTTCCAATAGTGACATTTACAAACTGCCAAGTACCCGGGACGTATGTACTAGAAAGTAGATCCTCATCCTTTTTGCATTAATTCAAGGTTCAGAGTCTCACGGCACTGCCAAGGGAAGGGATAACAAAAAGGACAGCAAAAGGTTCATAAGCTCATAAATATGTGACAAGCCATCTTGTCTTATTGCTCCTTTTAGCACACTGTGGTACTGAAATTGATAGCGTAATAGACTTTCTCCCAAATACAGTGAAAACCATCATGAGGTTTTTCATTTTTATCAGACCTAATTTTTATGCTGACAAAAAAATTATCAGTGAAAGGCAAAATGTGAGCTGTTTGCTACAGCATTAATTTTAAACATCTGGAATAGGATATAATGTATGCAGATGTTTTGTAATGAAGACAGGTTACAAGGAAAATAAAATATATTGTGTGTTGCCATTGCTCGTTAATATAAATTGACATCTGCTGAGTCTGGAGGTAAACTCTATGTTCTCCTGCCATCCAGGCTGGAATAATGCTCCATCTGCTATGTTAATGCAGCTGAACATCACTTGTCCCTTAAGTCATCCTTGATAGGTATAGACCTGGAGAGACTATTTGAGATGATATGGAGGTTATATATTGGACTTATCTAAATATTTTCTTACGCTGCAAGAAAAACTACTGAAAAATATCGGCTTATGCTGTTTAAGCCATACTGGAAAATATCTCATCCACACACAGCTTTCATATTCAGACGCCCTGAACATAATTTTGAATTTATTTCCAAAGGAGCTATTTAGTAGCAAACAGTTGGAAGCTACATTCACAAGTCCAAGAATAAAATTCCGCTCAAACCTATTATACTCGCTGGTATATGATGGGCACGATGAACCCAAACGCTGATTTTTCACACACAGACGCATTTTCCACTCATTTTAGGAAAATTTTTTCTTTGCAATAGAGTAAGTTTGTGGTCTTTGGCTGAAACTCATGCCACAGAAGCAGCTTCCTCCATCTGCCCCCCCTTCAAACCTTTGCTTCCTATCAGTGTTTCCCTAACAAAAACACTCTATAACTTATGAAAATTTTTGAAAACATTCTCAAAAATCTGCTTAGAAGTTGAAAGGAAAACCCATGTCACATCATTTGAAATCTGACCATGAAGAACTTTCCTTTGGACAGCGTTATCCTGAGCAGCGCAGCAGCAAAGAGACTGTGAATTGTGAATCTATGAAATACTTCTACACACCCCAGTGTTAATGCGGAGTAATTAGGGAAAGTGTACGATAGCAATTGTGAACAACCTCTGCACCTGGTAGGCTTTTGGTGCCAGGGAGGTACTTTTGTGAGCATTATCAACTTATAGAAGAGCTTGGTCCCGCTGTATGTGACACATACCTTCTCCTAAGCCGTCGCCGCCAGGGGCACAGGTCTGTGTTTATCCCTGACTCACCATCCTCACGGGGTTCACAGGGAACCCCGCTCTTTTTCTGTCCAAAGCTGGGCGGCGCTTACACTTCACAGACGTTCCCATCTCCAAGATGCAACCGCCAGCCTGGCATCAGGGCGGCATAAACACAGCCACCACAACAGCAGAGCCAGAGGAGGAACGGGGAAGCTTTCTGATACCCTAGGATTCCCTTTTTCTGGGAAACATCCCCGAGGCCACACAAACCACGTCCACAATCTAAAACATCACTGTGGGTTTTTTCTCCTCATTTGCTTTTAAAAATTGTTCTCCGATTGAATCCACAGGGATCCCGAAGGCAAGATGATGTGCTCCGCATGATGAAATACTTAAGTAGGATTGCAGTGAGAACAGGACTGGCGCCTGCACCACTCACACACTGGAAGAATTTGGTCACACGTTAAACATTTCAAAACACAAGGAAAGAAAAAATAAGCTCAAGGCAACTCCTGGAATAAACCTTTGGGGACCCGATGAGAAATTGCCACCAAATGAAAGCATTACAAGAAAACAGATGGAGAATAAGAGAGGAACATCAGAAAATCAAATGACATGTTTAAAAGGGCAAAACATCAATACTACCCAGAGAATTGATAAAATGTGTTATTCTAAAGGATGCTGTACAGCAAAGAAATCAGGAAATGCATTATGACTATGAAAGAAAGAGAAAAAAAACCCAGCACATGCATCTACCTTTATAGATGGTTCTGGTACCCAAGAAATTAAACATTTATATAAACACTTATTCTTGAAAATAAAATCTAAAGGAAGATGCATTGCTGTTCACTAAGGGGTTGCGGTCAGAGAATGGCAGAATGTGACACGTTAACACTGGCAAGATTTGTTCATTTACCTTGGTAAAAGTTACAGGTCCCCACTGTTCGTGCTTTGAAATGCCTCCTAACCACATTTCTTGCTGAACCGTGCCTGTTGTGACACTCCTGTGTTTACGCACCCTGTTTGCTTTCTTCTGAGCCACGTGAGTGCAGGAGGGGCACACTCTCTGGTGTGTATCTACTGGCAAATTGAATATGAAAAACAAATTAACTAAAGTACTTTGATCATTATATTAGATACTAGTTGTTTACCTATGGGATCCTTGTCTGAAAAGGCTCTGACCACATTAGCTAGAATAACTAGTTTAAGAAAATGAGACATGAGGCATTTCAAATATGTACCAATTTGCTTTTTTTCATGCTAGAGGGATTAATTCTTCCTTCATTTCTTCCACATGTAACACTCTTGGAAGACAAACTATATCCCCAACAGGAACAAATGAGGGCAGCTTAAGAATTAAGAATGGCCTGTGATGTTCACTGGACTGCTGCTATACGCTCATCATCTTAATTCATATCATCAGCACCACTAGCTATTCCATTAATCCGCCACAACAGGTACTGTAGTGCTAAGCACTAGGAAAAAAAAAAAAAAAAAAAGATAAATTCACTTTTTACAGTGAATATTCAGCCACTCCAGATGGGAAGTGATGTTCTGACAAGCAGTATTTGTTTTGCCGAGCGGGGCACTGGCACTCCGGCTAGCTACAGAGATGCTGATGGCCTGGAGAGAAGGAGTCACAGAACTTGCAGAAAGAAATATAGCAGTGAAGAAGTTAAACTGAAGAAAAAAAAAAAAAATCTGAAGTTCACAGGAAGGGTTAACATGGAGACAAAAGAATATTTCAGAAAAAAAACCCAGAAGTTGAATTAGATTCAAAAGTCTTAATGTTCAGTGCTGATAATGGCACTCAGTGTTAAGTGATAATCAGAACTGTAACTTCAGTAAGTCACTCTCCCAGCCCAGAGAAGACTCCTGTGGTTTGTATTTGAGAAACCCGGAGGTTTTTTCAAGATGTAGCTGAAGCATTTGGGTTTTTTCCAAAATTGGGGTAGAAGTGGAACAAAGTCGGGTTTCTCCTGTCAGTGCATTTCAGTGTTCCAGTGTGTTAGATCATGACAGAAGACAGAGGTATTCAAATATTTTGAGACTCTAAAGATACTATTGCTTGGAGTTTGCCTGCACAGATGAGGGAGGATAAAGTGGAGTGATGTTTGTTTGGGTTTTTTTTTTTTTTCTTTTTGTCCTTAATCACATAAGATTCATAGTTTGCATAAAAGTCAGCCCGCACTCTCCTCATTTGCAGTCCCTGCACAGAGACAAGAATCAAAGCCGCGTGCTGATCACTGCACTGGCTCGTCCCGTCAGGACAGTCCTGCTGGCTGCCATCAGACATAGACTTTGCATAAAAACCACATCTGGATGCTCAGCTCATGCTTGGGTTAACAGTATATGGTATTTGGCAAACAGGAAGGTTTAGGTGGATTGCAAACAAATCATACAAGAGTATTGAGTCTTCATGAAAAATAAGTTGGTTTTGCTGATAACACAGAGTAGCAAACAACAAAGAGGAAAACAGCAAGACCAGGTGAAGGCCTCGGCGTTCCTATCAAAGGCATGGGAGATGGTAACGTACAAGGACCTGAATCTGCATCCTCTTGGAAAAAGCACAATAACGGTAATCAGCAGCAACAGTGCTGTGGAGTCCTAGGCCAAACAGCTCTGTTCGCATTTCCAAGAGCGGCATGTCCCAGGAAGGGTCCCCAGCTACGAGACAGCAGATGCAAGTCCCCTTCCCAGCTCTGCTGCTGAAGACCTGAGACATCGGGCCAGTCCTGGGGCTCCTGGTTCCTTCCCAGGCTTTAGCTGTCTTCTCTATTCATAAATCATTCAGGGCAGTGATAGCATTTTTTCCTGTGCCTGACAAAATAGTCTCAGGGTGGTCCCTTACGTACTACTGGAAATTCAAGGTTAGGTTTCTTTTCTAAGTTGCCTTGGAGAGAAAGCTGCCTTTCCCCAAAGGAACAGAAGATATTAGGGACCCCAAAGCTAATACCTTCAAGGTGTATTTTATATCCATGTACTGTACACTTTGTATTCCTTTGAATGACCCAAGAAGGTGAGATACAATTACTGAGTTCTCTTGGTGTTTTTTTACTTTTATGACCAGTACTAACTATTTATCCAGTAATATTCCAGTTATTCAGTGAAGTCATTGTGCCAGTGCGGTGCAGTGATACAACAGAGAAGGCGCAGCACTCTAAGTTGCCCATCATGGCAGCATACAAAGAGTAATGATTTTTTTTTTCCTCCCCCCAGAATTTCCAGCTCTTAAGAGTATTTTCATGGTTGTATCAAAATTATCTTTGCGAAATAAAAACTAATCACATAATTATTTATTTATCAAGGTATACTTTATGTGCTAAGATTTTAAAACAATTGGCTCAGTCTCCTGACTTTTCACGACAATCTTCCTGAGTTCTTCAGAAGAGGACGAACACGTCACCAGGAATAAGTTGCATTAACAAGTGACACTTTTCTCACTTCAGAACTAGTCATTGGGCTGCCTCCTCTTTTTAAGTTCCATTTGTTTTCAAAGTAGATGAAAATGTAGATATAATTTTGGAATAATTGCATGTAATCCATCGGTCACAGAAGAATATATCACATTATTTTGTCTTTGAAACTTCCTAATGGGCTGCGGCAGCTCACGGGGCTGAGCAGCGCAGCGCTGCACGGTGGGACTCGGCTCCCACGGGCTCCTCCCCTGCCTGATCAAAGGCAGCGTCTCGCACAGAGAGGACTAGAGAGCATCCGAGCAAGAGCCAGAGGCAGCAGAGACAGACTCCTGGCGAGACGATGAGAAGGTTTACTGGCCTCTTCAGAGGTCGGGCCGGGCCACGCACACCAGGTTAGAGGCCTCTTAAGTCTGTATTGCAGAGACACAGGTAGTAACCGCAGGCAGAGCCGCCTGGGATGGCAGTTTTTCATTCTCCCTATGCCAGGAGAAAGCAACCTTATAGAAACAGAAAGCATTATCCTGCAGAAGCACTCTTTGCTTAATGCAGCCATTCCAGCAAAGCTCTGCTTTGTGCCAATTCAGTGCCTCCATCCTCAACAAGCTGAAGACTTGCTGGGCAAAGTCCTGCCAGTCTGCGCTGTCTGACTCTTTGTACAGCTCTGCTGGTCAGACATCGCACCTTTTTACAAGACTGGGCACTGTTGTGAGGAGACAGAGGCATCTGTAGTGTATTCTATCGCAAACCGTGGAGAGAACCTCAAAGATGGCACGGGAAGAGCTTCCAAAGCTCTCTGTCATGTGCTGCTTGCGGGCGCTACTGTGACACCTCCACCTTAGAAAGAAGGGATGTAAAAGTCTCAAGAGAACATCCCATCCATTATACTGCCTAAGAAAGGGCACTTTACCTTCTAGTTGTCCATTACAAGAACAAATAAATGAGAAAAAGAATGAGCAGAGTAATCACTGTAACGTATCAGTCATAAATAAGTTCATGCCCTTACTACAGTACAGTTTCACTTAACTCCTAATGTTTTAATTGCATCTCCACCTTCATTCAAACATTGCGATCAGGTCCTGTTTACGGGAGAAGGAGTCTTGCTACAAAGACCCAGTTATTCTGTGTTCTCCTCACCTTGCTGGGATTCCTCCCAGGAGAGCACCTGTAAATACTTGATGCAGTTTAGCACAGTAAGCAGAGGGAAAAGTCTCCCCACAGAACTCCTCTCTACCTTTGTGAAGCGCCGCAGTGATGCGCTGCGTCGTGCAGCTGCGGTGCTCCGTCAGGGATGCGGCACGCTGGCAGCCTTGAAAGCAGAAAATAAGAAACTTGCACACTCTGATTGAAAATTATGGAAAGCAGGTCTTTGTTGTTGCTCTCGCCTGCCTGCCTGGATCTCATCGGTAGCTAGAAGCGCACCTTCACGTTTCATAATAGATGAGATGTAAAACTAATTTTAAAACAAACTATTACCATGAAAGTGTTTCACTTTATCTCTGTATAAAGACTGCTTTTCACGTCCCTCCTCAGCGGCGGCATAGCAGAGCTGAAAGTCCCAGCAAATAATTTATAAAGAATGCATTAGAAGAGATATGTACTTATAGCGCTCGTAAACACCTGTTTCAGAGGCCCAACGTTAACTTGCAGTTATCTATCATTTATTGAATCACAGATGAGCAATCGCTGGCTAACTGCTGATGTTCTTGCGACTGAGATTGTGTCACACTGAAATCACATTTGTCTCTGAATTATTAAAATATGTGAAGTTCCAAATTGACTTACAAATGGGACATGTCATAAGTCTCCACGTGAGTGCATGCATCTGCTTTTTAGGCCAAGATCTCACGCCAAGGAAGTGGCAGCATTAGGTATAAGATCATTAGGCATACATTAGTATTACAAGAGCAAGTCAGGCACCCAAGCTGAAATCAGACTTCCACACCGCCAGAGCAATTTAAATGCCCAATGAGAGAAGCAAAAAATTGGTAAGAAAAACCCCGAAGAATCAGCAAGACTAAGCACGTGTCCACCAGGTGATCCATGGTACAACTCTCCTGAGAAGAGCTGGGCAGAACGTGTTTTCCTGTGCTGTAAGTGTTTTGGAACTAACACACCTGTTTCCCCCATTCTGCCTCAGAGTTGTCTGAAATGTTACCAAATCCACCATGGAGGAAAAAACAACAAACAAAAAAATGCAGATAAAGTTTCTACTACCCAACAAACAGAGATTCTCTGAGCTGTGGGAGAACCTACTTTGAAGTCCTGTTCCCAGCAATATGTAATTATTTATGTTTGGTTTATCTTTTTTTTTTAAGCCAGGAACACTAGTGTAGACCTAGGTTTCATTATAACTGATTTGTTCCTAAGAAAAGCTTTGATTTTTTTTATAAGTAGATATTCCCTGGGAAAACACACACACACACACCCCAACCCTGACTTAATTCACATGATTTTTTTTCCAGGGCCAAACTTGGCTTCCATTTTATTTATAACACTTGCATGTGTTTATATCCATCCTGTATCCGATAGCCTTGGGAGTTCAGAAGTGAGGCAGGTCAGCCATGAGCTGCAGACACCTGGGTCTTGGCTCAAGCCAGCAGCAACCTCGCACAAAAAAGATTCCTTTCCAGTTCCCAATCACTGCCGTCCCTCTATTCATATGTGTCTGACTGATATCCTGGATTATACTGTTAAGAATTAATTTCAGAAGCACAATTCCAGCATATTAACTGTGCTGCTTGTTTTCAGATGCCATCATTTAGAGAATGTTCAAGGGAATTGTAAAACAGGATTCACTTTATGATGCGGATGAAGTCGGCACTGAATTCTAAATGAGCTGGATATCGCACGCTAAATTGTGTCAGCAACACCTCAGTGAACAGAAATATGAGCTTTTCTCTGTCTCTTTGAGACACCTCTCCTTGAGTGATCCATAGAGTGGCATCCTTATCATCCCAGACAGAACAGACTAGATTTTATGACAAATCTGTCAGTTGTGCAGGGTTTGAGATACATTTCCAGCTGGGTATAGCCAGCAGGTGGAACGAGGACACGGTCTCTCAGATCAGTACTTTTCAGAGCTGTAGTTTAGATAATGTATTAAAACTACCTGAAACATTATTTCCCATTCCCTGTAGAGATCAATATCCAGTGCAGCTCTAAGACCCGAGGCAGTTTCATCGCCCACTTTCCTCCTTACATCATTGCCACGCAGAGGTGCAACGCTCTTCCTCATACCCCGTCCCACCTCCTCCGTTGAGGTTTCCGTGTACTGCCAGTGACCTGTAGCACCCACGTGATCAACACAAACTGGAAGGCAAGGTTGCAGTTCTGACCCTAAGAGTTTGTAAACCAAGTGATCTGCAAACAGTGGTCACCAGAGCAAAGAAATAGAGCCCCAGTAGATAACTTCAATGGCCCAACTATGCCTTTTCCCCAGGGCTGCACATCTCCCAAGTACAGACGTGCTCATGCGACCCTGGGAATCCAGTATACAGAAAGACACATGAATTACAGTATTTTCCATATCGCACTATTTGCAATGTTCCATATACTCAGAATGAGAAAGTGCCTAAGTGCTAAAAATAGGATTAGCTCGCAAGCACTAAGGCTGTGTTTACTCAAGCCACTCTCCTCCCCGTACCTCAGGATGCGTGCCCTGCTCAGCTGCGCAGAAGTAATCAAAATGGTACCTTGCAGCCGTCAAAAGATCTGAGAGTACAGCAAGTTTTGACTTTTGAAGTTTGTGCATCCAGCTATGGAAAGAAATAGGTGATTGCATCTGGCATGAAAGTGATAGATTTTCTTAGGAAGACTTCAACCTGAAGCACCAGGATACAGGCAATTGATAAAAGCAGCCTGCCTTCACTTTGTTTCATCTCTTCCTCCCCTCACTGCAGCTCGAGACCAGACCCATGACTAAGATGTGAGGCGCTTAAATTTCACTGCCATTGACACACGCTTGATACGTTGTTGAGGCTTTACCTATTGCAGGGTAGGATCTTAAAAGAGCATACTTTATTATAACACAATAAGAGGCAGTGTGGTCAAACTAGCAACTGCCAATTTGCAGGACAGTGTGGGTTCCAATCTGTCTGTTATTTATGTTATAATGGAAATGGGATGGAAGAAGTGACAAATACGCGTAGCAGATATGATGAGCATCCAGACGGAAAGGCATTATTAGCAAACATTCATTTAGCAGAGGCAACTACTGCTGCTACAGCCTGCGTAGTGTATTGGACAGAACATGAGCTTGGAACAGGAATACCTCAAATGAACATGCAGAGAAGAAAAATGATGAAGGAAAATATCACTGGCGCGGCTGCATATGGCAGTGAGTGCCGTGCCAGGACTGGGATTCCTTCATCCACCAAAATGAGCCGAGTTCTGCAGCCAAACATCACTATTAACTCTTTGCATGTCCCTCCGGGATCTGAGGAGAACTAGGAAAACGGGACTTCAGACCTTGCCCGAGGTAGTGCATCACTGAAAACCAAGCGTGCCCGGCCAGATGCAGACAGCTGTGCACGTATCCTGCACCGCCCGGCCTAGATGAGAAGGGAGAGGAGGGAACGGGCTCTGAGCCCAAGGCTGGGTTTCTCGCTGGCACAGCCCGTGGCTGACACAGAGGTTTACTTCTGATGCCTCTCCCATCTTGTTCCCATAACACACACTGCTCTTTAGTCTATAATGAAAACATACAGGGGGATGGGGGGGAGAGACCCCAAACAACCAACACAGCTGGCATCTTCCTGCCTTCCCCGCAGAGGGAATTTGTCACTGTCCCACACGCACTGTCAACTCTCACTCCTCGATGCCGATTCCCACAAACCCCACACTAAAACCAAAGCCCTTTACTGACCCACCAGGCAGAGGAGCTGGGCTCCGCGGGCAGTGTGTGTGCGGCACAGTGCCGCCGGGTTTCTCAGTGACTTTGCTTTGGCCTCTTTGGAGCGTCCACAGCCCTTCGCAGCCCCGCTCTCAGTGCTCTGCCCAAGCCACACGCGCCCCCGCAGCAGGTTTGCTGTTATCCACAAGAACAACAGTTGTAACAGGACTCTGGAAATCCTAGCCAGAGAGATGTTGAATCTTTTAAACTTGTGATGTTCAAAAGCTTCATTTATGTCAGAAAATCTAATTTAGTACAGGGTTTCCGGACGCTGGTGACAAGGCTCACCCTTCTCTAGGGGAAAACGTTGATGAAGAAAAGCATCTCCTGAACTTGCAGCGAGCTGCCTGACTGAGGGTCCCCCTCCAGGGAACGCCCGTCCCCAGGGGTTTGCAGAGCCATTACCATGACCGGGTGTTGACCTCCACAGAAATCTTGGAGTCTGCCTCTAACACAAGTGATAATAAAACAAAACTTAACCTTTTCCTTAGGAAAAGCCAAGAGGGTCCTTCTCGGAGCACACGCTGCTCTTGGTAGGCACTGGCTCTACCTTTCTCTTCTTTTCTAAAATTACAAGTGAAGCTGGAACAATGCTTAACTCTTTCAACTCCCTTTCACGACTCGGATCAGATGCAATGCTTTGACGAGGAAGCATTAGAAGAGACCACCACCACCACCTCGGCATCTCTGTTCCGCCCCTCCTGCCCTCGGCCCCACGGCCACACTGTGCACACAAAGCCTGCACCCACAGGTCCGATGCTGAATCCTGGTACGACCGGCCACCCTTCATTTACATTCCTTCTGTCAAAGTGATGGTGACATTAACAAGCATACTCAGAGGGGGACTTTGTGCCAATTAACAATTTCTCGTTAGCCTAATTAGGGGACACATGTTTTTAATCACAGCTAAGAATGTGGAGTGATTGAAGAATTGATTTGGAGCTTTTGAAAGCATCACTGTCAGTGCACGGAATTTAATTCGGCAGATGTGGTTAAAGAAAGAGAGCAGGGGCCTTACATGACTTTGGCTAAATGAGCTTAATAGCAGACAAACACAAGGAGCTGCAGTTACATGGACAATATTTCCACCAATGTCAGTCTACTATGAATTTTCAAGACATTGAGAAATATGAATAAAAACACCACCACCACCACCAGTTTAATTCTTGGACTGGCATCTGTCATTTCGCTGTACAGCTATATGCTGTCTGCTAAGTGCTATGCCTTCTCTGCGCAGGACATCCTCCCTCCCAATCTTCTCCTCCATGATTATCTTCCCCAAAGGTGAAGGAATGACAGTAACCTGGTTGGTTTACCTCAAGCATTTCAGTTCCATTCCGAAGTCTTCTCCTAGACGCTTAAATGCAAGTGACAAATAACTCTGGGACATCACTTAACCAGAGAAGGTCTCAGCATCATCCAGAGCATGCAAGATATTCCTCCCGTGAGGCTCTGGTCAGGCCTACCGCTGACACAGAACCATCTGCAAGAAACCGCTGCAAACCAGATGAGCACAGCTTTAGTCACGAAGTCAGTCAGTCCGTGTCTCCTTGCCCAGAATTCAGCCTATTACTATAAAACAGGTAACTGAGGTGCCAAATTTGAGTTCCTAGATACCATAACTTCCTTCTCTCCAATGGCTTCACCCCCGAAGATATAATCCTTTTTGCTTATTAAGGAAGACCTATATTACCTTAGAAACGATCATCTGAACACTGACCAGGCCAGTGCCATCTCCCTGGCATAAAGTTCAGACCACCTCAGACCTCCTTTAGTGTCAATATTATGTACTGTCTCCTCCTAAGTTAACCCTGGCAGTTCTCAAAGGAGAGGAGGGCAAGTCAAAGGGGTTTTGAAGCCGACCGCGATAAAAGTCTCTGTCACTAAACACTTGAGCCAGAGTTGGTGTCAATGGAGATCAAAGCTGTGACACCCAAACCAGACGTTCTGGAAAAGTAACTGTGGCTTCGCTTGCTTGTTCATAGGGTAACGCACTGTGTCACAGCAGGAGATGGAGAAACACAGACCTATCAAAAAGGATTCATTGCAAAAACTGAAGATGTACTATTCTTGCTGTGGGAAGCAAATGCAAACACTGGCATCTCTCTGCCTCTCCATCTTCCCCATCAGCAGTTGTCATTCCCCTGTTCATTGTAACTCTAGCTTTCACTTAATAGTGTTACTTAACATATCCCTTTGTCACCTTATTCTAACCTTGCCTTTGAATTATTGGAACATAACACACTGTAGCATTTGCACAATGCAAGAAATGATGACATTTACCAGCAACAGTCTATATAGGAATAAAAGCCCCAAGGTCTTTGATGGCAGTAACAGTATTTATGCAAGTGCTAAAATGAGTGGTTGCAAGCAACAAAAACATACGAATGGAACAATTCACAGTGTGGGCTTGACAAAAAGAGGTTACCTCTAACGCAGCTGGGTCAGCAGATCTGAACCTGTTTCTACACTACCTCCAGAGACCATGAGTCTGTAACCAGAAACCACCTTTTTTATCCAGTCTTCTGCTTCGGACCACATCACTTCCTTCTCTACAGAGAAGGAGGAGATTAAACAGCTACCCAGCTTTAAATACACCTGAAGACTAATTATACTGCAGACTTCCATTGCCCTGACCTTGTGTTGCCATTTACACTCACCGTTATAACTTGGTACCATTTTACACGTACACTTTAAGTGACTGTACAGAGTTTTAGGTGAGAGATTTTCAAGGACTGCAGCTCTGATGAATACCTGCACTGCCCCACGCCGCCGCCGCCATGAGTCAGGTCTGCTGTTCTAATGCACCCTCAGTCTGCATCCACAAGCCCATCCCTCTTTTAGGAAACAGAGCTGAGCAGCTCTGTTCCAGAGGATGTCTTGTCTGCTGGTTTCATCCATCACACTTTGGAGAGTCACAAGTTCTAATTTCTTTCACATCAGCCACCTCCAAGGAATTTCCTTACCAGGTTGGAGGCACAGTGCGGGTATTGCAACAACAAATTCTGGTTGATTCCAAACCATCTCAGAGCTGTTTGTCACACACTTACGCTGACCTCGTTAAAGCTTTGTTGTCTTAACAAATTTGGAATATGTCATCTAAAATGAGAACAAGTTCACTGTTTACTAAACATGCGCGTAGATATCTTGTTTCTTCCCTTGATCTGTTTTTTTAATGTATTCTCCTTTTCCCCACCCAAATATAATAAATATTGTGGAAAGGTTAAGGTCAGAAATAGATGGATTCTCTGAGCTAGTAGACTGGAAATATTCAACGAATGAGATCAGCAGAACTGAAGCCAGCTCTAATAGCTTTCATCTGTTATGTTTGCCTTCTTTCACTAATCTAATGCCCACATTTTTGTAGGACAGGAGTTAAACATAACTTTTTTTTCTCCCCAGATTTATGAGCGCTATGTAGCAAATCGGGCAGATCACTCATGCAAACAGTAGCTTTCCAATTCTCAAAAACATTCATCTTGAATAAAAATTGTATGTGGGATTTTTTAGAAATGTCGCAGCCCCTGTGTAAGCGTAGCTATTGATTTCACCTTTAGAGTAGCAATTATAAGATATATATGAGATGTCAATGTTGTTGTTAATGAAAGTTATCTTTCCCTACTCAGTATTCTGCTTATTTTCTTAGATATAGAACTGGAGGGAAGTTAAAAATCATGTTGCAGTATGAGTTAGTGATATACTACAAAAGATAATCATATTTTACAGAGCATCATTCATCCTGAGAGATCCCAAACCACTTGTGAAATATTTGCATAGGCACACATTTTCTAAAACAGCAACAGAAAAGAGACATTATGAGGATCTGCCTTTTCAACTTCCACACAAAATTCAGGAGCAACAGGTTTTGTAGGAGTCAAGTTGGCGTGTGGAGCTGTACCAGTACAGAGCTCTGCCGTGGGGAGCTCCGGGCACTGCACAGCATTGCAAAGGATACGCTCAGATTACATACACGAGGAGGAATCCCTGATTTTAATGGCAAGTGTAACATTGGATGGACCTTATATATTTTCTTACCCCCAAAGATGAAGGGTTAGGCTGTCCTACTGAGACCTAATCTTTATTTCCAGCAGAATTACGTTTATCACATCTGTTGATTCATCCAGCTGGTTTTGGATGTCATGCTCTTTTCTCCTTCCTATTTCTATTTATCCCTTATAGATAACTTTTCAAAGTCAAACAGATGATCTATTACAGAAAACAATTGCATTTTATACAACATCATGATTTCTGAGCATCTTTGTCACCCACACAACAATTCCAGTGCTCTACCGGTATTAATGGATACCTCCCTGAGGCAATGCTAAAACAGCCCAGAGAACTTTCTCATGAGGGCGAAGCCATTTATGGGGGATCCATCAGGGCAGTGGCCTGAGACCCCCACGTTTGACAGGCTGCAGCAGCAGCTGTGCAGGGCCAACAGCGCATGGCTGGAAGGGAACACGCACACATACTCTGCTTTTCCTTTTTGCCATGAGCCTACAGCATCAGGGAGCCCTTTGGGAAGCATGCACGTGGCATTCAGCCCTCTCGTGCCACCAGGAGACACAACACCCCTCCAAGGTGTTTCAGATTCCACATTATTACATTTTAGAGAGACATTTGACTTTAGCCTAGAGTAAAAGCTGTATCTCAATTGCCTTCTCCAACACCAACAAAAACACCAGGGAAGGTTAAAGAAGCAGAATTACATACCTTCTGTAGCAGTCTTGCTGAAGTAGACATAAGACCTTCATTCACAGACACCGAGTGCACATTCAGCCCGTGAAGGCTCCATCCCAGAAGGGTCGTTGCTGGCTGGCACACGTGCAGAACACACAAGGTTTCAAGCCAGCTCACTCACACACCCAGCTCTTCCTCATCACCTTTCAGAGCCCTCTGCTACTTCAGGACGTGTCCTGCGAGGAGACCTCTCCCTGAGCTGCCTTACTCAGCAGAAAGACAAATACTCACACACACAAAGAGCAACATCCCACCAGCACCACCCACAAAGCCCCAACTCCCTGACTTCATAGCTCAACTGCAGCGATTTTGGACGCACCTGCAAGCACAACTCAACAGCAATTACCACACAGGCTCCATAAATTATAATGATTGATTGATAACAGTAACTTTAAGCACCTGCAGTTTTGAAAAATAAACAAACAGTCAATTAGAGAAGCTTACAACTCACACCTGAGTCACTGCTCCCCTGCTTTTTTTCCTTCCCCCTTTTTTTTTTTGGTAATAAACGTGTGATGTTAAGCAGAACTGATATTCAGGCACTGCTTCGAATGATGTTGTCATTATCAGTGTTCAATTCAGAGGATGAGGCCAAGAAGTCAATGGCCAAACTAGTCTATAAAAGCAGGTCAAGGAGAAACAATGCACTGGGGAAAATTAGAGAAAATTATCTATTAACTTGGGGCTTGAACGTCAGCTGAGTCTTCTGGGCAATATGAGCAACAACAATGACCAGTAGGCTACGAGGCTTAGGTGCTTGGAATGTGGCTGAAACTNCAGCAAAGATTAAGAAAAAGAGGGGAAATTGTTAAACAAATAAAATTACTATAAACAAACACATTTCTCAAAGAAATAAAAGGATTATGGCAAAGCTTGCCTGTGAAAATTGATAAAAAACCTTACTCTTAATTTCCTCTCCATCCATTAAGAGCTAGCCATGTGGAGAAATTATTAGTAGCTGTAATATTTCAACCTGTATTTTTAATCAGTCATTCAAATTAATGCAAAGCAGATGGAATGGACCATATTTTCCTAAATCACACACATTAAAATATGTAATTGAAGTTTTTGAGCTTGGAAGCTAAAATGTACTGCAGCCACAGTTCCAAGTCCCACGTTATCTGCCCTGACCTACCGAATCGAGGGCAGGTACCACAGATTCACGACACGTCTGGAGCATCTCCTGTGCCACGCTGCAGACAAGCCCTGTTTGGTAAGTCCTCGTGGAAGTGATTTGTAGAAAACAGGACTATTAAAAGTGCAGTCCGTGTTTTTTTTCCCCCAAAACAAGGACTAGTCTATCTATTCTATATTTGTCTAACTGCTTATGAAAAATCATGAGTGGTAGTTCAAATACAGACTTGAGACCAGTTGGACATGGCGCACATCTGCTGCTCCCATGTGACCGCGTCGGAGCAGAGCCATCGGTCCTTCCCGGGTCCATGACGGGCCCCGTCTCCCGTCCGTAGCTCCTGTGGTCCTGCACCCTCCCGTTAGCCCTGGTGGGCGTGCAGTCCCGGCTCGTGCACCATCCCCGTACAAGCCGGGGGGGTCCTCCCGGGGCGCCTGCGAGGCTGCAGCAGCACCCGGGGAAAACGCAAGAGCATATGCACCACCAGGACAAACACGTCTCCCTCTCGCAGAGATGGTCTGGCAAGAGCTCACATAAAGGCGTGAAGAAAGTTGCTGCCAGGATGTAAGAAAAGAGGGGAGAAGACAGCTGGCCCCTGAGCACAAAGCACGATCCTTCCCACAAGCAGCAAGGCCAACAAAGCCTCTCCTCCCCCCGACGCCCCGTCTGCTCCTTCCCATTCAGGGGAACCGGCAGCCTCGCCGAAAGACTAACGAAGGTTTATGCAAACTGCTACTGACATGTGGAGACCAATTAAGCATATGTGCATCCACCTCTGCAAAATACGAGCGTGGTAAGCCGTGTGACAAGGCTCCCTCTTCGGAAGGGGCGATTCTAGGACATCCTCCAGCGAAGCGCGTCTCGATTAGGACGTGGTTGGTCGTGCAAAAGCCCCCGCTGCGCCAGCAGCGCCATGCAAACACCAGCGGCGCTCACCGAGTTCTGCCTCTACGCAGAGCGGTTAGAAAATGATGTTGCATATTAGCCTGGTACGTAGGATCCATGTGTAAAATAGACAACTTAATGGTCGTTACTGTTATGCGATCCGGGAGAGGCATGCAAACTCGCCACCGTTCATCTGCAGCAGTTGATCCGAGTATTTTATTTGGTGGCTTTGGACTAAGGGAAGGGGAAGTTATTCTTTCGTATACTTCCAAACTCTTTAATGATCAGAAACTCCAAATTTCTGTTCCACTTCAGATGTTAATGGGTTTGCTTTCTGATTTGCAGAAATTGCCATGTTTATACACTAAAAGGTAAGCACTGAGCGATGATAGATGAAGATGTGCACTGTGAAAAAATGAACTGAGATGGGAAGGCTGGCTTGGAAAAAAAACCCAAGTTTGAAGGAAAAAATGAAGTCTCCAGTGAAAACCTGAATTAAACATGCCACAATATTTCCTGCTATTTCTATCCGAAACCCCAGATAGAGTCCCTCTGTGTAAAGGGCTTCAAAATTCACTGGAGATGGCTTTGAAAGGAAAACCTCTCAGTGAAGACAGGTATGTTTTTCACTACAGTGTTGCTCTTAAGTTAGAACTTAACAGTTAATTAATGTTTTCTAACTCGATGTAAATATATCCACGTTAATCTTACACCACTTATTTCAGTATTCTTTTCAGAGGAGTAACTGCTCTTCTCCTGTTTCAAATCAAATACCGATTTTCTTCCCTTTTGGGGTGGGTTTGATTTCATTGATCCTAGCCCTGTTTTATTAACCTCTGCAAACGGAGGAAGAGCTTTCCCTCGGCAGCTCACTGTGCTCCTTGCCACAGCGGGCACAACCCCCCAACAGCAGCGCTGCCGTCCCCGGGTCCGGCTCCCCCAGGAGTCGCCTTCCCTCGGGGTTGCAAACCTTGGGCGTGATTTCAAAATATTCTCCTCCTGGCAAAATACAATATTCCTTCCAGGTGAGCCTGGGGAGGGAGGCAGGCAGCGCAGCGAGGCTCTCCTCACTTGCAAAGGGCCGCGCTGAAGGCTGTGACGGGAATGGTTTGGTCGGTTTGGAACAGCCCTGAGACAAACCCCCCCGTTAATCCCGCAACCGCAGACTCCAGCCAGCGACGAGCAAGTCCCCTCTGCCGGCATAAATCCGCGGGCACGAAGCCAGTGGAGCTGCGACAGTGTACACTGACTGCGAATCTGGTCTGCTGTTTCCAAATAAATAAAAAAAACCACCGACAGAAGGTTGGCTACGTGCGTACATGGAGAGGGAGGCTTTAAACAGATAAATCTGGAGGAAAGCGCAAGGTCTGCAGGGGTTTTTGATGGATTACGTTGCATGTTTGAACATAATACACATTAAGGCTGGAGACACTGATGCTTTGAATGGTGTGAAATTCCATCTAACGTGGGTTGTTTGCCTGACACAAACATGTTTAGCACGAGATGGAACAAAGGCGAGAAAATCACAGCAGAGTTTTTGAGTGATGCTTGAAAAATTGTTTGCTCTTCCTCCCCCCACCACTTTAAAAATGCTACTTTTTTCCTCTAGCCCTGTACCTCTCCCCCCTTTTCTGGTAATGGCTTAGTAAATAATTCAGAGAAAAAAACAAGAACCAGAACTGAGCGTAATAAAAATGATGTCTCTATCTGCTGTTGAGGCGCATCGTGCCACTTAAGTAAGACAGATGGGAGGATATGCCGTACTTTGCTTAGTAAACTGCATTGAGAGAAACTGAATAAGCCTGAAATTAGAGCAGAGGGTGAGATGGGGGTGGATGTACTGGTACAGTGTTGCCTGACAAAGACGCAGGGAAAAGTAATTTACTCTGAAATGACAGTTTGAAGGGGGAAGAAAAATAAACACACAGGAGGGAGCTTAGACTCATTAGCAGCCCAGCCTCAGTATTTCATCATTAATAATAATAAAGAACCCAGCTGAACCAGTGACTCACAATAACACTCAAGTCTCTAGGTCTCCATTTTTAGTTAACACATAACAACCGTCAGTGCAGTGGGAATGCCGAGTGCGGAACGGGGCAGGGAGGGGGTGGGCTGCTGCCTCCGGAGCTGCAGGAGGCACGGGTGGGCTCTTTGGGGAGCGGCGCCGNCGGGGCTGAGCATCCCTCCCGCCGCAGCGTGCCCCGCGTGCGCGGAGAGCCAGCCCAGCTACGGCAGCGGCGCTGGCGGGGGTTCCAGCGTTCAGGCCACTTCCACTCAGCTTCACGATATTCCCCTTCATGTGAAAGAGATTCTCTGCCTCCGGGAAAAAGGTTGGAGCGGAGACAAAGGGACATAGCGGCGGTGGCTTGTGCATCGTGCTCAGAGACAGGGGACAGCAACACCGCTGGAGCTTCAACTGAGACGTGAGCAGGCAGAGCTCTGATCTATTCCAAGTTCAGGGACTAGGGTGGCTCGAAACACTGTTTCTACCATTCCGTATTTGAAGTATTTGACTCATTAGAAACCTTGCTGCTGAAATACATTTTCCTTTGTGTCTTCTCCGCACCACGCCGGGCTGTGGGCTCCTCAGCCCTGCAAACTAAACAAGCCCTGCCCCGCATTGGGGTTCCGGTGGGAAACCAGCCAGGGAAAAGGAGGATGCGAACCGTGTTCGTGACTCAGTAAATGGCCTTTTTTCCACAGTCAGTAATGAGCCAGTATCTCAGAAGGACAGCATGCTATGTTTATCATGAAGGTCCCATGCCCCTTTTCTTGAGATTATTGCCCTAATTCTGCAGTGCTAAAGTATGTCTACATGATTCAGTTGTAGATGGAGCTGGCAGTCCCAATGGCCAAAGATCACCCCTATAACTGAAAGCACGTTTTCAGTTAAGCCTTGGACCCGATGTGCTAAGCAATTCTGACAATCTAAACACTTATTTTGGTGCCAAAATGGAAGCCGAGCTATTTAGAAGAGCGTGTCTTTGAATTTTGAGTGTTGAAAATTTGGCTTTCGCTATAACTCATATTCAGGTCTTCAGCATTTTGCTTCCACTGGAAACCAAATAAAGCGTAGCACCCCCAGAAGGTCCCATGCTGCTTTAAGGTCGAAGCGTAATTTATAAATATTGATTGTGTGCTAGAGGCTCAATCTTGCAAGGTGCTGAGTACACACACATCTCGCTGATGCCCTTTGGACAGCCTCAGGGGAAAGACACTTGATAAATGCACAATACAGTTATTCTAGCAACTAGAAGTGCCAAGGACTGTTATAGTTACGTGCCTTCAAACACAAGTGCAGATTTGTTTTGAAAGCACGCATATAGTGGAAGTTGCAAGGTAGAGGTTCAGTACATTAACATACCTCAGCATGAGAGCTCTGACAGATTATGGGCAGATTAACTAAAAGCTTTTAATTAAAACACATGGTCCTTGCAAAACTGAGACTGGACATGGAAGAGCTGGCTCTGAGAAGGTTGGAAATGACCCTAACGAAGGCACCCAGAACCCCACGAAGCCCAGCATCTTCACTCTGTTCTGCATCACCAGGTCGTGAGGACCGTACGTGTCCGGCAGGGTGCGAAGAGCTGACTGGCGGATCTCGCGCACGCGAGGAGCACACTGAGTGCTCAGCCTCAGGGAAAGAGACAGTGTCTGCCCCCAAAAGAAGTTCTCTTGTCACCTGGTTTGCTTCCATCTCGGAATCTGGGTGGACTGAGCCCAGACCGGCTAGCCCAGGGAAGGCTCACGCCCCGTTCCTGCCACGCCAAGTGCTGGCCCTGCATGGAAGGGAGAAGTGTGACGTGTCCCTACAGCTTATTGTACAAGCACAGAAGGGGAGCAACAGTCTGGACCTTAATGGGGTGCTGTAGTGTTTCTTCTAAAGAGATGAAAATGTCTGTTCATAATCCTGGAAAAGTGCCCCACTGAAGATCCTAAACTTGAAACTGGGAAACGCTTCACGTTTTTCAAGTGAAGCTTCTGGTTTTCCCTTCTTTGCTCGGTACCAGAAAGCATAACATTTGGGTTGTAAAGACTAAGTATCAATTTATGTTTAATCATGAAAACCTTGGCTTTCAGGCTCTTTCTATAGGTTCAACTGAATCTTTTCAACTGAGTTATGGTTTATATTTACATAAATTACCATATGAAACTTGTTAATATTTCCTGAATATCCTTTTTCATAGCACTATTAGACAAGGTTCTGCGCTTTTGTTTGGGACTCAATGTCAGCAAATCAGAATTCACAACTGTGATCAGTTAGAAACACAGCAAAATAATTTATTCCCTAACATACAGTCTGGGTGTCAAATAATCTGTCCTGAGCAACGCTATCTGAAATCAGCAGAATTTTATCATGCAAATTACAGGAAGTGTTATCGTTGGGAACAGCGGGAAGTTCCTGATTCACTGTCATTTACACATTAAATGAGCTCAGACTTGCTTCATAGAAGGCACTGTGCTGGGAGCATGCTCTGGTCTCAGGCTTTTTTTAGAACCACCAATAGCAAGAAAGGGCAAGAAGAATTTCACCTATTCAGAAAAGTTCATTGTTGGATTTCTTCACTGACGGCGTAATTCCCTGCTGGTATAGTAATTTGTCAATGAGTTTAGAGTAAGCTCTAAACCTCTCCATTGCAGGAAGAGGTCTTGGAGTCTGCACTGTGGATGAAAAGATGCTCGGTTGGCTCTGTACAGGTTAGCCTTGGAACTGGGAGCTCAGGAAAGGATGGATCGATACCTTGCCTGGCTCTAAGGGAGGCGCTGGGGATGTGCTCTGCGTGAGACACTGAGTCCCGCAGGGTCTTGGCCCGCAGCCCCACGCAGAAAGCAGGACCGAGCCATCGTTTCTGAGCACTAAGTGCTGTGGCCTTGTCTTTGCTGCCGAGAGGTTTACCTTTGAATGTAAACTAAACCTAGGTCAAAAAAGCACAGTGAAGATAGCCACATCTATTTTACCATGAGAACAGCACTATACTCTTACTAGCGCTGATCTTGGCAAGTGTGCCAGGGAATGACAGATTTGCTTCAGATGATATCGGCGCAAGCTGGTACTAGCTGATAGTTGTTATCACCTCCCGAGTGATGCTGACACATGTGCCATCGAGCGCTGCTGGGCAGACACTGCTGCCCAGGCAGGTACATACATGAGAAGCGTAACACCTAAACCTGCGGAGACCTCCGGGGGGGCCGGCTCTGGCCAAGCTCTCCAGAGCACAGCACACCCTAAAAGGAATTTTCTCCCTGCAGCAAACAGAGATACTCACGCACTCAAGATCAGCCCTACCTTCCTACTTCTCATGGAAAATCGAGAGGGAATTCCCCAGAATGATCAACTGTCGTTCTCCCACCCGTAACAGCGGGCTGGGTAGGACAGCAAATCTGGACTGCAGATGTTTAATGACAAGGGATGAAATTAGATTCCATCCACAACTGAGTCTAATTTCTCTGAGGACCATGAATCTGTCATTGGAAAGGGTGCTCCCGGGAGTGGATGACAGTGCTTACTCAGGGCGATGATGTATTTGTGTGATCCACGTTAATTCAGCCTCGGTCTTTCTCCTCTTCTGTAGATGAGAAACACACAGGGGTTTCTGAGGCTACGCAGTGTTTTACAGTCAATGGACCTATAGTCTAGTTGTAGCAATGAGGACTCCTCCTCTTCCAGTCCTTGTTTATGTGAAATTAGTTTTTCTCCCATTAGATGTGCCCTGGGCAGGACTCCCAAGACAAGGAATTCCTGGTAAACACTGGAAAGAAAAGCTGGAGCTCAAGCAGAGGGTCAGCACCCCCAGCTCAGGATGGGCTGTGCTTGTGTCCACTCTCACACCAAATCACCTTCCCTGTACGGAGGGACTGTGCAGAAGAGCAGAAGACATTTCAGCGACAACACAAACCCACAGAGCTGTGCCAGGGCTCCAGCCAGCGCAGAAGACGGCACCGTATAGCCCTCAGTGTGCCGGGGCTGAGGGGACCCGACAAGGACTCCGAGCGTGCTCTGTCCCCGCAGCTGGATGAGGTTTGAACCCCGTCTCTGTGAGGCAGAGCACAGCGCTGGCAGAGCTGGGGCAGCGGAGGAAGGCTTTGTCCGTCCACCACCGGTAACCCTGCAGCGGGAAGGATCACCCGCTCACCCTGCGTGCAGGCGGGGAGGGGAGCACAGCGGCGCAGGACACGACGCAAAGCTGATGAAAGCTTTTACAGTGCTTCAGAAAGTAACAGGCAGAAAGCATAAACACGATTATATTATTTTTCCATCTCTTTCTACTTCATTCCCACTGTCAAATACGTTGATCCAAAGCTTCTACCATGTCACGCCTCGCTCTTCCCCCTTTCCGGATGAAGCAGCAGCGCAGAGTTGTTCTCACCCCTTCTCTCACAACATCAAGAGAGTAAATTAGGAAAGTTTTGGTCCAGCTTTCAGCATCCAGGTTTCAGAGGGATGGCAGCGACAGGTATTTGACTTGTCAATGACAAACTAACCAGACCAGAGGCCGACTACGCAGCGCAGACTGAGCACCTCTGCGCAGGGCTGCTCTGACGGGAGTGAAGGCAATGCCACCGGAGAGCAGGACCATGCCTGCGGAGAGGAGCTACCCCGAGGAGCAGCAGTCTCCCCCCGGATCTCTGCCACTGCCCCACATGGAGGATTTTTAAGATCACAGCTTTCAGATGTCAGGTACCAGCCTACACCAGGCCACGCGCTACCTCTCTGAAACTGGTGAAACTCCAGCTCCATGTTGCTCCAGAACTCCACAGAGCTGATAGGCAGAAATTTTGTACTATCCAGCCATTTAAGTTGCTTTTTTTGATGGTTTGTTTTGTTTTGGGGCTTGGGTTTTTTTTCCCCGCTTGATTAAAGTATCCTCTTCCCAACGCAGGCTCTTTGGGAGAGTTGAGAGCCTGTTGCCATTTCAACTGCTAGATGTTTTTTACTTCTTGTTAATCCTTTCCTCCCAATTTGCGGTTTCACCCTGCTTGCATTGGAACAAGGGAGAGCTGAAGATAAGAAAAATAGGCCAAACCCCCTATAACAGAGAGGTGATGAGATCACCTACCATCTGGAGCCTGTGGTCTTCCAAAGAGGAAACTCAAAAACTAATTAAAAATACTCTGTGTCGTAAAGGCTAAACTGCCAGCGGGACTGAGAATAAATTGGAGATTATTAGACCTTTATTTCTCTGCAGTATCTTCCAGTAATTTTAGTTTTGTGAACCAAACAGTTTGTGGCAGGGAGGAAAGCCAATATAATAGGAAGAGTTTGCAGCAAGTCATGTAGCTCCGAGAGCTCGGAGTAGGAGCTCTCATCTCTCAAGATTGTTTTATTGACTTCCATCTGCCACCTTCAGACAGGTGCGAACCTCCCAGTCACACATTCTCCTCTCCCGACAACGGGGAAATATGGCTAAAATGGCAGTGCTGGGAAGGAGGTGTCCAGACCCCAGGAAAACCATCGGAAATCCCTCCTCAGTTTTCAGCTCCTCCACAGTTCCTATCCGCCTCCCACCCCTGCTGACACGCCCCAGAAGCCCTTCTCTAGCCTCTGAGCTTTGACTCTAAGCTCACCCCACCTACATACGAGCCATCCACAGTGGAAAATACCAGCCTCTCCGCAACGCTCCTTCTTATCACAGACGGAACGGAATAATGTTTCAAGTTTCATTTCAGTGACAAAATCTCTCCAAGACATCACACGCAGACAGCAAAAACTACTGACCTTCAAGGCTACTAAATGGACTTACTTTTTTTATTCTGGCTTAGACCAAAAAGTATCAGGGCAATAATTACTCTCTCCGCTCGCCCCGGCAGCGTGCTGCCTGGCTGCCCAGTAAGGTCAGAAGGCTCATTGTCAACAAACCTGCTAATGGCAATCACACAAAAGGCAATTTCTCTTCCAGGGCCCATCACTCCATTAATGAACCCGTAAGCTAAAGAACAGCACTTTCCAAGATTTATAGACATTTCTTTGCCTGTTTAGGGGCTATCAGCTCTAGAGAATAATTTCATTTTGGAAGACCGCATGGAATCAAGATGGGCATCTACCTTGCAGAAGGTGTTTTCTTTCCCTAAATGTACTTTCTACGGTATTACAATAAGAAATTAAAATTAGACTGTGTTTTTATGGATAACTCCAGCAAGGGGACACTAGCAAAGTGGTCTCAGTCTCTCTCTGCCATTTGATTTACCAAGGCTTGTCTTGAAGGAGCTACAGAGTTATTTTTGCACCAGAGGTCTCTGGGTTGCAATCAACGACTTCATTTTTTCAGTCACTTAGCATCTGATGTGTTGATTTCCCATTGATTTTTATCTGTACGTACCCTTTAAAAGCTGTTACAGTGAAGCCCAAATAGTCGGCTTTCAAACTCATAAATATGGGTTAAGGCCAAGAGCAACTTTTGGCCAAGTGCAAGAATTGTGGAGAAGTGGTGCAAAGCTGCCCGCCCTCACCCCACAACATCTCTTCCTAAGAAAAGGACGACAGAAAACAGAGCCGGTGCTTTCTCAGGTCATTGCCCAGTCTGCAGGCAGCCCCGACAGCTGGGGAAGGCTGTCTCCTGCATTTCTGCATTTACATGTCTTCCTTAAAGATTTTTTTTTAATGTAGTGTAAAACACCAGGGAGACCGGCTTCCTGATACTGAGCAGCTCATTACAGCAGAGGTCCTGATTTTGCTGGGGTTTCTTTCATTTTCCTGGTCCTTAAACAGCAATTCTTAATGCTCCATGTGAGAAGCAATCAGTTTATCAGAGGGAGGAACACTGAATCATCGCGTGTGACAGAAACTCGCTTGTCCTCTTGGTGAAAATGGCCATAACCTCATCAAAGCTTTTCAGGAGAGATGATGAAAAGTGCTAATAGGAATTAGGTATTTAAATTGATGACTCAGTCAGGATTATTCAAAGTGATGTGCTGAAATTTGTTTTTCTCAGATGTTTGAGCCCCTCTGAGGGCCATAGAGGACCAGAACAAACACTAGAGATGAGAGAAGTGGAAATTCTGCGTGACATTGCTTTTTCACCTTTGGAAAGATCGGTTTTATCTACGCACAAATGAATAGGACTTTCACTCCAGGGACTTTGCTATGTTTTAAGAGCTTTTCTTGCCTTGATTGTAATGCCATTTGAAAACGGATCCATGACATTTTATTTTCTCTCCTTCCATTAGTCCCACCTCTGCCTTGGACAGAGCAGCTCCTGTCCCAGGAGCACTGGGGTGAGTCAGGGACTGGGAACTGGAGCAAGTCAGAAGGCTGGGAGGTTTTTCTAAATACAGATCCCGTTTCTTTATGAATCCATGCCATTTGGGGACCATATTAATCTGGAAACCGTTCCTCTGTAATTTATGCTTAGGCATAATCTTGAACATCTAAAAGAAGAAGTGTTTTATTTTCAAAGGAAAGCGAGCGATTCATAAAACATTATATCTTGACATTTTCTGGAGAATATAAAGGGGCTCATTGCTCTGATTCAGGCCCTATTTGCATAATTTCTCCTTCACTCACCACAGGTAAATCATGGTTAAATATTGAAGCATTTATCACCTGTGTATTTTCAAGCCAGACTTTATACGGGCATAAAAGAGAGGGACACACTTTCTCAAGCACATGCATCAAACTGCAAAAATATGTGGGCACTCGTCTAGCTCTGCACTCACAAAATTAAGCCCCTGGTGGCCCTGGGCACAAACACCTCTTTTTGGAGGAAACTCACCCTCAGATTATTTTTCACAGGACTCTAAGGAAGGTCCCAAAGCAGAGCTCACGTATGGCTGAAATGATGCATGGACTTACGCTGCCATCTGCGCGGTGGTGAACTTCCCACTGAGAACGCTCAGGGAAATAAATATGGAGTAAAAGAGTGTTTGGATGTTCAGTCACCCACAGCAGAGCCCCCGCGCTGTCAGCTGACCTGTTGCTATCCGAGTTTATTGCTCTGTAATGTTCAGACATTTCATTTGGCTTAGAATTACTGGCTCCATCCTCAGCTAACGGAAATCGAGGTGACTACAGCAGCTGCTGACACGGGGATCGCATCTTGTTGTTCAAGCTTCTGTTCAGCAACTCTACAATATGTAAATGGTAGTCAATTAAAAATATATATCTATTACACGACGGAAGCTTTCAGCCTTTCACAAGTGAAAACGTGACAGGATAAAATGTGTCTGTTCTTACACTGTCCACTTTCATTTCAACCCCAAACTGTGACTGAGGGACAAATAAATAAGTGAAAAGGAGAAACGCTACTGTTTGTCACATAACATCAAACATTTTCCCTGGTCTCGTCCCCCATTTTCCCTTCTGTTGTCCTAATAAACAAAATAATACTTTGGGGATTTAGATTTACAAACAAACCATCTCTGTATTTGGCTATATCTTCTATAGCAATGCAGGAGGAAGGTTCTGTTACTCAATAACTAACTGTACACAGAAAACGCATACAAATTATTGCAGCTGTCGCTATCACAACTTAGGAGTAAATGCAGATGGCACGAAATAATATTCACAAACAGCTAATAGAATTTTAATGGCTTTAGAAAGAAAATAAAATGAAAGACACTGTATTTACTTGTGATATGAAGGGAATTTACAGTGTGCCAGTGCAAGTAACGAGTCACTTTGGACCTTGCATTTTCACACATTCAGAAGTGGGCAAGTCCCTGTGGGTTTTATTTATGGGAAGTTTAAATAGCAATCATAATTTGTGAAATATTCAAGGATGCATCTGCATAAAGTATGATGTTCGCATTATGCAAATGTCATGTATGATGAATGAAATGCATCAAATGTCTTGAGGACACCCAGATGTTAAGCCTACCAGGATGCCAGGAAACATGGAAGGAGGGAACATGATTTCTTCTTGAGTTAATTGATTTTCATGTTCCAGCATCACCTTCTAAATACTTCCAATCAAGAAGCAAGCCACAGTCACAGTTCACTTGTTGTGGTTGTCTTTTTCAATCATCATTCTCACTTTCCTTTTCCCAGCACAGTGCAAGACTCAAAACAGCCTTTTAAATGGTTAAATGAGATCATTTCCATATACACATAGCACTCAACTGCGAACGCTCGCTAGTTAGGTGCTAGATTTGGAGCTGTGCTTTCTTTATATTTTTTGTTCAGTGGCCAACAAAACGGGCAGAAAGGCCATGCTACAACTGCCCGTAACGGGCAGTCACGTATGAGCATTGAGGATAAAGGAATTCCAGTCCCGGCACAAAACAACAGCCCAAGAACCAGAAGGCAGCGGGGGATTCGCAGGGTGGCACAACGCTGCTGTGGCTTTTCCTTGTAGATTTGGGAGTACAGATCGCGAAGATCCGTATGTGCTGAAGAGTGAAATTTATGACAGAGTAAAAGCCTGTCCTATTAAAATGATCAGAAGCTGTGCCTTTGACTTTATTTAGACATTATTTCATCCCCAGTACCAAACACATCCAGAACCATGTGTGTCCCCCCCAACCCCACTATTTTTTGTTGAGCCGTTCACTGTATAGACAACATAATGCCAGCAGGCTTTCCTCACGTGTAAAAGGCTTGTGTCACCCAGCCGGGTCTGCCGGAGCTGAGGGCTCTGACCTGATGTCCCAGAGCTGGAAGGAATCATCTCGTGCTTATCATGAAATTCTGCGGCTCGTGGTGCAAACTAATTCTCAGATAAAGACTGTTCATCTCTTGTACCACAGGCAAGGCTGACCGCCAGAACCAGGAGCTATTCAGGATAAGGGCAAGGGCTCATATTGTTTTCACAGGTAGTGATGAATGAATAACTGCTAATTAACAGACAGATCAGGAAAAATTTCTACTGTTCTTCCTTGACTTTGGGGCAAAGAGACTATGGCCATATTTCTATCCTGTCACTGCTGAAGAAAATAAGAAGTTTTATCGAAATGAACAGGGGCATGTCAGTATAGCTTTTCCATATGGCAGAGGAGGACGAGGCTGCGGCAGGAGGGACAGAGCACATGTCAAGCACGTGTTAAGAACTGACACACAATCAGGACCTGGCTTAGGCTGTATTCGCTAAAATCATCAACACGCCAACAGCGGGAGCAATCCTGCTTTGACCCAGAGGGAAAAGATTTGGGGTAAAATCCTTTAAAGTATTTAAGCAACTGACAAAGCGAATCTGTGATGTAGTCCTGGGCCACATCCAGAGTGCCCAGCAGCGGTGCTTCACTGGAGGGCTGCAATCACGCCTGCCCACTGATGGGATGGGTCAGACCAGGTACCTCTGCACAGCATCAGACCCCTTTGCTCTCTTGAGCTTCGGTGCTGGAGCAGACTATGACTCTTAGCAGCATCACTGAGATGCTGGCAGTGAGATGTGCTATACAAAGTTATTTATTTTTTAACTGAGGCTTCAAATAAAATTGAGTAAGCTCATAATTAAGTTAGAAATGTAAATCTCAGTTAACTTCAATGATGCCGATCTTATTGATAAGGCAAATCAGTAACTGTCTTGAAATGACAGATTAAAACTGATAAAAATAATTTTACTATTGAGCACATCATTTGATGTTGTAAAAATGGAATTTGTGAAAGCCAGTTAAAGTGATGACTATTGAATCTGTTCACAGTGATAGATAGCTTTTAAACGCACGTAACTTGCCCGCAATCTGAAATTTGTAATAATTTTTGAAAATGTCCCTAGTAAAGGAACACTCGCACATAAATATCCATTTTTGTCTGACAGGGAAAGTATTCTACTTTAAATATCAATATATATCCTCGTACCTTCTACTCAGTCTAACTTTAGGAGAGTGATGTGTGTGTGGCTGTACTTAACAGCAGACGGCAGGTTACACGTAAGCTGGTTCCCACTCGGCAGTTGTTTAGCCTGAGACTCTTGAAAAGCCCATCAGGACTCTGCAATCCATATGGAAGAGTAAAGTCGAGAGTATATTTTTTCTTGCACCAGACACTATCAGACAAAGCGATTAGAACTACATCAGTCATTTAATGTAATAGGAATACTGCCTATGGAGCGGATTGCTGCTACAGGATCAATAGCTTCTGTTTTATAACAAAAACCAAATGCCTCGGCTTTGCTTGCAGTTTTTCTAGCGGCGAGGGGCTATTACCCAATGGCTGCACTCAATTCCATTGACATCCGCTCTTAAATGTTATGGATTCCCAAAGAGTTCATGCAAATTCAAGTTACATCTGTCATTAGAACACTCTGCTCAAGTCTCTTTGGGAGTCGGAGCAATGGTGGTTGCGTATGTGTAAAGTGAGCACAGAGTTTCACATCCAGTTTTGGCTTCTAACAGCTTATGTCGCAGTCTTTACCCTGCAGACACACCAGCCGGGCCTGGGAGAGAGCGGCTCAGAGGGACCTGTGCCCCAACGGTCTGGGCAGGTCCGGGCGGGCGACCGGCAGCCAGACCCACTGGCCCCACGCGCTGTCCCCAGCAGCGGGGAGGGCGTAACGATGCTGCTCCGTTGTGTCCCTTGGGAAATTGCGGAGATGAGCCGGTTAATGTGTGTGAAGTGCCCTGGAGATGGAATATGCTCAGTAAGAGGAAAACATGGTTATTAGCCAATCCCCCTCCGCCCGAGCAGGACTGGTCCCCACAGCCCCTTTCTCAGCGCGCTGCTCCATCTGCTCCCGCGTGCTCTGATGGAGCCCGACCTCTCCTCATGGGAGAGCGAGATGCAGCCTAACAGACATCACTGCCCAGAAGCCATCTCTGATATTAAACCTCAATATTCTCGACTTAATTTCAGCCCATATTTCCTTCCTCTACCCTCATGTTTAGCACTTGCATTTTATTTGTTAATAACACATACCAGAATATATAGTGCTAATAATATAATAGCACATGATATTGTTCTTCCTTTGACTTGGGACTTCCTCGCACTTTGCTGATTTGTATTGCAGCTCTCCTTAATGTATTTCATGTGTGTGAGGGTGAATTTATACTGCAGTGAACTGAGGCACTGGCTTTAATGCATCTCTTTCCCTCTCCTCCTCCAAGTGCATGAATCTTCCACCTCCCTGATGCTGCACAGATATTAAACACATTATTCTGGTTTGATTGAATACTAGCGAAATTAAATTTCTTCAGTGACTTACTCCTCTCTGCCGAAGCTGAGCAGGGAATATGCACTCAGGAAAGTAGAGAGGAAAGAGGGAAAAAAAGGAGAGGATCAAGCACTGAACTAAAGAGTGGCCATTTTCACCCCCATTAGCAGTTTTATGCTAGATATGATAAATTTTAGCTTCAGTGGTGCAAATTCCAACATCTGCTCCATCGCTGCGTCACAGACGTGTTGACAGGTGTAGTCTCCTGTTCAGTTGTGCTTGGGAGCTGACAGATGGACTGTCAGCAGTAAATAAAGGGTAAATCCCACCGGCAGTGCCAAGGGGCTCCTGAACTTTTCCTTTGTTTTCACTCATTTGATTTCACGTCTCTAGACTCCGTACTCACTGTCTTAACAGCATTTAGCAAGAAATTTCCTTCTCTTTAATCCTTTCTCTTATCTCCCTTGAGAAGATGAAAGCTAAATGATGTTAATCTGCCAAATATTTCTGATCATTAAGAGTGCAGCAGAAGTTACCACCCCGACTGGAAATTAATTGCAAAATAAAATGAGGTTGGAGGGGAATGTCAACACCTGAACGTTGTTTCTTCTCACACACTGAAGGACAGCACTCTGCAGCTCTAGCATTCAGCGCACAACCAGAACTGGTGAAACGGGGCACAGCCCAGCCCTCTCCAGAGCCAGGCCGCCCCCGGCGCTCGCCTCCGGATGCTCAGTCCAGACCACTTGGCACAAAGGACAGGCACCAACGTCCTACCACTGTCCCCTCGATTCTGCTCTGGTTTAGCAGACAGTATTTGCTGCGCTTGTGCTGGGGCTACGCTGACATCTGGGTTGGCCAGTATTTCAGCAAGGCTGAGATGTCACCACCAGTTTCCCTTCCCAGCTCTGTCCCCCCAGCCGGTTCGCTGCGTAGCTTTGGCCCACACAGTCCAATTATCGGTGTTTGCTATATCCCCTGTGCAGAGGAACACGCTTCAGGTCCTTCACAGTAACTGAAGAAAAGCGCTTAGGCACGAGATGAATGAAGCATTTGTACGAAGAGAGGTGACAAGTATTTTGCCGAGTCAGACCTTTTCAGGTAAGCATCTTTGTGTGTTGAGAAGTATTGCTATTAATTCAAAAGGATAACAACCAAACCCCACAGGTCCCTGCACAGGTACGGAGAATCTGTGGCTGTCCAGAAAAGGCCAAATCCGTGGCTGATGGGACACTGACAGCCGTGATCTTTGGCAACATTTTGTTTCTCCTTTTAAAAGCTTTGTGTAATTGTCAATAATTAATGCTCAATAATAACTGAATCCATGGGAGACTCATTAATTGTACACCCTCACGAAAACTCCGGCAGATGCCCTGCACATTACTTTGTTATTATTTAACAGTGTTGGTACAACGGGGATTTGGGTGCAGCCACACGGCAAGCGAGAAGGACGGCTGATCCCACGCAGCGCGCTCCCCCACACTGCCGTTTATCTTCATCATAAACTTGTGACTTGACAGACAACCTTTGTTAAACAGGCATTGCAAAGCCAACATACGATCAGTAGGGGATTATAGATTTAATTATTTGAAAGTTTGGTTGCTCACAAGGTTTAGTTGTAACAAGAATAAAGAAACTCTGGTACTTTTTCTGCACCTGCCAGGAATACATAAATTCATACTTGAAGAAAAGATCCAGAGCCACTGAAGCCCGTGGTGAGAATCTCATTTGCTCCTGTGGACTTTCACTTGGGTCTGAATGCCTGGAATAAAATAGCAGGAAGCAAATCCTGATTTTTTAATTCCATTCTTATTCATGCAAAACTCCTGCTAATGTCAGCTGGAGCTCTGGGGGAACAAGGGCAGAGCCATGTGTGAATAAACTGATCTAACACGTCTTTATTCAAAGCCCTCTCTCTACCCGTATCTCCCCAGACATCGAACAAATCTGTCCTCTCAGGGACAGAAGAAACGTCTCTAGGATTTGGTCATAACAACGCAGGAAAGTTTGTTCCTTCCTAATAGAGCAAGTTTTTCTTGGATTTCATAATTCCTCTTCAGCTGCTGTTGATATTTATAATACCTGAGCATTACAAGTAGAAAGAAAGAGAATCCTGGACATTCTTCGACAAGAATGAGGTTACCCGCTGGGAAATAAAAACATGCAAAAGCCACTTTGCTGTTCTGATTTTTCTGATGAAAGAAGCTAAGCTAAGATACTGAGGAATTTGCTGGCTTTCCTGGTAGCTACATCAACAGTCTTCCTGCATTATAAATCACGTTTTGTTGCCTTTTTTTTTTTTTTTACATGAGATGTACAACTCCCCTTAGCTTAAAATATTCTGTGCTTATGAAGGTTACGACAACCTGTCTATCTCCTGTGAGCAAGGCAGCATGAAGGCAGTTTCTGGGTAACACGAGGGGTTCTGCACCAAGCAATAACGATCATTCCGGGGGTTCTGCAGAGCCGCAGAGGTGCCGATGGGCCGTCGGGCGCGGGCAGAGCCGGCTCCAGCCCTGCCCGTCGTGGGGACCCAGGAGAGAGCTGGCAGAGAAGGGTCTTGCACCTTCACAAGCCAGGTGAGGGATGGGGAGCTTCACGGCGCTGGGGGTGTTCCAGTGGAGCAGAAGTCAGTCCCGCAGCATTAAAACGAAGGAGGGGGGTTAGCTGAGTCCCCGAGGCTCAGCAGGGAGGGACTTCGCCCACGCTGGGTGAGGGTCTGGCTGTACCCTGGCAGACACACACCCCAGCTCCTGCCGCGTCCCCGTCCCAAAGGAGAATTGGCAGAGGGTATCATCAAATGCTGAGAAGTTTATTCGCTCGTGCGGAGGGCATGCCTCCCACGATCTGGACCGCAGCCCCCTCAAACCGCTTTAATATGAAAGGAGTAGCTTTAAATATGAAAGCGTTAGCTTTCATAGGCGCTCACCTGTCAAAACCAAACTGATCAGGAATAAAACACTCTGATGTAACTTGGACAAACATTCAGTACTGCTTATAATACATATGGAAATGACAGACCCAGGGAAAAACTGTACCACATTTGAACTTCAAAGCCTTTTCTCTCCCTTAGTTGCTAGCTGCTTGCCAAGACCTGGTGAGTCCATAGATTTGGGTTTTCTCTGCAAGAGCTGGTGATAGTTACTAGTGCTTAAAACTATTTAGGGAGACGGTGTCTCCGCAGTCATTAGACTCATTAGGCGGCTTTTCAGGCTGAGAAGCAGCTCTCCAGAGCAAAACTATTTGCACACAAAACTTAGACCAGAAATTCTATAATACTTGGCTTAAAAAATATTAATTTGGGGAGTGGGGAAGGGAGTTAATGAATTTCACACTCATGAAGTGCTATCAGATTTTGGTGCCATCTGCTTATGCTTAAGACAGTTTCCAAGGCAGCTTTGCTGTTCTGCATCAAGCCTCTGGTGAGAGACCATGTACGAGGGAGAGGGGCGACCTCCCTGCTCGGCCTCCCAGGGGAGCCTGTACCAAGCGTTACAGTCTGACGCTGAATATATGTGCAGTCAATTTATAAATAGCCACAGCTTTTAACTACTTTGTTGAAGGAAAGGGTGAAATGAAATAGAATCAGAAAAAAATGGTACATCATGCGGCGGAACGGATTCACTCTCTTCTAAAGACAATTTTGCATTTGTTCTGCACTGTATTCATTTACTCTCTATTAATCCTAAAGCATAACAAATTCATAGAGGAATCACTTCACTCACCAAAGCAATAGAACAAGCAAAATCCTAGCACCAACATAAGGTGCAAAGAAGCAAGCACATAAGGCAAGCTACCGCACATTTTGGAAGGAAGTAGAATGTAACTGCTCTTATTAAAGACTACTCAGGAGGACAGACCGGCTTCCAAAACGGCCACGAGCCACTGCCTGTATAAAGTCGTGGGACACACATCCTAGCTATTTGTCTGCATCAAAAGACAGAGTATCTCTTTGAACAGAATAAAGCACCAACTCAGAGGGGAGTTGTTTTATGTAGGGTAAGAATTACGACAGTGTACCTCAGAGATCTTCAATGCAAATAGTCACCTCCCCTGACACCGCTAAGCCTGTGAGATCTAACGAGATCACACAGCACAACATGGGCTGAACAGGGGTTAAAGTCCTTTGAAGAGACGCAGCTGAAAACACCAGTCGGATGTCAACAGAAAACCCAGTAACGGCACTTGTAAACTCGCATTTACTGTGATGACGCTGGAACGTACACGCCTTCTGTTTGGGGAGATTTTTTGCATATTTTCCTACAGCTCCAACTAACAGCCAGATGACATTACGCTACATAGTTTGTCTGTATCTGCTTTTGCGCATTCCTCTTGCTCTGGTCACTTCATATACACACATTTTGGCGCTCTGCAAGAGTCTGTCTCAGCAGTATGTTCTGGGTGCCGCACACGTGCTAATAAAGGAAGGTTACGTATCTTCACAGAACTAATGGTAACAAAAGGCATAAACATATCCCACTTAACTGTTTATTACATCAAATGTCCCTCAAAAGTCAAAGGATCCTGTCTGATGATTCACCGGTCCCAAGAACTGTGACCCTTGAGACTAGCGAGGCTGCGCTGTTCCGAGTTTAACACACAGGCGGCAGTGGGGTCCAGCACTGCCCAGTTCAAGAAGTAAACCAGCAATCCCTGCCCTAGACAGCTTAGAGCACAAGGGACTTTGTTCAAAGCACATCCTCGGCTCATGCAAAAAGGACAACACAAAGAACGTGGGGTGCCCTGCACCGGAGGGGCACAGGCGCTACATGTTACGTTGTACTCTTCATGTATTTTTGGAAGGTGGGAGTGAGAATGTCCATTTCTGGAAGAGATGGGAAAGAAGTAACGGCTCTGCAGAGATTTGCTTGGAATTCTGTGCATGATGATTTCAGAGAGCTTTCTGCTGTTGACCCCAGGTGGTACACACATAACTCCTCCAGCACAGAATACACACAAACCTTATCTAGAGACATTAAAGAAAGCTACTTGACATTGAAAATCAAATTGATTTCTTGCCAAGATTTCACAAGGGCATGTGTGACAGCAAATGACATGCTTAAGCCTTGCAAGAAGAAAATAAACATGTCCAATGCAAAACCCATCAGTTTCTGTGCCAGCTTGAATTATGCACATCTGTACTGATTTGACACCCAGCTCGCTTGGCAGCAGAGGCAAAGTGTGTGTTGCCACAAGCTGAAATAGATAAATAGGGTAGAGCAGTGCTCGCTGTCTTATACAAAGCTGCAGAGAAAGCAGCTCACAGTGTTAAGGAAATAGTGTCCAGTCTCTTTGTTCCTCACTTCCCTCTGTGATAACAGTTGCTTGGAAAGCCACCGCTGCTGCCTCTGGACTTTCTTTTTCACTTCCTTTTCCTCTTGCGCTACGTACGGAACAATCAGCCATCAGAAAACTGTTGGCCACCTTCCTTCTTACAACTAGAACAGAGTTTCAAGTCAGGCAGAAACAGCCCTTTTCCAAAAAGCCGGCAATTCAGGGGCTTTGCTGGGTAAGAACAGCGGCAGCTCCCGCCCTCGCTCCGACGCTGCCTGAGCAGACAGCTCAACGAAAGGCTCCCAGATCCAGAGGGGTTTCCTACCACTAAACTCTCAGCCATTTGGGGGTCCCTCTCACCGAATGCCTTTTTGTTTCCCGGAAATTTGTGTTTTCCTGTGAAACGAGGCCAGCTGTCTGAACTCCAATTTTTAAACAAAAGCAGTGGAAACAGAACCGCTCGCTATTGCCCTGCTGCGTGACACAGGGCCTCGCATCCCTCTGATGCTGTTTCTCTTGAATTATTTGTCAAATCGGAGTGTAGACCCTCCAGGCCAAGCCCCATCCTTTAAGACGAGTGTATCTCATGCCCAGCACACTGGGAGCACTGGCTGCTGGGGTGCTATAAATAACGCTTCCCATTTCACTACCTGGTGAACAGGAACAAATGTTTCTTTAAGTCCCCGCACACTTCCATCCACCAGAGATTAATGTAACTGCCACCTCCTGCCGTGCATTTTGCTATATTAACATAAAGTTTCTATTGCACAGCAGTTTGATCCATTTGTGTTTATTTAACTCCTGTGTTCTGACAGAAGAAGATGGAGAATCTGCATAATTAATAATGACCCAAGCAATCTCACTTAATGCCTGTTCTGAAGCCCCTGACTATCCTTGTTAACTAACGACATCTATAATGGTGTCAGACAGGTAAAAGACTCCTTTAGTCTGTTGAGATATTATTCACCTGGGATTATCAACGGGTGTTTTTTGGCTCTAGCCATTAGCTGGACTTGCTCAGGTCATTCATAAAACTTCTTTTACTTTCCACGAAGGGAGCACAAAAGCAGGGCTGAGCAAAAAGCCGTGCATCAGGATGAATCTCCTGTTTATACAGACATTGCCATAGTCCTCCTTTGCCGTCACCAAGGCAGAAATAGGGATAATAAGAGTTCTCCCCATAATAAGCGGTTCTCCCGACAGCTTTGGAAACATCAGTGATTTGTTAAATGATCACAACAAGCTGTGCTTGCAGCAGAGGGCTACCTTCGTCCTCAGGACCTCCCTCTGCCCCTTTGAAAGACACCAAAGCGTTGTGGCTGCCCACCGGGTCCCTGCAGGATCCTGGAGGAGCATCCACGGCATCTCCAGACTTCCAGGTCCGCTGAGACAATCCCCGAGTTCAAAGCCCAGTCCGTGTGATCTCAGCCCAGACTACCCATCAAAACGCCCGATTTGGCTCAGCTTCCCTTTGAATTAAAAATATTCTGCTGCTCAGCAAACCAATCCCACTACCAGCGAGTCACCAAGCTGTAGCCAGCGCGTCAAGAGCAATGCTGCTTTAACTCCTGTCCCACGTTATTATGCAGTGAGCCTTAGCTGCCCTTAAGCATTTAGTCTGTACCAACACTATTTTTATTTTTATTTACTAGCAGTTTTGAAGGGATTTAAAGACCATGTTCCTTGTGTGTCTCCATCACAGAGCATCACGAAACAGGGAAACTGCGAATTTTGAGGTCAGAAAGCTGAAGGAGACCAGGTTTAGCTTTCTGGTTGCTCAAAGAACTGACTCGGTCCAGTCCTTCGCAGCAAAAGCTTCACAGGTCTTTCCTCGCCGAGACGCTCCCGGCCTGAGCAGACCTTTGGGCACACGGATGGTGGGTTTGGGCTTCTGACCCCCACGGCAGCCCAGGCCGCCGGCCCCCCANGGCAGGGGCGCAGGCAGCGGTGCAGGCAGGGGCACAGGCAGGGGTGCAGGCAGGAGTGCCGCCCCCAGTTTTAAGCAGACAACAGCCTCCTGGCCACAAGGTTCCCTTTAAAGAGGCCATGGGAGATGTGGGGCTCTGAGTGGGCAAAGGCTTTATTTCCTCCGACGAAGTAAACTTGTAATTCCTAATATCAGAACAATCCCGTCTGCCAAATCAGATGAAATGCTTGTAACAGGGGCTAATCAGATTCTACATTAATGAGAGAAAATATGAAGCTAATCAACACCCAGGCAGGTCTCTAGGCTGCAGGCCTATTAAACTTCATAAAAAATTAATGACTGAAAGAGCAAAATCGTTTGTAAGGGGTCTCCAGTGGCAGTGGAAGCGTCTTGAGTACCGTTCACCTCTCATTACACTGAATTAGCCTCACTTTCCAACCCCAAACACCATCTACTGAGCAGCGGCTTCTGCTCAGCCTTGGATAGCTCTGTTTCAAGAAGGTCCTGACATATTTATCCATCCTCCCTCCCTGCCTCACACCTTCTGCTCCACTTCCATGATGGCTTTTTCCATTTTAATTAAGGAAATTTGTACTCCGGCAGCTCCCGGGAAATACCTTTGTTCCTCGAGGGCTGTGGGTCCCGGCGGTGCGCAGGGCACAGGGCGGCTCCGTCGGCGGCTCACGGGGCAGCAGCTGCAAAAGAGGGATGGGCTGGTGTAAGGACAGCGCACGCACCAGAACCTACCGCCGCTCCACCAGTGGTTTTGGCTTCGAGATATTTTCCTGTTTGGAAATGGGATTTTCATTTTGAAATGTGAATGGGGGGAAAGCTCCTTCGTGATGTCTGCAAGACGGCTTTGCAGACGTTGGACTCCCGTCGGAGCTATCGGAATTTAGTCTTAGTTCTAGCAGTTTCCCTGTGCCGCCTCCAGTGGGTTATGAATTACTAATAAGATGCAAAAATGTAGATCATAATACAATGAACTGTACAAGAGTGGAAACAAAGCAGGTTCTTCTGGCTTACATCTGCTGAACAAAACGGATACTCCACTGATTTCAGCTGTTCTACTCAAGTATAAATAAGACAAGCTAAACCTGCCTGGTCCAGTCCTTTTTCTCACATGCATTGTTCGAGTTCTCACGTAATTGCAAGGTTGTGCACAACAGATCACTTAAAGTGATCTTCTGTATTCAGTGTTGTGGAGGCAAAACAATCATTTCTTAGATTTTTTTTTGGCTGGCAAAACAAAAGACCATTAGAACAAATCTTAAATATTTAATGCACTATGTAAATTAGATGTTTAAATACATATCTAGTTCAGTGGAAGAAAAGTAGAGGAGGTACATTAAAAAGTATAAGAAAGACATCTGGAGGATTCAATAATCATTGTTTCAGTACATGTGTCTCAGAAGACCCAGAGGTTTTGATCTGAAATATCTTCATGCCTGAATGGTTGTCAGGGGCGTAGTCCCGGTCCTATTTATAACCTGGTGCAGCTGAATTAAGCACCACTTGTTTCTTAATCAGGTTACAAGAGACTGTCATTTGCGTTTCCAGTATTGAGACGTTTCGTTTTCTCCCCTTATGTGGTGTTGCAGTACATTAGTGGGAACTCATTGCCAGTAATGAACCTGCTCTGAGAACGGAAGTCCCACAGCTTATCAAGGCTTAATCTTTGCACATTGCACCAGAGACAAGGGCACGGTCTCTGCTGCCTTGGCCTTTGCGAAATCATTTACCTCTGCGCAAATAAGTGTACGTTTCTGCCATTTTGGCGTAGGAGCAGCTGAGATCGGCTTTGTTCTCAGCTCGCAACGATGCACGAAGCTGCATGAGATGCAGAGGAAGGCAAAGCATCGCTTCTCCGACCTGGTCATGCTGCAACCTCATGAACTTGCTTCAGGAGCAGCACTGTAGAGCAGTGAGTAACTACGGAGTATTATGGTAGTTTGAGCTGTAGGATCCATATTGTCTTCCTCTATATTTATACAGGCAAATAAGCTGTGGTTGCAGTTTGAGCAATGCCTGGCTGAGATACAAACCAAACCGGAATCACGGTACACCCTTCCTCTTCCTTCCCCTGAAAGGTTTGGGACAAATTCTCACCTGGCAGATGAGAGCTCTCAACGACGTAGTTCAGACTTTGGGAGTCCAAAGAGTTGAATTTCACAGCTTAACACACAAACAGAGGGGATGCAACTTTCTCTGAGTCAATGGCAAAGACAGATCTAAAACTCATCTCTCCCGCCTACCAGCTTAAAGTGTCTCCATTTAGAAAAAACACGTAAGCCGCTTAGGAGATGCAGGTTGACATTTGTAAGACCTTACTCCTACGGAAGATAAACCAAAGACCAAAAATTTATTTGAATGCAAAGTATGTAATGTAAAGCGCTGGCTACATAGAATCATAGAGTCGTTGAGGTTGGAAGGGACCTTTAAGATCATCGAGTCCAACCATGAACCTGACCTGACAAAACCACTCTAAACCATATCCCCAAGTACCACGTCTGCCCTTTTTTGAAACACCTCCAGGGATGGCGACTCCACCACCTCCCTGGGCAGCCTATTCCAGTGTTGGATAACCCTTCCAGTGAAAAAATGTTTCCTAATATCCAATCGAAACCTCGCCTGGCTTAACTTGAACCCATTTTACACGCTCGCTGGCTGCAAGTCCAAAGCAATAAAACTGCTCTTAATGGCTGTGTCCTCTTTTCCAGCCCTCTCAAACAAAACACTCTGGGATATTCAGCAGCCATCAGCACAACTTACCTGAACCTGCCGGCTCCAAGCGCTGCAGAACTGGTAGCTTTTTACCAGTATCTCATGGTAGCTTTATAAAAAAATAATTCTTGCCTTTTTTTTTTTCTTTGCCACTTACATAGGAGAAAGTGATAGAGCTGCCCCTGACTTAAATATAAAGTTGTCATCCACACCGCCAAATAGTCTCACCTTGCAAAAAGCTGCAATATGACAAAAATGCATGACTATCCCAGCAAAAATAGGGCAAGAATAAGTAGAAAGCAACTGGTCTGACACCTGAGGGCTCTTTAGGACTCTTCAAGCAACATAATTTTCTTGGACAGTGTGCACAGAAAAGCACTGCTATCCCTATGCACACTAATAGCCACCTGGTTTGGAGCGTCAGCTGAGACGACAAGCTTAAGTGGGGGCGATGAAGAATCAATTCCTGATAATACTTCTCCTGTAACCGCTTAGTGGTGCATGTGGAAAAGACACTTGTACGCTGCCAGTGGCTACATGGTGTCTGTGGATGAAGTGAGACCGGCTTTCATGAGCTATCAGTCCATTATCCCTCTTCCAGAATTCAAATTAAGCAATTACTGGAGATCTGATGAAGACTCCAGGGATCTCCCAAATGAGACTGGTGATGCTGTCCTGTCATTCAGCACACCCAGCACAAACTCCTTGACCTTCTCTGGTATTCTTCGCATCTCCTGGCTGTCTCTGTAACAAATCTCCACTTGTGCAATGCTGTGGTTGGAAGTTGTGACCCATCACCAGAATTGCCCTAGCTTCTGCAATTCCATTAACTGCACTGCCATATAAAGTTATTATACATCTGTGCTGTTGATGTGTTCCTCCAGCGCTCATTTACTTTACAATATTTTGGATATTATTGAGTAACAGAGGTGGGATCCACCTGTCCACTGAAATACTAAGAAATCTCTCCTTTTAAAAAAATACAACTGTGATTTATCATCCATCGTAGCTGGACTGACTCTGAGGTTGGGAAGGTGGACGTGCTGGGTACAAAAAGGATAGAACAAAGCAGGTAGGAACAGGTGGAAGGAGCTTTTGATGACCACACAGAGGATACGACATCATTAAGAAGACAGATGCAGCTCCTTCTCTAATTTATTATCGACACTGTCTTTTCCAGGATCACATTGTCTGCAGGGCAGAGGAAGGGGTTGTGTGATTGCGCATGAGGTAAGAAGGCAGAACTGGTGCAAAGAGGTCTGAGAAAGGGAAATAAATCAATTGCTTTGGTACCTTGCATTCTTAAATTTTCAGGCAGAGCATATTTATTGCAGAATCTCATCTTGTTACTAATATTCAGTTGGAATGCAGCAAGTGAAATCAGCTCGTTAGAAATCCAGGCAATGTATTCATGTGTTTTTTTCTTCTCTTTTGGGAATCCTCTCCTGTGTAAATAAGACACATAATAACCCTTCTCTACATTTTACACATGTGCGCTGCTTTTCAGCCGTAAATGTCACAGTGTTAGCGTAATTATCCCCATTTTCCAGAAGAAAAAAAGAAGCACAGAAGGGTCTGATCCACAAATATTAGATGTGACAGCTAAATTTGGATGCCCATGTAGAGTGCAATTTTCAGTCCTCCCACCATCTCCTCTGACACAAGGAGGAATTGCTCAGGCAATTGCATCAAAACCCCCAATGCCTACAGTTAGGCTCAGATTTCCAGACTAACTCAGAACACTGTTTACAGTTGGATGCTCCTGCATTTGGAAAAACTAAAACTTGTTTTTGCATCTGAAGGGGCATCTGGGTTCGTCAGAAGATCTGATCTTCACCTTCATCTTGGGGAAATCCTGGCACATGCGCTCTCAGAAATAAAACACAAAGGTGACCCAGATCTTGGAAAACCAGACTGCAAAGTATTTTCTCTGGTGTGAGTACAGCAGGTCTGGGACAAGGGCTCTCAACTTGCAGGAGCCTTAGAAGGATGTTCTAAGCCGTAACTGTTCCAGGGAGCGTATGAAGGGACTTTTTATTTGTATTTAGGCACTGACTTGTGAAGTCCATCAGCTCCTACTTGGCACATACAAGCACTCACACTGCACAAACAGGGAGTTTAAATGCAAAGTGTATTCTCAGGATACACCAGCCACTGCAGCAAATTAAAGCCACTTAAATGCTGTTCTATCCTGCGCGAGCCCCTCACGTGCTGCCGAATGCCACCACCAGGGCTGGGCTGGGGGCAGCTCCCACCGCTGGAACCTGCCTGTGCTGTCATCTCCCCTGCGCAGCCGGGAGAGACCGCGCCAAGGCTGCGCAGAAAGGCCTGAGCACAGGTGAAAATCAGGCTTTAGAGAAGATACAGTGGCCAAAACACTAATCCCCAACAGGGAATCTGACCACCTTTTTTTAAAAATCCACCCAGAGCACAGATGACAGAGAACATGAAGACAGTAAGACACAACAGAGCCCAGAAACTACTCAGCAAGATACAAACCCTCTGCGCTCCATCTATTCCTCAAGGACCTACCAGTTTTCAGCTGACAGCGCCATAGGTTTAGCTCCATTTAATTTCTGAATTTACACAAAGACACTGTAAGAGACTGCGATTTTCCAGTGGAAAAATAGGGTCTCGCTGTATCTAACCCTTTGAGTATTTTAATCTTTAAATCAATAAAATCCATTAAACAAATTGCTCTCCCCCCTTCTCCATGCATCCTATCCAAACTGAACCGTTTTGCCATTATTTATTTATTTTGAAGCATGTTTCACAGCTCTGATGATGGATTGAGCACTTCTGCTGGTGCAGTTCAGCTGTCGAAGGGCTGCAGCAAAATCACAGTTTCAAACTTTGAATGGAAACAAATGGCCTGTAAATGCAGTGCTCGAGAGGAAAAGACACTCCACAAAAAGCCTGAGATGTTTATAGATTTTAGGCTTCATGCTCTGTATGCGCAAATCAGAAGTAATGATTAAAAACAGCTCTTCTCTTTGGAAAGGTTAAGTGTCTCATCTCATACAAAGGAACTCTGTGTACCAGCACTCTTAAAGCCTGGAGTGAGATCAAGTGCGTGTAGTCTTGATAGCAGAATATTTAGTGATAAAGAATGAATATCAGGGAGAATTGAAAATATGGAGAGCAGGCAGATGTGCTGCAGCACTTGGAACTGTATTGACAAGACTGAGTCGGAAATTCACCCAACAGAGAACACAAAAAAAAGGGAAAAATAGTTGGGGATTCATGTGTGTAGGTGAGGGTGTATCTTCAGCATGCTGAGGAGAGAAAGGGAGGAAAAGATTTCCTACCCCCGCTTGCTAGGAATTCCTGCTCGGTCTGGGTACGGGCTAAGAAACGGGTAAAAACTCTTGGAAAACCACATATTAATAGGACAGTGGTTAGAGAATTCATTTTTCTTGGGTTTTGGGAAGCAGCAAGAGCCCCTTCGTTCATCAAGGGCAGGGTGAAGCTCAGGGACAGCTTTCTCAGATGCAGCCTTCAGGTCCAGGCTTATTGATGGACTTTGCCTGGTCTTAAGAGGTTAGCAAATTATGAACTGAATATTTCATAATATACTTTAAAAGGATTGTGGGTCTAGGACATACACTCTTATCTCACTGAAACTGCAGAAAGACACTAGGCACAAGTTCCACTACTACTGGAAGCAGTAAGAGATTTTTCTCGCTGTGTATCAGCCCATTTCACACTCAGCAAAGAATAAACTGGGTAGAGCCCTGTAAGTCTAGTGAGAAATATTTTTCTTACTGGTCCATTGGAGCTAATGAGATAGTTTTCTAAATTAAGTCTCTAAACATAACATTAAGCAGAATGGGGAGGAGAGTAAAGGGGCTGGCAAGACTCCATAATTAATTTTCTGACATTTGGAGAACTGTGACATTGGGTCTTATCTGTCTGTGATGAAATACTCTACAGCCCCAAGGCAACTGATAGTATTTAACCAGTCTTCTGATATCCAGACAAATAACAACTTATTATGTCTCAGACTCAACAGAAGGACCAAAAAAAGAAAAAAGTTGAGGGCTTAAAATTAAAGCATTGAAGTACTGTTATGACTGAGTTTCTCAAGCAATGAAAATCCATTTTTGGCGTATTGGCATTATAAAAGGGCGGGTTAAAACATTAAGTTCTGGCCCGTTTATAGGCCAGCACTCTGTGTCTCCTGCTTCGGATAGTATGGATATGTCAGAAGAGAGATGCTCTGTTGGCATGAGAAGGGGAAAGCGATGGGAAGGCAGCAGGAGGTGCTGCGGAATATAAAGAATCAGCAACAGAGTCCAGAGCCTGGGGCTGGGGATCTGGTGTTTGCTGCTGGGAGAGGAACTTGCTTCTGCTGGCTGCGTTTAGGGTCTCTCCATAGTTGCTTGTCCGGCATTCACCGCAGAGATCTCACACACGCAGCACAACTTGCCAGTGGAATTGGCCACGCCACTTGATTTTTCTGTTTCCTGGTAAGGAAAGGGGAGTAAGCGGATAATGCTTTCTTTGTCAGACTTGTCTATACAGATTAAGATCTCTCTGACAGCGGATCTTCTCTTAATGAGTTTAACACAAAGGCGTCTTGCACCAACAATAATGCTAAACCACATAGGAACTGTTTGGGTTCCTATTTAATAGAAAAAAAAAATAACAAACGCAGCAAATGCCAAGAGTTTGTAATGGGTAACTACATGCAGTCACAACTCAACGATGAGTACCAGCGACCGGAGCAACCTAGGGGGAACGTCCCGCCTCTGACCACAGGACAGCTGCCAACACACGAGAAACAGGAAGAGGTTTTGGGAAGGATCCTTCATTTTGACTTCCTGAACGTGCAAAAAGCAGAAATTCTAGGAGCACAGTGAACCCATTTAAACAGTGTTTAGCAAGATAACTGCAGCAGCTAATTGCCAAATAGTAGTAGTAATAATAATAATAATAATAATAAAAAAACATCTTCAAGTTTGCTAATGGATGGGTTGAAATACTGTAATTCTTAACAGATAGCAATTAATACAGGCTTGAGGATCCAATACATTAAGAAACCTCATCTGTACTGGAAGCACATGATGACATATTAAATGATGACAGCTCTGGCTTGGAAATCAGATATATCTGGAACCCTTTTATTTTTATGAGGACAGACAGACATTCCCTACTGGAAGCTAAATGAAGTTAAAGCCCTTTTGTAAACAGTTTGCAATCCCTGTATTCATTAAAGTCAAAAGAAATTGTGCTGTTAATCAAGTGTTCATTTTAAAAGGATCAGAACTGGACCTGCCCTATAGCCCTCCCTCTCTCCCCACTTTTCCCATAATCACAGATCAAGCTTGTGTAAATTAAAGCCTAAATTTGGCTTTCTGTTTAATGTAGTTGTGTTCAGCTCTGGCCTTTTAGACACAGTATCATTTGCAAAGTGCGACTGGAAGATTCCAGACTAAATTTTTTGCTGTTTTTCCTTTGGTCCGTGATGCAGGGTATAAAGCTTTTCTTCTCACAAAGTTCTATTTGCATAAAATATATATATTTGCTTGTACCATCTGAAGCTGACAGCATATGAGCNGTGTCACGTAGCTTCTTCACTCTGAAGCAAAATCAAAAAGCAAGCTATTATAAGTTACATATTTCTGAAATTTCTCAGTCTCAGGGTCCTCGACATCACGATGCATTACAGCTGACACGATCTCACATGGCACACCACTTAAAAACACTCGAGCAAGGTTCTTTTTTCGTTCTAAAGATAGAGCATAAAATTTTGTTTCTTCAAAGAACAGAATGCAGCTACAGAAATCGTGCGTGGACAAAGGAAAGCATCAGTGCCGTGCCGTCACGACTGGGTTCTGTTTCACTGTCTGCAGCACACACACATATGCCTTCCCCCCAAGATGCAGAATGAACCGTCAAAACCATCTGAAACCAAGGAAAGTCTATGAATGAGTTTGGAACTGTCACTACTATCATTTCTCTACTGTCACTGCTCTAAAAATGACTATTTTCATAACGAAGCCCAAGTACGGTTGTAATTTATTAATAGCTGAGAGTGGAAGCTTGGCTCTTGCTCTGTATGGGGCTAAAATCGGCGTCTGTAACCTCAGCCCTATGCTGCCGCCTGCGGGTGCCGATGCGGTCAAGAAACGGTCCACTGCTGGTTCTGGACGGCAGTATTCCAAACTGCTCTTGCTTGGGCCTCGTTGGCTCCGATGGTCCATTTGTTTTTTGAAAATGTTTCCATTTTAATACAAGGGCACCAGCAAAGAATGCCCACTGGAGGCACGCAGCTGCTTCTCAGGTGGCAGTGACAGCCAGAACTTTCCTCTTGAAATGTCTTCTGCGTGTTTTCACCCTCTTGATTGTCCACATTTTAAATGTCTCATTTGAGCTGCTCCAAGATATAACCGCAAACATGCCTGTGTTTGTCAAGAATCCAAATCTAATCTCCAAAACACCTAAAATACTAGGCAGCATTAAGTTGCTGGGGTTTATTAATTTTTAAAAACGTGTGGCATGGGAAGAGATTTTCAAAAAGAGAGTCTTTCTCTGAAAGGTTAGAGCAAGCTCAGTTAGGCTCAGTTGCTGCCACTCTCCAAAATTAAAGGTTAAATTTAGCCAAAAAAGGGAAGCGGTGTCTTCCATCAGTGAGCATTCCATTGCAGTGACATAACAATGCCACAAGAGCAATTTAATTCTTGGCATATTTAGAGGTGGCATTAGGGAGTCTACCAAGGTAGCAATTTTCTAGATAATCAACCTAATGTCTTCATTCTAAGTGCATTTATATGTGTAAGTTAATTAGGGGAGTTAATTTTCACAAATGGCAGAAAATCTGCATTTTCCAGTAAGCTTTGTTTCATGCCAGTTCATGATTCAAGGTAGCTGCAAAAGATAACCTGACGTTCCTATCTATTACCATAACCAGTCTGCATCACGAGCAGACTTCATTTGTCAGTCCGACAGCTGCACTGGCGGCTTTCTGGTGCTCGTACTGCCGAATCCAACTACTCGCCGGGGGCAAAAGGACAACCCTCCCTACACCAGATTGCATCGTTGTGGAGAGTACGAATCGCAGCCCCTAAATACTGCAGCATCCATCCACGTAACTTAGCACGGTCACAGGGTAGAGAGGAACTTTTGCCGGTGAAAATAAGAAAATGGCAATAGAAGCTAAGTGACCTTCCTTCTTTTCACGTCATTTCAAACCAGTTAAGCGCTCCACATTTCTGTGAGACCACTGCAAATCATGGGGGAACCAGGATGACTATGGATCAAAATTACTGGCAGTAAATACGGAATTGCAAAAACGCATCTCAAGGGGTGGCAAAATGTCTCCATTGTTTAAACATAAGTTCCCCACTGCAGCTCCATTACAGGACACTGTGCTGTAGGGAAAAACGCTCGAAAGTAACTCTGTGGATGACTTCACAATTGTCTCAAACCTTTATGCTAAAATTCTGTAAAAAGGATAAAAGCAGACAGTGATGTCTGGCCTCAGTGAAGCAAGAGGGAATTTTACCACACGCTTTAAAAAGCCCAGAATTTCAAACAGAGCCTGTAAAAGTTAAATTGGTCTGAATAGCCATGCCATATCTCCAAATTTAGCAGGGCTATCTGAGTCCACAGCAAGTGCACATGTATTAAAATAATGACTACTTTCCACTTTTTAAAAGCGTTAATGCCTTCAGTTAAAAAAAGGAAAGCCTTTTTGTTGATTGCTTTTACACTCGTTCCTCTGAGGAGCTCTCAGCACGGCTCTCTCCTGTCCTCCTTTCTGCTCGGCTTCTGCACATCTTCCTCCATGTGCCCCCTTCGACCCCACTTCCATATTCATTTTTATCTTATTGAGTACAAGCCAACTCGGAGCAAAGACAGAGGAGGTGTGACAAGAGGGCCACTGGCACGTGCGGCAATTCTACGAGAGCAAATACGGCTTTTAAAGCACAACGGAAACATGAGCCATTTTCTACCGCTGCTGTGGGACCAAAAATCCACTTCTCTGCTCCCCAGATCCATCCACCCAAACAGGCTGAACCTGTAGCGGGGAGGAAGGAGTTTGCTCTTCATGCGCCAGATGAAAGATGCAAAGGTGCAAACTCACACAAAGGCAGGAGGAAGCAGGGAGAAAAAAACTTATTTCTCACTGGTTTGTGTGAATGGAAACTGCTGGTCTCGACACGGCAGTACAGACACTCCGGATTTTGTGTTGTGACATGCTGATCTGCCATTATGTTTTGTGGAGGCAATAGTGGAAGAAAGGAACATATGGAAACTTTGATTTCCACACTTACACTACTCTTGCTATCACGGTTTTGCATCCAACTATTCTTTTCAACTTGAAATTTAATTATCTTCTGAGCATTTATAATCCACCCATCACTACAGTAGCCAGGTGCCAAACACAACGATTAAAAAGAATGATCGCTTCCCACGAAAGGGCCAATTTCCTGGTCCTTGTCCTGAGGAGCGATTCTTGCCGCGCCTGCAGGGGAGTAAGGATTTACGGGAAGGGAGCTTTGCCGGCACGCAGATGCCGGCGGCACGGGAACGTCACCAGCTCAGTGCAATGCATTTGATGTAGAGAGATGCTGGAAAAGGGTCTGCGCCTGGAAAGCAAACATTGCACCGGCAAAAGAATGTGTCTGGAATGTACCCAGTGCCAACTGCTACTAAAATGCTTTTAACTTACTTGCACACCCGCGCTGAGCTGCCCCACTACCACCGCATGGCAGAAGCCAAAACCTGTAACAGAAGGAAAGACAATAACTTTAGATTTTGCTGAATCTTACAGGGGACAATTTCATGTGCTTTGGCAACTTAAAAAAACACACAAATTTGCCTTGTAATTAGCCAGCTACTGCCTGTGCCCAATAACAGCCTTACAGATTTGGGGAGGAATAGGCTGGGCAGAAAGCACACGGCAGAGCAGCCAGCACCTGATTTTAAAGAAGTTATTACATCTTAAGGTGATCAATTGGCTGTTGCCCCAGACGCGCTGGAGGAGAGGAATGGGAGCTGGCAGAGCAGCCAGCAGCCAGATGTACCGCAGTAGCACAGCTTTCCAAACCCTCCTGCCCCTCCGGTTTTCCTAACATGGTTTCCTATCAAGCAAAATGGAAACCGTGACAAGAGGGGAAATAAAAGCCAGAGCCCGACACATTCAGCAAGAGACTGAGAGCTACGGCTTTCTTACAGTGACGTAAACCAGGAGAGACTGAAGCACAGTGCTAGGCTATTTTATATATGAAATATACATTTTTAAGCTGTCTATTAACCTATGTTAGCCTTCAATTAGATCAGTAATGCTTTGAGGGAAGAACTGTTTCTGATGTATGCTTATACTGAATAATGAAAGATTGGCCCCCAGGTACTACAGCCCTATCAATAATAAACATTATTACCAAATAATAGCAATGAAGACTTGGAGTTAATATTTAAAATGGGCATGAGACCAAGAGCATGCCCAAGCACATTTCATGCTTATTTTAATTGCCACAAGACAAATAGAATGAGGATGGATGTTCGCTCAAAAGGGTGTGATCCTGTTTTGCTGAAGCACTCAGATTTTAGTGTGCTATTGTCGAGCCTATTTGGAGTAAATTGTGGGTAGAATTGCAATGAGAGATGTAGTTGCCTAGCAAAGGTCTAAGATTTCCATTTAAAATTAATGTGAACTGTTTCTCTGAATCTGACATATGGGCTTTGAGAACCCCTGCCAAGATGTCAAGAGCTAGAATGCTCCCCCTCTAACTCCGAAAAAATGCTGGAGGCAACTTTCTCCTGGTATTTTGGCATTTGGCTCAAATGCAAAACAGAGAGACAGAGAAACCCTCCTGCAGTGGAGCTGCACAATTCGGTCAGTTTACGGAGTCACAAACAATGCGATGGCTCCGACGGAACGTCAGCTCTGCTCCCTCCTGGGCCAGCGGCCGAACCTGCCCTCAGGGTGTCCACATCGGAGAGGTGGTGTGGGGAGGCTTCTCATCCTCTGCCCTCCAGCGATCTCATCCACCAGGGTAACATCCCTGTATCATCTCCAGCACAACAATGCCAGGGGGAAAGCTCCTTGTCCCTTCTGATCAGTGAACTGGAAGCCCCTGGACGCTCCACAAAGGCAAGCAGTCAATGGCTTATCTGAGCAACCGAAGCCCCTGACTGAGGGATGGTGGTCAGAGACCATCAGACAGATCAGGGTGGCACAAGTGCCACCGGAGCTTTTGGCTCTTCTGAAATTCAGATCACACTCATTGCCTTACTCTGTTACCAGGAAAGAAAAGAGAAACAATTGCTGTGCTGGCGTGACAGATGCATGGTCTGTGGTTAAAGTGTTGGCATAATACTGGTGCCAAAAGGAGATTTGGGAAGTGCTCAGTTCTTACGGGAATGGCAGCCATTAAGTACATGATGGGGCAGACAGGTGGAGAAAAATTATACTCACATTTAACCCCTTTCCAAACCTCTCAGCTATTTCAAAGGCTTTTTGTTATGACCTTTTGGAGCCCTCAGGTTTTGCTCTGGACACGGGCTGGGCTACTAGTGATGCTCTCCTGAGCCACGCAAGCCGGAGTGGTCCCCAGTCAGGTTCCACTGCAGCTGCTGCGCTCTGCATCACTGCTCCCACCATCATCCCAAATCCTTCATCCTGCTCCACCCGGGGCCCCTGGGCACAGCAAAGGCCTTCTCAAATCCTCCAACTCCCCGTCTCCCTGATTTACCCCCCCCCACCATCAGATCACCTTCTGATCTAGACTTTCTTGGGTACCTGAGCTTGCTCAGCACTTAGGAAAGTTCATTTCCCCTTAAATAAATTTCCTTTCTGCTCCACTAGAAAGAATATACAATTCTCCTCTTTGGTTTGTTTTTGTCTTTTTTTTTTTTTTTTGTCCACATTTCCCAAATTATACCCTTTCTAATAAGTGTGAAACTCTTTGCAGTGAAACACGGTGGCAATAAGGGTGAAATCTGCCAAGGGTTATAGAGAATCAAAGACAAAACTGTCTCAGAAGACAGTGTGGGGAAGGGGAACTGCAGAGGAGGGGGGGGAAGGAGAAAATAAGCATCAGGGTGCACGGAGGATAAACACAATCAGCTCTAAAATGTGAGAAAAAGATAAAGATACTAAAACTGTCTCCAGAAAGACAGAAATGAATGCTCGGCTTCCCACACCGTCTCTAGGATGCCGAAGGAGGCTCACAGCCAAATGAGAAAAGATGGTCTCTGGACGCAGAACCCTCCTGCCAGAGCCAGGACAGGCCGCTCCGTGCCGTCCCTGAACAGCATCATTTCCCCCGGAGCTTTTGGAGAGACTTAAGACGTGTTCCCGGCTGGAGGCACAGGAGCCAGCTGTGTGCGGGGACAGGCAGTTTTGTACAACTGCAGCTACAAACAGAATCCCTGATGTGGATTCTAAGCTATTTGGGACAAACATTTCTTTTTCATTATATTCTCTATGAACGCAGCCTGAGGTGGCCCCCGTGTTCAGAGTAACCTTCTCAGTACGCGTGCGAGAGCAGTAAAACACTAGCACAGACGTGTCTAGTTCCCAGCCATTCCTCTTTTGAAATGCAAACATTGCCTTTTACAGCTGAATCCATGGTAGAGGTGGGAGGAGAGAGAAAACTTAAATAAACAGAAAGATGAAATCATGAGAAGAAAATCCCAGTAACGCTTCTCCCGTGTTGGCTGGATGCAGTACACCTCCTCTTCCCAACCAACGCCGTCCTTCCCTGTGGCGGCAGCAGCAGAGCTGAGCACCGCCTTTACCAGCAGCAGTGCAAGGACACAGGGTCTGGAGAAGGAAACTATGAGAAGTCAAGACAGGATAGCGTCTGACATGGGGTTTCTTCTGCTCCAGTGTGGCTCCTGCAGGAAGAGAGTGCTGAGCCATCAGCTCTCATGCCAGTGTCAGCCACGGCCTTCCCAACCCCTCCGCATCCGTTCACTTATCCTATGCTCAAAGCCACACTTCATGGCAGTAACGCTGCCACTGATAGGTGTCATGTAAATGGGCTTCTGTGCGAGGCTTGTTGTCGCTTTAAGTGTATCTTCATTACACTGTGGAGTTCCGGGACCAAATTCCTGGCTTTTGAATAGATAAGTGCAGCCGAGCGACACATACACCGCACCAGGGACAACGTTCCCCACAGAGAGACGCAGCCTGTTCTGGCCACACCAGGAAAATATTTTCCGGTAATGGAAATAGTCTGGAAGAAGAAACAAAACACGCAGACACACACAAAGATGTTGGCTTTTTTTGTTTAATCTGACTTGGAATATGTTGAATTGGCTCATTGTTTGCAGAGGAATCTGAGCAGAATTAATGATTCACGCAGGCAGGAAGAGGCACTGTTTTGCAAATGCAGTGGCCAGACATTCTCCAAGATCTGTAATCTAATTTAGCTTGGAGAGTTAATGATTTTAATGATTTGTTGTGATCTCAAAACAACTGTTAGGAGATAAATCTACATCATTAAACCTATTATGGTGTTTTGCTTCATTTAGCAAATGGTGGTTTTTTGTTCAGAAGACGCCCACATTTTAAACAAGCAGAGAGGTCAGCTGCTGACGGTAAGGAACAATTTATTCCCAGCTCCCTCCGAGACTGAAAAGAAAGGTGTCCTTGGGAAAAAAAAATAATTCTTCACAAATGTTATTGACTCTTTTATAAACAGAAAGCTTTCCTTGCGCTGTGATGTGTGTCGTTGTGTGAGCGTCTGTTATAAACCAGACAAGTTTTCTGAAAACAGCCATCGAGCTGATGGTTCGGGATCACTTGGTTTAAGATCCAGTCGCTTCTCGGGGAACCACGCGGGGCTGCCGCGCTCCGGGAGCGGAGCTCACTGACGCCCACTTCAAGTTTAGGGCAGTGGGAGAGCAACAGCACGAGAAAGATGTCAACGTCAAGAAGCTTTTTAGCAGCTCTTTAGCACTGGATGGGGGTGTTCTGCTTCAGGTTTTGGAAAGACGGGTCCGCATCCCAAAGCATGGTGGGTGACGAACTGTCCTCTTGCAGGACATCTCCACGGAGAAAGCAAAGTGCCATGAATGAAGCCCACGTCCTCTGGCCATCCTTCCAGCACCTCCCTTCTGCCGCGCACCTCTCCTGCGCACCAAGAACCAGCTCAGGAAGGAAAAGTTTCCCTAAGACTGATGCAAGGTTTAGCCCACAAAATGTGCATTTAATTGTCTTGAGATTGATGAATCCCACTGCCATCGTCTTACAAATACGGTGCATAATCCTCCGGCGCGCACAACCGAACAATAACGAATGCCCGGTACCACGGATATGAGTGACTCGACTTGCATCACCTGTTACATTCTTCATATAATCAGGGACAGAGTTGATGATGAAGCACAGGCAAAGAGATGAAGCTCTGGGAAGTAATTTCAGCCGCAGGAGGAAGATGGAGAGTGCGTGTCAGCAGCAGGCGCCCAGTCACGGCGATGTCCCACTGCATGAAGATGCTGATGCAGCTCCACTAAAGGGACAGATTTCGACTACGGTTTCATTGTGTTCTCCCATCACAAGCTTCCTCCAATCTATTCTATTAAAAAGCCTTTTATGCTGATTATGGCGAGGATGTAAGGAAGAGTAGAGGAGGATATGTGTTCTCTTACTTTATGTGTCTGTTGTTTACACAGGAGAGAGCAAACAATCAACCTCTTTTCCCTGCGAGTTTGATTAGTCTATTATGATTGGACTACATTTGCTCAAGCTAAATATTTTATAAACTTAAAATATGACGCAAAGAAAAAAAAAAACCTGTAAACAGCAATGACTGACTATTTTCTTGCCCAGCTCCTTTATAATCCCTGGGCAGGGAGAAATATTTCAGTTCCTCAGACGTCCTTCAGAAATCCCAACCATGACTCCCCGCGTTCAGCCTGCCGCCAAGCAAACACGAGAGATGCAGAGGGAGAGAAATGCATTTGTTGTGTTGTGGAAGTTAAGCACCCACTGGGGTCTGAGCTCCGTCCTCGGAGCCTTATAATCCCCTGCGCTGCATGGATAGCACAGACTTGTCACTTTAATAACCCAAAGTAAATAAAAACCAAAGAAAATTCCTCTCAGTTGTGTTTATTTTTGGGAAACATCTTTCTTCAGCTCTGAATACAAAGAACATATTTTATTACCCACTGTGGCATCTCAAAATGCAGCAACTGAACTTAACTGGAAAAGAAAGTCATGTTCTGCCCTTCCGCATCGCTTTCATCCCCGGGGATTCCTATTTCTTAACACAGAGAAAAGACAGGAGGGTCTGCGGCTGCGCAGGCTGCCGCGCACCCCGTGTGCAGGTAACGCACACGCTGCACTCTAAACACACTCTGAACAATCTATAAAGAATTGGCGATAGCCACCACCTGGATGGCAGCCGGCTCTCTGACGCTGTCTCATATAAGCCAAGCTCTACCCTGGGTCTAAATTAGATCCTAATTTATACTTGTTAGTCAATCATATAACTCAAATCAATACATTCACTTTTTTAATTTCTGAATCATGACATGGAATTTTTTACTAAGCTGTTCATATTAGTAGTGATAATAATAATAATCCAAAGGAATTACACCACTCTCACCCCTACGTACACCTCCTGCCATTGCAAAATCCGTGAGAGCATCATCTCTCAGAGGGCCCCGCCCCGGTTCCAGCGCTGGCGTGAGTGGTGCACCCAGAGCTCAAACCGGCCGGCAGCTCCGGAGAACTTTGCATTCAATATTTTAAGAGGAAAACCTGAAAGTCCATAGCAAATATGGATTTGGGCATCTATGTTCTGCATTGGAGAGAGGGAGTAAATAAATAACCCTTCCAAAGAAATAGAACTTTTCAAACTTAGGTGAGAAAAATATAGTTATATCAGGGTTTTTTCTAATTTGAGGCTTAGATGAAAGTTCAAGGTCATTTTGTTGTGTTCAAACCTGTTCAGCCTTTACTCAGCACCGAGTCATTAGAGCTCGTTCTTTGCGAGCATTTTGGTACAGAAAGCATCTGGTATTATACTCTAAGTCAATATATGTAAATGATACAAATACAGTTGAAAGTGTGATGGCTTCATGATGATTGTGTCTGCCCAGGAGAATCGTAGCTGAAGATGCAGCGCTTTATTTTGTGGAGTTACTCGTATGATTTTACTTTTTCCTATCTGAAGTGAGATACTCCGTTCGTCATTCTGACCACTATTCTCGTGCCAACTGTTGCAGCCATGCCTGGCTGTGCTGTGATATTTGGAAACTACCCTCCAGGTAGAACAAATGTTGTTTTATTTGCTGGGTGGAAATTTGTTAAATAAATCATAGATTCATAGTGGCATAGGAAATTAGCAATAAGCTGTGCCTGGAAGGTTAGACATATTGTACTTCAAAATAAGCAGGAGGCCGCTTCGCAATTCAAAAGAGATATATTGGGAAATGGGAAGACACATCTGTTAATCATTTTTCCCAATACCCGAAAGGTTGTTAGCTGGAGTCCCAGCAGAGCCCTGTACTGACACCGAGTGCCTCTTTTAAATTAGCTTCAATGACTTCCCTGCCCGCACCCGGCTGCCAGAAGAAAAGCTTGGGAGCTCTTTCTCTGGAAGCTCTGATGCCCTTGGCTGCCGAGCGCGGAGGCTGCACGGCTGCTTCGGGAGCAGGGCTGTGGGTTCCCATACTGGTGGGAGTCCCGTATTATTACTGCATTACGCTTTCTGTTTTGAAACACCGCAGGGCATCATTAGTCTGGAAGGGCTGACATTTAGTAGGGGTTACAGCCTGGGGTGCTCTTTATTTGACAATTACTTACGAGTTTCCCTTAGAAAAGAACACGTATAAAGACTGTTTCCGAAAGCTTCCTTCAAAGTGACAGCTGATGAATTTAAATAATGGGTTTTAGCACTGCTAACACTTCCAAACATTTTTACATTTATTGTAACCTTTACAAACCCTTTGTTCCTCTTCCTGATCATTTTTAAAGCCCTATCTACCTGCATATTTCAAGCAAGCATTTGGAAAAGACGCTGAAAACCTATATATTTCCTTACTGTGTCCTGAATTGCTTTTAGCATCAAATATTTTTTTTTCAACAAGAGATACCAGATATGAACTGTTTCCTGAACAGGTTATGGGTCAGGCAATGGATTTGCTTTTTTATCACCTACGAGAACGGATGAAATCAGAATAACTTCAGTTTTTCAGCTTTTATTTTATGGAGGGAAAGAGTTTAACAACTTCAATTGAAACAAAAAATTAGAGCTTTTAAAATTCTGAAATTTTAGGCAAGTAAGGCTATTTTCCATGAAATTTCACATTGTGCCAAAAAAAGAACTTTTTTTTTTTCCCCTATAAATGTATGCCTACATTAAAAAACCTCTACCCAGAGGTCAAAACTGCTGACAGGGGCGGTGGAGTAAAGGCCTTCAGGGACATATTCACTCACCATTACCAGAAATAAGCAACTTGATTCCGTTTTCGAAGAGGCAGAGACACCCTGCAGCCTACACATCACCGATCCCCGAGACCAATGCCAGCCGAGCCCTTCACCTTCCCAGTAGCGGGGCAGGCTCCCAGCTGGAGACCCCTCTGGCCTCTCCCCCCTGGTCCTGAGCCTGGCCCAGGACCGGCGCAGGTCCGGACCGTTCAGCACGCCAGAGCGTGCCCAGCCTCGCGCGCGCAGCATCGCCTTCGCAGGTACCGCTTCTGTCGGCGCCCGGCAGGCAGAGCTGAGCCAGGTCACGACTGTGCCCCGTGGATGAATTAAAGGATGAGCTCAAGCAGCCAGACATCTAACAGCTGTTTGGATTTCTATTTTTAAACTCTACCAGTTCCCTAGGTCTCTACAAAGCTTCTGAAATGTTTCTTGAGGGGGTTTCCAGAGTCCACAACAGACCTGGGCACAAAACCCTACCTGCTGCGCCTTCGTGCAGGGCTTCGTGGGTTTGTCACCTCCCCCGGTCTGATGGCTCCTTCTGGGATATCAGCTAGCAGCTACTGTTGGTTTTCACCCTTAAACTACCCAGAGAAGAAAAAGAAATGGGGAAAGGCCAGCGGAAGTTCAGATCAAGCAGAAGTGATGCTTATTGCCGCAGGGCAGTTTAAACCGAACTACAATGTAGTTTAGATAAACGAGAATTAATTATCTTTCTGTTAGTCTGTGAGGCAACTGACATCACATATAATTAAATTATTTTGCAACTATTACTTTCTGAGTGCTTAACCAAGAAGAAGAATAGAGGTAGGATTTTTTTTTCATATGTTGCAAAATAGTTTCATGTTCAGAATATTTTGTTTTACTGTATCAGCTTCTGTAAACGGTGGCAGTGCACGTTTCCCTTTTCTTTTATTTGCCCACTGGGTTGTTTACTTATTGGAATTGAAGTCAGAAGTGGTTTGCTCTCACAAGCAGTACTGAATTTCTAATAAATATGTAAATAATATATCTCTGAGCTGTTGCCTTTGGCATTTGTTCATACATTATCCTCTGCGGTATTTAGTCTGCTGTGAACACGCACTTGTTTTAGTTGGAAGAAATATCCACGATCCAAACAGAGCCCCAGAACGGCATTGCCGCACTCGGAGTCGCGGGTGGTTTTCCTCGCTTTGCTGTCAATTGCTCGCGGAAGGTACCACTCAGAATTTCTTAGGAGAGAAAGAAACCGGAGAAGAGCAGAGGTCGCACCTGAGCAGAGGCTCTGCTGGCGGCACGGAGAGGGGCAGCACAGAGCCTTATCGCTCCCACACGCAGGGAAACCTGACGGTCTCGAAATTAAGTGATGCTGCCACAGGGTGAAGGGGAATTTAAGCGCGCCCTGCACTGAATTTTACCCAGTGACCGCATACTGTGCCCCCTACCATACCTTCAGCCCCCTGGTGCATACATACCCCCGTGGGGCTGCTGCGCTGTGCAGGGACTGGGACCGGGCTGGAGCGCAGCACCGGGAGGGAGCACAGCCAAGCTGAGAAGGGGACGGGGGATGCGACAGGGCAGGGATTAGGAAAATCAGCAGCAGGGTCTTGGGGGAAGAAGCTGATCCTTCAGTGCACGGTGGGACCTGGGGGTGAATGAGATGCCCGGAGATTAAAACTGCTCCGTGCAGAAACCGTACCCATAGAAAAGGAGGGAGAGTATCGCTCGTAACGCAGAAGCGCAAAGTACTCAACCAAACTCCTCACGGCACCTGCGCTCCAGGCGCTTACTTCAGATGCTGATGTCAAAAGCAAAGTCTCTGAGCTCGGAGCGTCCTGCCCAGGGGACTCCAGTCAGCTCCTGCCTCGGAGGCCCCTTTCTATTTCCATCCAGCTCCGAGGAGGGAAAAAAGTCTCCTCTGGCTGCTGGCACTGGGACAAGACCTCTGCGAGGGGGGACAAGGGAGAGGGGATGGCTCTGGGGACTGTCACTGCTCTGCACGTCCTTGCGAGAGACAGGACCTGGAGGGAGCTGCTGCATTTGAGCTCAGCCTCTGTCCCCGAAGCGCGAGTGCAAACCGCCAGCAGCTAACATTTCCCTCTGCTGAACCACAGCAGTTTTGCCAAATTCTTCTCCATTTTTCTATTTTTTTCTTTGCTGCTCGCTGCCTTCGTGTCTCAAAGCGAGAAGACGAGAAGGGTGGGCTCTGGCCTTCCTAAGGTTTGGAAATCTCCGTGTCCTCAGAAAGCTCCTACGCTGGCTGTGCCCGTGGCTGGATTCTATTTACCGTCAGTTTGTCCCTTTACGCCTTCACGTTCCAGCACGGAGAAACCCCTTTGTGCTAATGGGGGAGCTGAACGATGCGTGCAGATCTGCAGACACAAATAGATCCTTAATTGCGTTCCTGGGCTGAGGCTTAAATAGATTCAACGAAGAGGATGGAGAAAATAAAGTGTTATTTATTTGGGGGAGACCAGAAGGTTATGAAATTTTCTTGCATTTAACCAATGAGATAATGAATCTTTTAGCTCTCAAAGTGCAGTAGATCCATAGGTAGGTACGACATAATGTAATTCCACCCATATAAGCACTTTCATATCTAATGGCAGAAGAATGTTTTGCGCCTCTGGTGCTTTATCAACAAAATGCCCTACTGTAGCTACTTGGCCTTTGGAGATTATTTTCTCAGGGAAGCTGTCATCACACAGCTGATTAATTACTCTAATAATCATAATTTTTTTTCTAATAAAAAACCCTCTTCCCATTCATTAACTACATTGCAGGTAGGTGACAGTGGTAATTATTCTCTGGAAGTACTTCTGAATTATCTTTTCTAATCCAGCCTGTGCTGACATTTTTGAGAGAAAAAAACATTTTGTCTTTCTTTCATGAGTGGGGTGACATTTGAATATGCAAACAGTGTCAAAGCGTGCCCTCCGGATGTTTTCCTGAACTATGATTTATGAGGTTTGGTTATTGTATTTGCTATCATAGACCTAGAAAGGTCATTAGACAAAGAGGCTTTCCCTGCAGGGGTCCCTTGCCGTCTTTATCTTCTGATATTTTAATTTTTTCTTGAGTATCAAGCGGGAGATGTGCTGCGAGTTCTCCCATCTGCCTTACTTATTTATTCATGAGCGTAAAAGTCCTGTGCAATGCTCTAGGCGCAGAAATCCACGTACGCATCCATTCCGAGCCTAACGGGTCAAACGGCCGCCGTGCGGGCTCCCGGGTGGGCGCCGCACGCTCCGTCTCCGGGCTCTGTAGCTTTCGCCTTCGAGGACGGGGATTTCCACCTGAGGACCAGACTCCCACCCCCTCCTGGCACGCAGCCGGCGAGGATGTAAGGGGCAGCAAACCCACCTCTCTCACACCCTCTCAGACTCCCAGCCGAGACCACAGCACCGTGCCCGGCTTTTCAGATTTGATAATTAGGGACAGATTTTCAAAATGTCCCCGGCGCTGAAGTTTTCAGAATTTTGCATTTTCTTCTCCGAGTCACTGTTTAAGGAAATCACCGCAAACACATGAGGGACTGCATCCTCCAGAGGGGTGCGCGGGAGTCCTGTTGTGCTGAGCAGTGACAACCGCTCGGAGAAACGCCACTGCCAGCCCCGCGGCTCCTCGGGGGCGCTGGGGCACGGGACCCTGCGGGCAGACGATGCTGCACCTCCCCACCCCTCCGGCCCACCAGCGCGGCTGCAGGAGCCATTCACCGCCGTGACGCGGAAACGTTCTGGCCCATAATTAGTAAAGCTGGGTAAATACTGCAACAGCTGCTCTGTAAATATTAGTCTGCGTGTTTAAATTAACTTTTCATTGCCCCTGCCCTTTCCCCTTTTGTTCCTCGTTCCCTGTAAGTGGTTATTGGGATGGGATTTACTTGTGCAAATGTTTCCAGAAAGCCACTTTAAGTCTCAGGTAGAAATATTCAGGAAAAAAAGAAATACATATCCATGAGTGCGTTCATGCACAGTTGAGAAGTCAGTCACAAACAACATCATGTGTTTCACGGAATCATAAAAAATAAATAGATTGGAAGGGACCTCTGGGGATTATCTAGTCCAACCACCTGCTCGGAGAGGGGCTGACTTCAAAGTTAAATCGGGTTTGTCCAATTACAATTTATTAAAACTTAGTGAAACAGAAGCAGCCAGCTTCCAGTGAAGAGGAACAGCTGCCAGAATGATCAAAATAGAGGACTTTGGCCACCAAAATAACTTTTGCTACTCTGTTCTCATGGCTGGTTTGTGCAGCTGCCTCTCCCGCACAGACTCCTCACACATCTGCCCATCTTCTGTCTGTGCCCGATACCTCTTCCGTCACTGTAATCTTGTGTTGTTATCCAACACGCTTGATAAAAGATAACAACACAACATTGTTTTCAGTCTAACTGGAGAGTTAACACGCTGAAGGATGCGGTGGATACTGGTCACCATAAACAATATGCTGTTTTGCAATTTATGTCTTGGCTGTACAGCGTTTGAGGCGCTCTTGCTTGAACAGAGCTACCCGAATCTAATGTTAAGTGCCTAAAGACAAAACAGCACTGCTCCTGTGTTTATTAAAGCTACAAGTTTTGAGCTAGCCTAGGGAAAATGAGGATAAATTGATATTTTTATGTTAAAGCTGGAAGCCAGCCTAGGATCTTATAATTCCTCTGGTGTGCTTTGAACAAGACTCCCAACCCTCCCACTGCACAGCCTTGCTGTATCACGCCGGCACAGACGTCACCTAAGGCTTGATTCCGCAGAGCGTGCTGGAGGAATAGCACCTGCTCCAGTGTCAGCGGAGTAAAGGACAAGGAAGACTCCTAAGGAAAAAAATAAGTATCTCTGCCCAAAGAGCGGGATAGCTTCTCTGTAGCTGTACTAATAAGCAACAGACACATCTACATGAATTACTGTTCAAGGGACGAGTAACGTGAGATTTGACTGTCAGAGAAAGAACAGCCCCAAAAGGAAAAAAGAAAGGTGTAGAAAGGCAGGCTTGGGTTGAATGCACACCGCGAACTCTTCATCAAAGCTACCAATACCCACATTCAATACAAATCTATGATTTCTGTGAGGGTAATGACAACAATTTGCTCGACTTCACTCTTCAACACAGCTGAGCAAGGTGGTGTCTTCCCTTTCTGCTTTTCAGCAGCACAGAGTTGTTCTACGTCCTTAATAAATGCCCTCCGAGGACAGGCTGTACTTTGATGATGGTTGAAATGATCCTCGTGAACTTCCACCGTGGCACACCGTGAAATTAAGTTACCAAATATTTGTAAAACATTTATGGATTCTCATGTGAAGAGAATTATTACATTAAATTAATATTAAAGAACATTCTGCCTATCATTAAATTAGCCTAGCGTATGCCAGTGCTGTGAACCCCACGTCCTCACCTCTCCAACCCCTGCGCGAAGACTGAAATGCCCTGTGCCAGGAAACCCTGCAGTAAGAAACAGGCCCTCTGCGCAATTAATGTTTAACTCGTACTGGCCCAAACAGACAGGGGACGGGGACGGACTGAAAACCGGAGCCAGAGTGCAAGGCTGCTGCTTTAACCAGAACAACTTTGGTCCCTGCACAGTGTTCCTGCCTCCGCACCAGCGACTCCAGTTGCTCTCTCCTGTTCCCAGTAAGAGCTGTCACACATCACAGCGGCTAAGTCACATTTGGTCATTTCTTTGATTGTCAGTAACAAGAATAGCTATAGTTTTACATATTAAAATTGAAAGAACAGATGAACTACCCCATTTGGATCTTAAGCTGCCAGTAGACACATTACTTTCTCCACTGTTTTTCAGCTGTATTAATTTAAAAAAAATGTTAAAAAAAAAGAAAACCAGGTGCTGAAAGTTGGTTGCATTCCTGTGCCATGCCCCATTATTTTATTATTCATATCAATTACTTTGAAAGTAGTGCTGACCCTGACCAGCTTAGATAAGTAATATCTTTAAGACAGAGATGCTGCTAAGGAGACCTAGCACTAGTAGCAAAAGCCAAAGCACTCAAAATCAATGTTAATCCTTTTTCCTTAAGGACCTTGGGAGTCAGTGCTCTCTGATCCTGACTTGACTTTATGGGAAGTCACCATCAAATCTACAAGTAAGATTTGCCTGGCAACTTCTAAAACTGCCTCTGAGAGAAACATTTCAGCTCTTGTTTATATGTGTACCTTAATAACTAGTCATTAATAACATTGTCATAATGTTAAAAGGTCATATTTTATCAAAATATTGGCCCTGTGAAAATGTCACCTTGTGGCACTCTTATTGAGATAACAATTTGCTGGGACATTTACTCTTCTATTGTCATTGTAGCTGAGCTTAATAGTCAGAAGCAGCACAATTCCCAATACAACCTGCTTTACTGCTTAAATAGAAAAAAAAACAACCGAACAAACAATTAAAAAAAAAAAACACCAAACCTGCATGATTGCTCTTAGTTCTATTGCCAAAAATAGCCTTTTTTAACTGTTTGCCTACTGCTACATTTCTCAGGGTAAGTTGCACATCTGTTTTGCCACTAACAACTGCCCATAGATGAGGGAGCAGTTTCTCTCCTCTGATGCTAATACCACCCGCGCACCAAACACCGCCCCACTGCTGACAGCCGCAGAAGATGCCACCAGCCTCTGCTGAGCTGGGATTAACGAAGGCGGCTCCGGTGGGATGCAGGGAAGGAGAAGAGAAAGCTGTTTTATTGGAAGAGCTACAAAAGGGCAGGATGGTGTAGGGTTACCCTGGCTTTACTGTCGCCCTCTGAGAGTGATGCTTTCCACACCACTCCAATTCCCCATGCCATTTTCAAACGCTTATTAGTTACCTCTACTGAAACTGAGATTTGAATGCCTGAAATACCTTTTCTGTGTTTGTTTTCGCTCTCCTACATCTTACAGCCTCCCCGTGCACACAGTGCCTCTGAAGCTTACGGATAATAGATTGGGTTTGAACTGTTTGCACAGCGAAAAGCCCGAGTTCTTCCGGAGATGCTGATCTGTTCAGGGCTGTATTTCTTAATAGAACAAGAGTATGTCAGGATTGCAAATCCAAGGCATACGCAGCCCTGTCGTGCCATCACAATTTCAGCTTTCACTCTGTACAGGCCTAAGGGCAAATTCAAAAGTTGAGAACTCATTTGAACTTGGGAAGTATTTCTGCATCTGGAGAATTGAGCCGAGACACACGATAACAGACAACTGCTATAGAGCAGCGCGACCTCCTTAGCAGCTCATTTTGTGCTCCTGGGGTAATGTAGGATGGCTGGTGTCCTCCTGACAGCTTGAGCATGAATTTTCATTATTAGTTTTGCAATTTGTACATATTTTGTCAGCATTTGACTTCATCACTCTGACTTTCTGCCTGAAATCTCATTTTGCCAGTTCTACCTGGTTCCCCCTGCTTAATTGAGATCATTACTGCCTGCTTTCCTTATGGAGGCTGGGATGCAGCGCCTGGCTCGGGATGCTGAATATCATCAATTATTAGATACGTTTCCTTTGCCATCAGTGCCAAATAAGGACTATTTGGCCACAGTAACTGGGAAAGTTGACATGTCTTCAAGCAGACTTTGGTTATTCATATATACACACACAGATTCCCCTGTACTAAAAGACATGCTGAGAAATGTTACCAGATTTCAGAATTAGTAAGGACAGAGCCATTTTACATACTAGCTATATGTCTATATAAGTGCAGAATGGGCACAGTCTTTTTTAGTAGGGGAAGAATACGGCTGGAATCAGTCTTGTCTCACCTCTTAAGAAAAAAGAATTACCTCTTTATGCATATAAGTATACCTAGAAACGTTTACATAACATGTGTACGTGGCAGGAAATATTACCTATATATACTCTTAGCATCCACAGCTCGCTGAGAGTCAGCACACACATGTGCAAGCGACCATGGGAATTAATGCACAGCAGTTTCCAGGAATGACTGTACATGGTTATTTACTCAAAAGTGCATGTTCAGATCCATGAGAGTCAACTGAAAACACCTGAATATTAAATTCAAAAAAATTAACTGAAAAGAACAGTGGATGGGAGTGGGGTTGAGGGCACTGCTCATATACTCAACCCTTCTAGGCACTTTTTTTCCTAGCTAATCTTTTTTTTTCCAGTGGATCAGTAACCTCTAACAAAAGATCTGTCCTTTTTAATCATGCTCTTCCTCCTCACTCCATCCTCTCTACATACATAACCACGTTTCATTTGTTGATCCCATCGCAGAAGCCTCAGGGCTTTAGAAAAGTCTTTTTCAGCATGATTATATACATCTCTTCAACCTTTCTTGCCCCTTTCCTTTTTACTGCCATTCACCATTACAGAGCTCCAGTGCACTGCAAATTGAATGTGACAACAGTGTTCTATATGTGTTTATATATATATACACACATAAAAAAAAATCTGTAGCGTATGTGTACCTATATATCTGTATTTTTTAAAAAGGTAAGGAAGAATAGTTTGCACAGTTCTTCCTGTAACTGATTACTTTGCTTACTTTGTTCTGGACGATCAGAACAGGTGACCACCACAGATCACAGAACTCTACAAATATTTGGTACGGCAGATTGTTTTCTGCAAAAGCCAGGAATCAGCTACCCTGCAAAGCGTTCTGTCTGCAAATCCTTTGATGCTTAACTGTTTTGTGATTGTTTAGTCTAAACGTTCAGGCAGGTAAAGCTTCACAAAGCAAAATCTACTGGCTGTAAAAAAGGCCTTTTCTTTCTTCTACTCCTTTATATTTTATTTTTTTTTAATTTTTCTTGCGTTCAGGAGACACTTTACCCACTTTGCTTTCTTTTTTGCTCCAAGCTCTGGCTCTGCTAAAGTCAGTGAGAACTCTCCCACTGAAGGCAAAGGAGCCATTTTCACACTAAATTTAGGCCAAACCCAAGTAAACCCCCTTTGATGAAAACAAAGTATGCATCAGGTACACCATAGGTTTGAATTCCAATTTTGACAGAAAGGAGATACCCTGTGAGTGATCACATATATCTAAGCCTACGTAACTGTCATTTCATAAGTACTGTCCTTACATTCCCAAAACCATGACTGGGATGTTATTTATGCTCATGCCTCTGGAAACGGAGCAGATCAATAACAGAACAATTAAATCAAATAGTATAAATGATAGATGATATAATAAGCATATAATAGTCAGTTATATAATAAGTAGTAAAATACTACAAGGTATATAAAATGTCAGCTGTAAAATGAGAACTGCATGTGAAGGCAATAAAAATCCAGATGTTGTTCCGGTTCTGTCTCTCATCCCATGTCATTTCATCCCAAAGTCCTCTGTAACCTTGAAACAGCTCTCCAAGACGGGTTTTTTTTTGCCATATTTAGAAAAGAAATTGAAAAAGCCCTGGGTAGCACAATACCACAGTGCTGTTCCTTTCCCCGCTAAGCCATACTGACACGGGAGACAAGGTCTGTAATTAGCAGAATGACCCACTGCACCGAGATGGAGGATCGCCAGTATGAAGTAGCTTAGGGCCATGCTCCTTCGAAATCTGCGCCCTTCATGGCCTCCTCTTCCTTGATCCGCTGCCCGCAGACAGCGCCGCTCACATCAGATAACACTGACTGAGTACATTTGGTGAAGCCCTGAAAGTATTACACAGAACAATGTCCATTCGTCTGTGTATACAGCGGCTATTTTTGCTCTTTGTCTTAGTTGCAAAAATATTGGGGATTGAAAACTTCTTTCAGGGCATTTGAATTAAGAAAGGAACCATCTATCAAACTCGCATGGTATGCATTTATGTTATATCACTGTTAGGGATACTACAGAGACTGACGGCACAATTCTGGTCTCCCACCAGTGACCTCCCAATGTAATGCACATCGGTTTGTATCTCATGTTAGGGATGAGAGAGCTGGTGTTTGCTTGTTGACTTCACAAAATACCTGTTCAGTACCAGTTATCCCTCGGCAGAGGGAAGAGGAAAGGCACCCTGGAAACTCCCTACCAGGTGGGGGGCGAGGGGAGCTCTGCCTGAGCTCAGCTGGGTGAAGCCCAGTCCGAGCTGGCGGATAGAAATCACTGCCATAGAAACACATTAATAAAACCTGACATTTTGGTCTCCTTGTTTGCAGCACCCAAGGACTCAGAAGACCCAAAGAGAGAATTTCCTGAACCCTCCCGGATGCCTCGCGTATCAGGAGGAGCGTGCCCCGGGGAGGCAGATGGAATCACAGTACTGGGCAGACCAAAATTCCCTTCTGGTACAAAAATATGTTGTTCCTGTCCAGTTTACACCAATAACTTGCTCTCTGGTGCCTGGACCTGCCCATCTGCCACGTTTTACCACCTCACCGAAGAGGGTTTATGTGATGTAAAACGCAGTCCCCAAGCACTCGCTATCACCAAACAGCCCCATTCAGTCGGGGCCTGAAAATACCCAACAACCACACGCTTATTTAGTATTAACTCTCAGAGGAACGACCAGCGTAGGAGGGGAGAAAGCAAAAATGCAAATCATCTCCTGTCAGGTTTCCCAGTTAGGCTTGGTGCTCCAAAATCCCCTCCGCTTCCTACCGCGGCGAGAACACCTTGTTATCCTCCTGGCCCGCTCCTCTCCGCAAGCAAGCGCTCTTCCGCACCGACAGATGGAGAACACTGGCACAGAAGACAACCATGTCTGTGCATTAATTATGTCAAGGGCAGGATTCCCAGATGAGAGCGTTACAGCATCTATCTAGATGAAGTTTACTAGCCCACAGCTAGAAAGATTTGCCATCAGTAACCCTGTTCTGGACTCGATTAACTCTTCCTCTTCTCCCTTTTCACCGTGAACTCTATAACCACGTCCTGTGGAGTTTTTGACACAGTGATAATTAGCACAGCACCTTCATAGTCTCCTTTGGTTCATGATTTCTGTGTTTCCTGCCCTTAAATTATTGATTTCTGCATCTCCATTACATTTTCTAAGCCATTTGTTAAACTTCCCAGGGAAACATGAGAGCACGGACACGTGCTCGGCCCCACAGCAGGCACCGCACACCCGCCTGTAGCAGGAGAGCACCGGAACACAACAGCAGTTTGCAGTCTTAAAAATGAGGAGAAAGAAAGAGGCCCGTAGGAGAAGCCAAGCAAGGGTAGCACAAAGCCCGACATCCACGGTGGATTCAGCCAAGCGGCACCCAAACCCTCCGCCGGCTGACGCCCCGGCAGCACCGACAGTCCCCGGGGCTCACACCGCCACGAAGGACTCGCACAGCCCCACAGGGCGTAGGGCTGCAGGGGAGGAACCCTGCACGTCCCACGGAAAACACAGTTTCATTTTGCATGCAAAACCAACAGGAGGATACTTTTATTTTCACCAGAACGGCAGCCGCCAGAAGGCTGCAATTCTTCAGTACTTTGGCGGGGTTGCACTGACGCAGACGGTGCCCGACGCAGGCGCCACGTGCTGGGATGACCTGCGTAGGGCGCTGCTGGGCAGATGGGTTTGGTCCCCACCTAAAATCACGGTGGTTTTGAATACCACTTGAATCCCACGTGAAGCCCAGGCAGCGCTCAGACTTCACTCTAAGGGCTAGCGCCGCACTCCGAATCCGCGCTGCACTGGAATCCCAATACTGGCGTCTGTAGGGACTGAGTTAAAACACTCACCGAGGTTTTGGTCCCAGCGATTCCCAGAGGAACACACCCATAACCAGCGCCGAGCGCTGCGCACGCTGCAAAGGGCTCCTGCCCACAAGCACTTGCCGTTTTTTCCTGACCACTCGTTAGGCTAATAAAAGGTATTACCTCTACCTGCAAACCTGCTCTTATCCTGTATACATCGCATCCCTCAGACCATGAAAGGATTTATGTGCGTGCTTAACTCTAAGCATGTGAATAGTCCCATTAGCATTAATAATTATGATCGCTGTATAGTCCTCTCTGAGTCAATGTCAGAGGCAAATCAGAGAGGCACCTCCCCTGTAGTTAGAATAAGGCAGTTCATACGTTTCCATCTCTCCACTGCCACTATCAAATATTACACAGCCCTCCCAGTCGGGCAAACAAGAGGACCGCGGTTATAAAAGTCCACAGTAAATAGGAGAGACATGTCCTGGTTTGAGTCTACGTATATTGGGAAGAGTTTCACCTCGCTGCTGCAGAGGAGGAGGACGATATGCAGCCACTGAACTGTGAAAAACCCTCTTTGGCTCTGTGTCACGGCCCGACGGTGACACAGCGGTCAGGACGGGAGGCCAGTGACAGGCTGCTACCAGTCGCCTCTCTGGGCCACGTTCCAGCCCACAAAATATTTCTCTCCACTGCGAGTAGGTCTGGCCACATTTTACTGTCAAATCTTAAATTTTTTTTGCACCTGCCACAGCAATAACCGCTCCACATTACAGTGCTCCTTTCCAACACTTCACCTCCCTGCCTTGGGCTGGCTCCGAGCCGGAGCATCCCTGTCCCCGCGAGCCCGGCGGGACAGCGGGGACGCGTGGGTGCACGGGAGCAGAAAGGCAAAGCGGGACCGGAGCAGCACCAGAAACCTGTTTCTTCCTAATTTAAGATCAGGTGCCATGGGGCACCTCCCAAAGCACAGGCCGGCATTTGGTAAAAGGGCTTTTGTAGGTACAGGGGGTTCTTGCGGGGTTTTCCCGCAGGACCAGGACGGTCCTGTTCCACTGGGTGATGGGGAGGATAACGCCAGGCCACAACCCCCACACAGGGCCGCAAAGAGCGGTCGGCGATTTGTTGAAATCTGAGGTAGGAGAGACTCACAGCCACCCTGATAAATATGCCTTTCTCTCACTAATAAAAGGTTATTGTAAGAAGTCAAATAAAAATGTATTTGTGTTTAACATTTAAATGTAATTGGCAAGTGCTAATGGCTCTGTGATCGCAAAACTGGGGGAAAAAGCAAAGAGGAAGAACTAGTTTGAAGGGATTTTATCTAATTTCATTTTAATTAGATCCTTTTTCTAACTGAGTTTCTAATTTTTCAATTAGCAATTAGCAGCTGCAACTCATTCTGAGCGTCACGAGGTGCCAGAGACACTAATTACACCACAGGAGTAGGAGGCTGAAAATGAGAAATAAAATTATCCATGAATGTTATTAGAAGAAAGGAATGATTACATTCTGTAATAATATACTGATGTGAGCCTAATTAGATTGAAGGATTGGGGGGAAAATAGGAGATTTAAAAATGGATTATATTTGGAAGCCTATAGGTCACCCTTTTGTCATTAATAATGATTAGGTATATTGCTTGGAAAGAAGCCAGTGTGAAAGTGATATTGTGTCTCCATCAGTCACCCAGCAAAGGTCCCAGTAATGCAGAGAGGTGACAGTGCCAGCACGAGGGGACAGGACCTTGCTGGAGACCTCCAGATCTACGTGAACATAACGCTACCTCCTAACGTCCTGCCACACCTTTACTCCCCCATCAGTAAACCAGCAAGGAAAACTTACACACCTTATTTTGACAACGTTTTGAGATCCACAACTGAAAGGAAATCCAAAGGTTCACTTATTTTCATAATTTAAAAGCTACGGCGGGTCCCGACTTGCCTGCCAGCAAACCTCTACCCGGGCCCTGAACTTCACCCAGGGAAGAGCAGAAAGTACAGTCTCCAAGAGATGCGGCTATTTAATCATCCCAACGGGGCACCGCAGGGGATCAAGTGCAAACCTATGAAGAGCCACTTGACAGCAAAGAGGGAACGCTGCACTGAGTCCATTTATTACCACTTTTAACTCACACCAATTTTTTTTTGGTGAATCAATAATCTCTTACATTTGGTTTAGTAATGGGAGTGACCTCTCTCCTGCTCCAGTGTGCACAACCTGCATTTTGGAATCACTTCAAGGGACCCCCAGTAATAAATGATTACATCGAAATGTGGTTCTCAATAAAATTTATGAGCTCCCATTCATCCCACTCCCCTATTTGTCTTTATATATCTCACAGCATTTGCCACTAATTATATTCCTCTTTATAATCTGTGCTCCCCAGTTAAGGGATGTAATTGATAGCTTCTGAAAATCATTAATTCCAAAATGGACCAGAAGTGTTTTGTCACGCTGTTTCACCCCCCCATTACTGCTTTTCCTCCCAGCATCCCCAGTCCCAGCACTAAGACTCTTCACAGCTCATAGAAGATCCACTAACAATGCTATAATAAGAGAGGAAAAAGAATAGTGAATTAAGCCCAAATTCTTTCCCATTAGTTGCTAGTAAACCATGGCTAAAGGATACACACTTCGAAGAGGTGAGCGCTACGGGGAACCAGCCCAAGGTGCTGTAAAGCAGCCCTCTGCCTTCCCTTCCAGCCTCACCACTAACTCTTTGTGATGACTCCCTGCCAGGGTGAAAGATTAGCGCAGGGTGACGACAGAGGTTTGGGGAAAAAAGGAAAAAACAATCCCTTCATTTAAAATTCAGCTGTTGTAGCATATGGTCCTCTTGAGCTGGAAATTGTCTTTGCAAGCAGCTCTGCTTTGTTGTTGCACGACACGAGAGTTTGGTGATTTAGGGGCAGTGGGGTGCAGCCTTGAATAAATAAACCAGACATTTATTGCAGGGGAAAGGAGGGAGAGAGGCAACAAAGGTAAATAACGAAGTCTGAGACAGTCAGGGGTTTCAATTCTGCTAAACAATCTGGAGCTAGTCTGGCTGGAGAGCGAAACGGAGAATGCGGAGAGACGCCCGCCTGTCTGCGCCACCGATGCTGGCTGCACAGCGCTCCTCGCCCCGACCCATTCCCCACCGTGTGCCTTCCAGCAGAGGCGATGCTGCCCGCTGGGCCCCGTCTGGGGCAGCAGCCGCAGCCCGTCCTGCCCCACCATCGCCCAGCCCCGCTGTCGCCCTGCCCATGGGCTGCGACACGGACAACCCCCATCGTGTCCACGGACCAGACGGGGCTCTGTCTGCAGCCGTCACCAGAGCTTGGATCAAACCCTGGTGCCCACCAAGTCTGTTCCGCAGTTTCTTGAGCAGCAGCACCGTGTAGAAGACCGACCTATAATTAATCTCGCATTTAGAAGCTGGTTAGCAGTGCTGGCCCACCATCTCCTGCCAGAAAACTGCTCCATCTGCAGAGCTTAAGGGAGTGAAAAAGAAATAAAAAGGAGGAACGTAGCACTCGGAAGCACTCTGCGCCCGTTCATAGCTGCAAAGGCAATATTTCCAGGAGCACCACAATAATTTTGAAAGCCTAACTCCTAAAAAAAGCCCATCAATCACTTTCGGCACTTTTAACATTTTACTTCACAATCATTTAAGACTCTCTTAAAAAAGGCAAAAATTCCAGATGTTAACTAGACAAAGCAGGGCTATTTCTTTCACTGTTTAGGTTTAATTCCTCTACCAGGAGGCGGCTGACCATTCAACCAAGGTCCTTCTTACTTGTGGCCATCAGAACCTCTTGCCTAGTCATCTTTCCTTTTTACTGGTTGAAAACCTTGTGGGTTTTGGCATGTGTGCCAATAAAAGCTTGCGAATTAATATTTATTCATGGGAGCTTCACAATGCTTAATGCCTACAGAGCCGGTCCAGAAGAATGTTTTGAGAAAAATCGTCACTTCAGATATGATTCAAATGGCCTCCAAATCTCCAGGAGGCTGCCCTTGTCACACAAATAAAACATGTAAGTAAACAGATGTTTGCCTGGTGTGCTGCTTTGCGAAATAAACAAATGCTTTTTTTAGAAATGCCCTTCAGAAGTCAATATTGCCACAGATTCAGATCAGGTCCAGCCTGCGGAAACCACCCCGGTGCTCTCATCGAGCACACGCTCCAGACGAGCGGATCCCCTCGCGCCACGCTCGCGGCAGGAGGCCGGCAGCTCTCCGCTCGCCTCCCGAGGGAGCCTCCACCCGCCGGCCCTAGACCTGTTTTCCTTATGGTAAAGCTTACAAAGAACACATTTCCGACAAATACTTCTACCATCTCATTTGACACCGAACAAGCAGGAAAAATATGGCCCATCACAAGAAATATCAGTATAATGTTCCAATTTTCCACCATTTGACAGCAATCAAGTAGAGACTAATGGCTTTCCTCTGTGACTAAATCATTTAGCGACCAAGGTAGTCTGTCTCATTCTCATTAGAAAAAAAAATATTCCAATAATCTCATTATCCCAATGTGAATAACAGTAAAAATACACCAAGACTAATGGCTCCTTCAGCACTCTCGCTCGGCGAGATCGCTCGGGCAGGGTTTTATGTCTCGTGCCGGGGTCTGCGTGGCGGCACGGCGCAGCCGGCTCGCATCACCTCCTGGCGCAGTCCTGCTGCTGATGTGTTGTTTCAAGTGAGACTTACGCTCTCTCCGCACACTGAGGACTTTTATGTACTATTTTTAACTAACTTCAATAGAAAAGGAATGTGTCATGGAGTGTTAAACTTTATGGAAATTCTCCTGGAGAATAACATAATTTCACGGTGCATTACTCTACAATGACCTGGTACTTGAACAATTAATTTTTAAGGTATAGCCTTTTTCTTCCTGTGCTGTATTTAGCTTTCTCCTAAACCGTCAACAATACCAGAATTCCTTTTCTTTCCCTTTATGATCTGAGGAGACAGTTAAAACCTCGCAGCATGTGCTGCATTTTCACAATTCATCATGCAGAATATTCTGTTTGAAAACACAGTGAAGAAGGGGAACCGAAATGCTCCAGGATTTACCTTAATTATTTCTAGCTCATGAATCTATTGCCATTTCTCAGCCTACCTTATTTTCTGCTGAAAGTCCTCCAGAGTTTCCCAGAATGCACTGAAGCCGATCTTTTTTATCGCAGACGGGCAAAAACTATCCGAAGCGGTCCCACTGGAGCTGGCAGACCAGCGGGGTGAATAGGTGCTGTGTCAGCCCCAAACACAGAATACACAGCGATCACCAAAGAAACACGAACCAGGAAAATGGTCACATTTTTTGGAGGTATTAATGGCTACACCTGCCGGACGCAGCACCCAAAGCGGGATTTGCTCCATGCTCTGTTAGGAAACGCACCCTTCCATGGGCATCTCCCGCGCCGTACTGCTGGGGTTTATTTTCGATCTTGCAGTGGTGCCCTCACAACACTAAGTTTTGAAATCTTTTCTCTCGCCACCCACCCAAGAATTTTAGCAGACAACTGCCAAAGTCATTGTATTCGCAGGGGTGCCAGCTGTAGCGTGACATGTGTAAACCTACCTCCACCTAAGGAAATTGCCATTTCTGGCCTTTTTTTTTTTTTTTTGTTACCCAGCTATACGTTGACTCTGTAATCTGTGCATGTCTGCAATTTCTATGGAACCGTGCAAAACAAGAATCAGCAAGTCATTAGAGCACGTCTCTTCCAACCCATATGTTTTCATGGCAATATTAATCAGGCTAAGAAATAACTCCCTTAATGTTAGACATTATTCTCTTCTGCTACACTAATCTAGTGGATTAACTCTGCCATCTGCATATTAAAGTTAGATATTTTGGTCTTTATTCCCTTCAGGGCCACACTTACTATCCTTCCTTTGCAACAAATTAGCTCTGGGATGCATTTCAAAAGTTTTGGGAATCACCAACGCACGTTCCCAGAGTGGAAGGCAGGAGGACCGCAGGGCCAGACCCTGGAAGGTGTAAAACTGCTTTTCCTGTCACTTGCCCCACAGCCACGCCAAAGACTTGCTCCAGATTTGCCCGGTGCCAGCTGGAGCGGAATCAGGAATAACCCTGGTCCGTGAGGACTGTGCTGGGCCAGGGACGTCCCCAAGGGCTCCGCTCCTGTGTGAGATCAGAAGATTTTTTCCGGGGCTGGGGAAGAGGTGGGTGGTTTCCAGCCTTTCAGCAGCTGCAATGAAAAAGGCAGCAGAGTCTGGGAGCATCCGACAGCATCACTGTCGCTCCAAACACACCACTTCTAGCGGCGGTGACAGTCGTGCAGAGGAAACTGGAGTATCTGACACCGCTGCCGAGCTCCGGAGGGCTGAGACCAGGCAGCCCCCTCCTTCCCTGGCGTGTCCCTCCGAGCGGCAGCGCCATGTGGGTTCTGTCAGTTGTTCAGAGCCTGTGCTGTGGCGTTTAAGGAGACCAAGTGGTGCGTTACACAGGGCTCCAAAGTCCAGGGCAAGGCTGGAGGGGCAGCTGGAGTTTCCGAGGCCACTTCCTACCACTCCTGCTCGCGAGAGGTTGCCGTGTCCAGCCCTAAAGCAAGCGCCGAGGAGCAGAGACAGGAGAGGTGGTAAACATCCCGTTACGGAAAGGAAGAGATGAGTGTCGGGAGGAAAAGTATCCTTAAAGCAACTTCTCCTGTAAGATGAAGATGTTGTCTGTCACCCACCAAACGTGTTAGTCTATGTAATTATTCTCTAGCTCTACCGGCCAAAACGTTCACATCAAACTGGAACACATAAAGCCTGTCAGTCACAAGTAATTTTTCAGTCTCAGTGAGTTTTGATGGAAAATGCAATTTACAAAAAGGAATCAGCATCTTCCTTGCAAGACATCAATAAATGACACTTTTCTGAGATGCTTCGGTACCTCGTAAGTGCTGTAGCTTAGATCCCTTAAGCTTAAGCATCTTCCTCATCTACTGGGTTTTTGGCTAGAACACAGTTTCCCGATGAATGCCTTCTCCTCTTCCGGGGCAGAGCCACAGGACAGAGCACACGTACAGGGGAATTGTTCCTATCCGAGAGACCTACTGACAGGGGGAGCTTTAACTGGAATTAAATTACGGCCCTGTTTCAATTCTAGAGCTGCTGAACTCCTCTTCCCCTCTACATTGGTCGCTCTGAAAAACTGGATGCTTGCACCTAAAAGACAGCAAAACAAATCCCTGCCGATCGATCCCCTTGGATGGATTGGCATGATTTGTTTTGTTTAATTGGACAGCTGTTTGGAATCAATACAGTCCTTCCAATGCAATCGCAACTGTCCCTGAAGAGCCCTTACGATCTCCATGGAAATAAAGGTGATAGAAACAGCATTATTCGGAGATCATGGACACAACAGACCTAACTATCTCCATTTGAGACCTTACGGTTGGCTGTGTCAATACACCATTAGGGACCCGGATCTGCTGACGATTGCCACTTCACTTTTCTTCAAAGCCATTATGGGCTTCTGTGACAATTAGTGCTTGGCTGGGGACTGCTGGACCAGAGAGGCAGCACTCGAGCAAAGTTAGTGCTCAGAGCATCGTCGGGTAAAGCTCTGCTCCGCGAGTCACAGCAGCGCAAATAATTTCCATTGCTGTGGGGTTTACGTCCTTGTGTCCTGGCCGCACTCCAGCACGGGCAACGACGTTATATCTACCCAGACGTCCTCTCTATTTCCAAATGAATGCCGACTCCATAGCCTTTTCTGGTTCAGAGCTGTTTAATAGTGCTGTTACGTCCTCTTAAACAGATGGTATATTCTGCTTCAAAGATGGTTGGTTTTGTTTTTCATAGACAGTGATGATGTACAGGTTGCAAAGTGCTTTAGGATCTATTGGGGCAAAAGTGATTACATTTCAATCGATGATTTCAAGAAAGTAATATACTGTTGCATCTTGGGAGCTTAAGTTTAGAGTTTTAAAGCATTTGAAGTCCTATGTGTAAGTAAACTAATACAGGACATGCAGCTAATGCTGTCCTGGATAGGAGTCCTACCCAGACACATAACATCTGAACAATCGTTCTCCTCCAAATAGAGCTGATCTTGGAGCAATTGTACCTTGTACCACATACTCCTTCTGGGAAAATTACTCTTGTAACAACAAGCACAAAAAACAGTAATAATGTTTACTTCCATGGCCAGTCTGCATCGTTCTGTTAATTGCCAAAGAGAGAGTCTAATTTCTGTCCACTCTAGACTGGGCCATTGTCCTTTACACCAAGGTATTGTTTTCCTCTGTGAGAAGCGTAGGCTAAGGAAGCTGACCAACAGTGTGAAAAACATGAAGCAAAAACCTCAAAGTTTTAAGCCGAGAAAGCAGCTGCTCCAGGAAAGGATAAACCCCATTTGTCCTCTTCAAGTCATTTTAGCTATTGAATCCCATTGGCAGTTGTGTCATTTTTCACTATCTACTGCCGTATGTTCTTGCTATATATAGAAATCCCATAGTGTTGCGTCTTGACTTGGTGTGATGCATAACGATTAGGTGGCAGCCAGGTTTATTTTGAAGTAAGCGTTAGGTCACACTATTACCTTATGTCTGGAGATGAGTTTGCTTTGCCTTTGAAGAGAGATGAGAATTAAACTGCAGCCTACCATCTCAAAGAAATACTGGACAAATTACCCAGCTATGCTGTATTGGTTGGGATTGTTAGTTAAAAGTGACAACCAGGACTATAATTTACACGCAGACTCTGAATTTAAACAAAGTCCCCAGCACTAAATCTTACATTGTAAGCTTTCCTTTGTATTTCTGACTCATTTTGTGCTGGGAATCGTTTAACCATAGACTTTAACTGCTAATACAGTTCCATGAAATGCAAAGTATAAATCAAAATTACTGGATCATTCAAACTCTGTCTGAGTAGTTGTTTATATGGCATTTTTCTTCTACTGCTTTTGTATGGCTACAGAGACGCCATAAAATTATGATATACTGTACACATCTCACTACAATCTTGGCAAACTGCTGTAAATAAAAAACAGTACGCTTAATTATTTTCTTAGTTACACAAAGCATAAACACTAATGATAATAAAAGACATTAAGAAAGGGCAGGTACAGTTATTCATCAGATCACGTTGAATAATGAATAAATTAAATATGTTACAATTAAAAGAAGAAAAAAAAATACTCAGAAATCCCTTCATCTCCATCTGAGATGATCACAGTCTCCCCTTGAACAACGCCTGAGCTCGAGGCTGCCACAGGAGGAGTCGAGCTGGTGATCAGGACGGGGCACGGGAGGAGACAGGTCTGGGTGTGCTGCTGGCAGCAAGGCACTTCCTTCAGTACACGTTTTTATGAATTCAAAACAATTATCTACTCCATCACTTCGCTCTGAGGTGCTGAATTGGTCCTCGCAGGCACACTCTGTACAAGTTTATCAGAGAAAGGATGCAAACTCAGAGTTACCTAATATTGTTCACTCCATAAGACCTCAAGTTGCTCAAACAGCACAGGTTGCCTGGGGTGAGGGACACCCCAGAGAGTAAACATTTTCTCCCTGTCAGTAGCTCGGAGTGGAAGCTGGAAGTGAAGCTGTTATTCCAGCATTGGTATGCGGTTGGAAAGGGAAGGCTCTGCCATCCTTATCGCTATTTACTAGAAAATGTTCTTCTTCAATGGAAAATGAAGACCTCAACAATTCAATGAATTTTTTGTCAAAAAACTTTAAAACAGGCTATTTTTTTAAGTTATATTTTTAGGCAATCAGTGATGAGACTTTCTGTTAAGACCAAAAAACACATTAAGAAACAGTCAAGACTACCGAAAGAAAGCTTTCCACACACAGGACAAAATATTTCCCACTGGGAAGCAGTCCTAATTAAGCTTTTCACCAGGCCTGACCCAGGCATGAACTGAACTTCCATCAGGAGGAGATTGTGCTGACCGAGAGCCAGAAGAGACTGTCCCAAGGACATGGTGCTTTGGAATCCCAGGAAAACCATATGTACTACGAAGCTTACACACACACAGCTCCAACCTAGCCTCCTGCCCCAAAACCTCACAAGTCTTCCCGCAGGGTGAGCACAGGTTACATCTCAGGTATTACCCCGAACCTCCCTCTCGTCAGGAAAAACCCTCTAATCCCACGTGAACACGCATGGTGCTCCTCTGCCCTGTGCAATGCACCCCTGCAACGGCTGAGTGCCTTAACGTCTGCAGGTCTGTTTCTGCCGGATTTCTACAGTATTTAAACCCAGCTGCCATCCTGGAAAGCGCATTTCTGAACCCCTTTGGTTGAGAGATGGTCCTTCTTAATGACATTCTCACCGAAAGTTTCTACTGCCAACACCACTACTTTCTCCCGCTAACCACCTGCCTCACCTACAAGTAATGCCCTTTGGAGGTTATTTACATAAGCAGCCAAATTTAACGAACAGCTAAGATCCCAAGGATGGGGAGCCTCTGAAGACTCGATCTCACCCCTTCAGTGAGGCCAGAGCTGTCGTGGGTGCCGCGGTGGGCTGGCAGGGGCTGCCCAGCTGTCCCACGCTGCTGCCTGAAAACTGCCTTTTTCCCGGTACTCCGCCTCAGCAGGAGGCTCCGTCTCTGTTTGCCATCACGGCTTTGCTCAGGTCTGAGAGCTCCCCATAAAAAAGCTCTTCCATTCCGAGCACCACACTCCCTCCAGCAGCAGCCACAGCCCTCTGCTCTGTGCAGAAACCGAGAAGTGTCCAAGGGCCATCACCACCATCGGGGGACACATCCTCCGTACTGCCTCCAACGGGACAGACAAAAGGAACAGAGACGTCTCCAGAGAGAAGTAACCAATACGGTCTGGAACTGTAATCTGGCTGGAGCTCTACGGCAAAAGAAAATGGAAGGGAAGGTACAATAGAAGCTACAAATCAAAGACCTCTCTGTAATTCAAGCCTTTATGTTCATTAATCCCAAATTAGCACATTAAAATAAAGCAGCAGTTGATTAATATCCCTAAGTAACACTTACAGTTGAGTGAGAACTTGATGCTAATATACTTGATATTACAGTGCATTAATAAAGAGACAGTCTCTCTTTACCAGAGACGCTCTTGGAATTCAGCTCTCCGAAGAACAAACGATCCCGAGCAGAAACACACGGCAGAGAGCAGTAAAAGCTGTACGCCCCTCTTTGCACTGATGGCAGCTTTACGCTACGCTGGCTGCACGGAGTGGCCTGCGCAAAAATGAAAATACAGACCAATGTGGCATCATTCGTTTGGAATTTCTGCCTTTTCCTTCTTATAGAGATTTCACACTGCTGATATTCTTCCTGCCGGCATGTTAGACAAATTAAAGTGACAAAACTCAATATGGAAATTAAGATCATTAACATATTAATCAAACTGTCAATATTATAAAAATTAGCACAAGCCTGCCAAATAATCATCTCACTAACGACTTAAGGCCATGCCTTTCGTCAATTAGCATTGCAGCCTGCCCCACTGCCCCTTGCCCACCTCCAGATGTCGTGAGCGAACAGACGGGTTCACCGTGGCAGAGACTACCTTGTTATTCTTTGGGAGATGATTGCTTTGGTATTTAATGGCTTTGTTTTCTTATGAAAACTCTGTTCCTTAATTATACTGAGTTGGCAATTAGTACAACAAAAATCTTGAATTGCAGTTTTCCAGTTCCAGATTCTAAATCATGCCCAGTGAAGGTTTTTCCAGTTTCCCAAGTGTTATATGCTGCACGTACACACTTCCTTGCAATCACCACATACGTGCAGACTTCGTTTTTCTGAAAAGGGCTTTTCCACAATTTGTGGGTGTCAAAGGTCAATGTAATCAGCATTTTCAAATTAATTTTGATATTTCTCTGAATGTTTAGTTTCAAAATTTGTGACTGAGCTACAGTTATCAAAACAAAACTTCCAGTAAGCAAATGTGATTATGTGGAAAAATTTGAGTGATTCTAACGAAAGATGATCATTAAGCATTTCCAGCAACAATACAGTAAAACATCTTCTTGTAAAACGGGCATTAGCAAATTTGAAGCAACTTTTACTTTACAAAGGAAAACTGAAGGATTACCATGTGCTTCTCTGTGAATTGGTATTTACTTGTTGCTTTGTGAGATGGTTTTCCAGGTGAGGCAGTAAGTTAATCAATTACAGCTGCAAAGACACTGATTTAGCATTTGCATGCCCAACTCCTGACCTAGGGATGTTTGTCTCTACTTTTATGTCTGAGCTATAAAGGCTTTGAAAACAGGGGTTTCCACTGGAGACTGACAAACCCCAGTACACGAGGACGGCACAGGACTAAGTACATTCTTTACTCTATCACTGACATTTCCTCCAGTGACACAAGGTCATGCAATTAATGAATGGCAAAGCAAAGCCATGAAAAATGGATATTAATGAAGTGTAACTCTGAGTAATAATGCCATAAGCAACCTCTGATAACAAACACATTCTCCTAATAACATCTTCAATTATCTTCATTAACGTCTGTCCATGGCAAGATGTGCAATCTACCCCTTCAGGCCCACAGACCCAGCAGATTTGGAACACACTTTAAGTGCTTCCTCCAGCTTATTCAGGAAAGCGCTTACTGATGGATGGCTTAAATGATGATAATACGCATTTATCATAATTTTTTGGTAGCATATGCCTTCTTCATGTCATCAAGAACTTGAAATTTGAGTAAGATTGCTTGCATTACTCAGGAGATGCATGGGCTCCAAGGAGATGTGAAACACTGCCTGTCAAATATGTGCACTCCTGCTTCTTTCATTAACCATATTGCCGGTTTTGCTCACAATGGCCGGGGTCCATCCCAAGTGCTCTTCTCCCTGCCGTGCACTGGAGTTCTGTGCAGGCCCAGCTGTTTCTGGTGAATACGTACATCACATCACCTTCCTGGTCTCCCTTTTCAGAACAAGCCCTGAGCTTCTGAAAGATGCCAGACGGCAGCTCTAGGAAATTAAATCCTTTATTCAGAATTTAGCTCAGCATGGCACTGACATCTTCCTCAAATTGGCTCTCAAGTACTTGAGCCCTGTTTTGGAAAGGAAAATTTCCAAGGAGAAGAGAGGTTATCAGTCAGCAAACCCTGGTGAGGCTTGCGACAAAGAAGGAATAATTGGTGCTCTCTGTAAAAGTGTGTTTTAGGATATGGCCATTATCTCTATGCGAAGAATGAAAGTGAGACTGGAATTTCTGATAATACTTTGAGCCATTTATTGTGAGTGGAAGATACTGAAGTACCAACAATCTACTCTCCTCTCAAGAACAGCTCCAGGCCCTTGATGGCTCACCCAGGATGACAGCAATGACAGAACAAAACTAACTATTTTGTGTATTTGCTTACTTTTGTTTCGGTTCTAGATTTTTATTGTCTTGAACTTATGCATTAGGACATGTAGAGTGCAGGGAGCTAACATTAGCAAAGCTTCCTAGGAAGTCCTTTACTGACTATTTTCAGAGCTATTTTTCTTTTTCATTGTGGCACATGCAAAAATCCAGAATTTTAAGTGTTTACAAATTCAATTAAAACTTGTGTAAAATCCAGTCTAAGTATGAAGGGAGGGAAACTATGCAATCGCTTCTCATGGATCTTGCTTGAAATCCCGTGTAATGGGAAGGACAATCTGAAAGAGGTTTTCATGTCATCACTAAAGCCTTGCCTAGGTATTTTTACAGTAATTTAAATTTAATAAAGTAATCATCTGTAAATTTCCTCTCCTCTCCTTTGAATTGGAAAACATTTAGTCTCAACCCCTGCAGCCCTATTGTGATCATACAGAAATGCTAATGAGGTTATGCCTCAATCTAATCCTCCCTGGTGCAACCAGAGTAAGTCAGTCTTTTCAGCTCAGGAACCTCATTTATCTTCTACCAGTTCTTCTGTTGTTATTATTACTACTACTATTTGCCAGAGCAGTGACAGCTGAGAAGGGAAGGAGAGGAGAAAGGAATAGTGCTTTCATGGCAAGGGAGTTAGTGGTAGTTTCATTAAATGTTACTCACACACTGAGCCTATAGTAACAATAATTAAAGACATTAAGTGTAGTAAAGATGGAAAATAACAGTCAGGGCACCAAGGAGCTTTGTCAGTGGAGGGCTGAACCCTACATTTATGCCAGATCAGAAGAAGATGCAAGGATGCAAGACACAAGTAATCATAGAGTTAAGGGATGAAGATTGAAGGACCTAGCTGTAGTAGGGAGCAAAACTAAGCACTTTCTAATAGTAGAACATAATACAAAGGGATAGATCCTTGGTCATTTGTTACAGCTTCTTCCTTTGAACCATATTTATGCATACAATAATAATTTACACCTTTCACCTTATAACTCAGAGCACCTATTGATCTAAATTACATGGCTCAGCATGCCTCCGACAGCCAGGAGGTGCCGCAGAAAGCCCGAGCCCCACGGGGAGCAGCCCGAGCCCCACGGGGAGCAGCCCGAGCCCCACGGGGAGCAGCCCGAGCCCCACGGGGAACGCAGCTTGCCTGCGGCTGCCCAGACCCACAGCACTCCCACACCTCCCAGCTCAACTCAGGAACTCTCAGTAAAGGTATTCGTCCTGCATTGTGAGGAACTAAACATTGACAATTTTGTGGAAAACCCCAACCAAGTAACAAAAAAGCAAAGAAAGGATGGATGCAAGGATGGATGCCTGCACATACAGGGTCTTGGGGTTTGTTTGGGAATTATGTTCCTTTTTGGGAAAACAAGAAAAACATTCTTAGCGTGTTTAGGTGGTTAGTTACCCTTCCTTTTCATTAATTATCTTGCATAAGTTTTGGCTGCACGGAAACATTTTTCTTCTGAAATTTTACTTCTGCAGACTGTAATGCACACGAACCACAATCACAATAACGTGCAGCAGTCCAGCTCATTGCCTTGAAACTGGAACCTTGTTGGCGCAGCCATGCTACAAACCCACCCACAGAAAGGCTCCAGAATAAGGTCTCATCCTTACCAGGGAGACTTTACAAGATGAAACACAGCAGAAGAGAAAGTAGTAGTTTTGTGGGTAGAGAAAGAAAGGGCAAAATAAGTAACTCCGCGGGACTGCTGAAGTGCGTTATCCACATGCCTCTATCATTCCCTAAGAGGCAGCTTTTAAACTTGACCAGATCCAACCTCTACCACAACGTTTGCATATGAAGAAAAGAAAAGGTAGAAGTATTTGATGTGGTGCGATGCTCCAGCCCTCCAGATCACGGCTCCCACCGCACCAGCAGTACTGACACCGGCACGGCTCTGTGTCCGTGCGCGGTCCGGCCCCCGGCACTGCCGGGGCACCGACGCTGCACCACACAAGGAGCAGGGAGGTCAGGAATATACAGCCTTGCCCAAAATATTTCACAGTAGCAGCAGGATTTAGGTGTCTGTGCTGTCTTCAGCCCAGTCTCACCAGCACAGAGGGAGGGCAGCGAGCAGTGGGGGCAGCTCGCAGGGACCCAGAGCTGGGGGCAGAAGGTGGCACAACTCCTGGGGGGCAGCTTTGCTTCGAGGGGTGAGAAAATCCACTATGGCCGTGACAAAGAAGGGGTCTGCAGGAGCCGTCGTGAACCCTGCCACCCCTCCCGCCTGGGCAGGCGTCAAAGCGCTGCCGCGGTGCCCTCCTGCAGCTCCTGGAAGGGTTATTTCCCCAGATGCAGTAAAACAGGAGAGTACGAGGTGTGAGGGGCTGGATGTCAGCTCCCTGAGCCAGACGGCTTTACAGGCTTTGCAAAGGCATTTCCACAGAATAAGGAACAAAAGGATTAGGAAAAGGTGTGAATAATGCACTTCTACCCCTGTCTATCCCTGCTTGCTGTAACAGATTGGTAAAATAACTTCATCCACCAGTTTATTAACAGCTTGCCCTCTCTTGTATCTCACCTCCATAATGAGATAGAGCAGATATGATGGATTACATTTTGCCTCCTGCTTCCATCCCGAATGAATTATCATTTCGCTCTTCTCGCAGTCTCGTGGTTTGGCTGCCTACAGCCCATTAAGTGGTGGGAAGCAGGCGGGGGAGGATGAAGCTATGTGATGTAAAAGGTAAAGGTCCCACTGAGAAAGCAGTTTTAATTTTCAGACTGGAAGACATGAAATTAAGACAGAACGAGGAGATGCTCTCTCTTATATTTCATCTGGCAGTACGATGAAAACAAACAGAAAAATCCTATTGCGGGGACTATCTGAGCGTGCAGCTCTTACTAGCAAAATGCTCTCTCAGTCGTCGAGGGCTCAGAGCCCAGACACATTCCATCGCGAAGAGCCGGGCTAGCTTCCCCCCCGCCCCCGACTAAAATGCCTTATTCTGCAGCTCTGCCCCAGCAAAAGTCCTCCAAGGGCCAAGTATTCCCAGAGCCATAATTCTTGCCCTGCTCTGACAAGTACTTTATACCATCTCTCTTCATAAGAGCGTAGGAGTTTTACTCACACATCAGAACAAATCATCTAAAATATAACATACACTTTTGTGCAACCTCCTTAACAAACCCCTGAATAACAGAAATCAGAGCTTTTTCAAGAATATTGTTTTAGCTGCATTAGAAAAATGGAGATGCTTCAAGGTTACTGATCTGTGACAATGCCCCTAAATACCTGGTTTCTCTTACACCGAAATAAGCTACTGCCGGACTCCAGTCATCATCTCACCAGTCCTGATACCTCAAGATAAAAAAAAAAAAACGCTCCCAGTTCTTGCCCTGGCCACTGCTTAAAAAGAAAATAAATTAAAAAATTGCTAAGGATGATAGTATAGAGCCATGCTGGAAGCCAAGTAATTTTGTATGTCCCATTTTATACAGCAGCTGTTGGTTTGAAATGTCCCAGGAGCGTGACCAGGTCTTTGCCAAGAGAAGAGTCGCACAATCCGGCTCTGAGCATTTTATCTTTGTTGTATCTTTCAGCAGTAAGTTTGCTTAATTATACGTTGGGTAAAGACACGACAATTGCCTCTTCACTTTAAAGTCAATTTAGCACTATGAAAATTCATGAAGCAAAAATTAATAAGCTTCATGCAGCTTCAGCACTGACCTCTGTTTTTTTCTTTCCCTTTGCCAAGAATTCGTTACAGGTTCTACTACCGAGAGCTGATTCTTCTCCACAACCAGGAAAAAGCATCAGAGAACTCATCGCATCTTGTAGTGGTGCAAAAATCAGCACTGTAGTCTTAACAGCTCGCTAATATTTCCTCCTCACACAATCTTTCCATACAGGGTTTGTTTTAAAGCATATTTTAGTCTAATGTGAACGACGGGTCCGGCCATTAGCAAAATACTGTAAGTGAATATCTGAAGGGTAGTGGATTCTTGATAGCAACTGTATCTAAACGGGAAAATTAAATCATAAAACAATTTTAGCTTTTGATAAACTTGATGAGTTGCTCACTACAAACTAAGTTAAAGAAGAGAGGAGAGCCTCGGCTGACTTAGCAGCTTATCAGACACCTTTAATTTCCATCTTCAGAATTTCATGCTGTGGTGAGAATATGAAAGATATTGATTTTGCTCGTACCTACGATGCAGGACAAGATCTAAATTTGATTTCAGTTACCCTACGTTCTATACAGTAAGGCAAATTAAAAACAACAGAAACGCCTGCCCCTGTGGACATTAATCTTTATCACAGACACTGCAGCAGCACCCGAAGGCACCAGCCGACCCGGTGCCGTACGTGCACAGCACCCATGGGGCACCTATGTGCCCAGTGCCTGTAGGAACAGGCTCAGCGCTCACTCCAAATGTCCCCACAAGCAAGACAAACACACACTGCAGAAGTGGGTTTACTCCCCTTTATGGGGGTGGTGGTTTTGGGGTTGGTTTTGTTTTTTTTGGTTTGGTTTTTTTGGCTTGTTTTTTTTTTGCAGTCTATAACCCAAGCTCCAGTCCGCTGCTGTTCAGGGCAGTTATGGAGCATCCCTCTGCTGGCACGACGCTGGTGCCTGCTTTCCAGGACATGCGGTGACCACCTGAAAACGCAGCTCCAAGCTAAGCACAAGGTCACACAGGACTGCGCCAGTCAGGCACGACTCCTTCAGCTGATCCTCGGCCCTTCTGCCGAGCCCACCTTCCCCTCGGCCATCCCCTCCTCTCCCCCGGGGCACGCAGCCATCACTGTCACTCGCCAAACACCCCACGCTCACCCGGCACAGGCGACACCACTCGCCACCGCAGCATCGGCCCAGGTGCCGCCCCTCACCAACGCCGAACTCCCCGCTGCCAGATATCAATGATTTTTAATGTCATGAACCCAGCTTTGTAGCTGGGGCTTTGGCTTACAAGGATTAAAGCTTAAACACTCAGATCCTGCGTTCTGTGTCTAATAATCCTGTAATAATACTTCCCTAAGACTCAGAAGAAGAAAGAAAATAAAGGGGTGAAAACAAAAAAAAGGAAAAAAAAATAGATTTTTGCTGCAAGCTCCTGAAAAACATGGGTGGGCTGGAAGAGGCTGCTCCAAACTCGCCCCCGTGAACAGAGCATGGGATGAAACAAGAGCGGAGGAACTCTGAAAAGACAAGGAACCGACTTTGACAGATGGATGTAAATGTGCCTTTCAGTGCAGGAGAACAGTTGATTCTAAGGCATGAAATCAAATTAGTGCATCTGCAGCTGCCTATGTGTCATCCAGCTTCATATTTTACACACTAAAGACATTTTTTAACCTCATGTTAGCTACACTTTTTTTTTTTTTTAATATTACACTCCAGGATTTGCAAAATGGTATTGGCAGGTATTAAAATGAAAGCTGAAGCAACGGTGCAATCTGTCTCATTTTCTATTGTAACATGACAGAAATCTTTTTTGGACTCATTTACTATCAGGTAGGAGCAGACTTGGAAAAAATAAAATCCCAGCCTCAACGTCATCAAGAAATGCAAAACTCTTCAAAAACTGTAAGCAAATAGTTCTGTGTTTCTTGATGAAGTTGAGGCTGGTTGTCCTCCAACTATCTTACCTCCCCCAGCTTCTCATCTCCCTGCCACAGGCACCAAAGAGGCTCCTCCACCACCGAGCCTCAGCAAAGTTGGCACTTGGACACGTTCCCCGAGGACGCGAAAGTGCTTCCTGACAGACGTGGGTGAAAGGAGGCAATTTTAGTAAAGGTGTTGGAAAGGTTCAGGGCGCGTTTCACATGAAAAGGTCTCCACAGTGCCCCGAGAGCTGCGCATCGCCGGGGACGCGGCAGATGAAGGTGACCCGTCAGGCTTTCTGAAGAAAGGTCTCCTGCTCACACGCTCCGTCCATGCTTGCTCTTCCTCTCCCATTTCCCTAAGCCCATGCTCAGGCTGGTTAGAAAAGAAGCCCAGGAGCAAAGCAGAGCTGTGGGGAACAAACTGGTCACAGCTGGTCCCCCCACCCCAGAGCTGCTCACACCTCCGCCGGCGCCACTCCTCCGGGCAGGTTTTATGACTTTACAGTTACGGCATTTTGCAAGACTTGGGGTGAAAGACATTCACACCCTCAGACATTTGTCCCACCCACACAGCGCTGAAGGATGTCTCGCGGAGAATCAAAACCTACGACCCGTTTTGGAAGATCTCCGTTGCTTGTCTCTAAGCTGGTTGGGTTGATGAACTCCCTTATTTTTATTCTAATGTGGCTGGAGGACCAGTGCAGGATCCTATGTCTATACATGTAGAAAAAATATTTTCCTTGTTAAAGACCAATTAAAGTTGTTATTAGTTGTTATTTATAGTGTAGCTATATTGCACTACAGACATATGGAAATTAAATGATAAAATAATATTAATTTCAAAATTATTTAAAGTAAGAGTCTTGTTTGCAGTCTTGAAAACTTTCATACTCAGTGCTTTAAACTTACAAGTTACTTGGTATTTCAAGAATTGGGAACAATGCAGACAGCACAGATGACTAAGAATTTGTTGTCTGATTTCCAACATAAAAATTATTGTACTACACTTCAGCTTTCCATGAGCAATGATTACATTACAGAATACCTGCCTACAGCCCTCAGAATTGATCAAAATAAAAAGCTGAACTTGTATAGTTCTTACAACCAATTCCTGAGGGTTTGGTCAAATTCAGTACAGGATAAAATTAAACAGAGATTGATTTATGTAGAAGGAACTGTAGTTGCAAGGTTGGTGAATTGTATATACTGCAAGTGGGAATGGCTATTGCCTGAACACAAATCAGGGTAATTGTCACAGAAATAAGAAGACAAAAGGTACAACTTTTTCCCCTGTTTTCTTTCCAGTACAAGTACCAGACTAATCTGTGAGAGAGGGGGAAAAACAAAAAAAAAAAAACAAAAGGGGGGGGGCAAATAGAGGAAGGATGATTGTCTTCTTGTAACACAATGAGACAGCAAAACAAAATGAGAGTTTCAAACTCCTAATCATTTAATTCTCATCTCTGATCCTTCATTTGTCATCCCCAGTACAGCAGAAAGTCAACACTGAATATGTCACCAGGTGAAGAATTTTATCAAATAAAAGGATGCGAGTGCTGGATCCTGCACTGGAATGATTTCTTCCCACCACCCTTAAAAACGAGAGGTCATCTCTGCTGAACGATTAAGAGAAAAGAAGAAAGCTTTTGCTGCCTGCCAAGGAGGATTACTGTGGTAGCATGGCATTTTTCTATCATTTCCTCTGGTAAAGAAACGGGATAACAAACATTTCCAAAAGGCGCTCCAGAACCCAGCAATCTAAGCGTGGGTGAATGGGAAGGTGGAAGGGAGAAGCTGTCCTCGCGCTTGGGCTGCGTGGGCAGCTGTGCCCAGAGCTCTGCCGGGGACCTCCGCTCTCGGGGACAGCCCGGGACACGGGAGCATTCGCACGGATAAGAGCTTCCCCACGTGCAGCCTGGTTACCCATGTGCGTATTTATCTACGCTATTCGTAAGTGATCTGGCCAGGACAGGGGCACCCTGTGTAAAGGGAAGACTGGGCAGCTGCACGGAGCTGTGTGGTTTGCTGCAGGATGCTCTGAGATGACGCTACCGCAGCTGAGGACCGTTACTCGGGACAGAGGGCATTGGCTTTGGGGCAGCCGCGCCGCGCACTCTCCTAAAGGCCTCTGAACAGTCAAAAGGAAAACCCAGGAAGCAAGTCATTAAAAGACACATCAGCCAGCTACCTGGAGCTCACACATTACTAATTCTGCATCCTAACCCATCCTGAGAAATCAGGGGGCGGATTATTGTTTATTTTTATCATAGGGGAAATCCCTGTTGGGCACTGAGAACCCTCTATGCAAAAACAAGTTACTCCTGTGAAGACTTCATAACTGAAATAATTTCAGCATTATATTTCCTATGTGAACGGCTGTAGCTTCACTAGTGTGTTCCTTGAGCACCAGTTAAAAAAAAAAAAAAAACCACAAAAATCTAGTAGGAAATTTCTGCATTAAGACGTGATCCAAAAGCAGCTCTTTTTTATGTAGATCTTTCTTCTCTGACTCAGCGATACCATTGATGAATAATACTGCTTGCAAAGCATCTCTGACTTTATCAAGCCTTTAGCCTACTGCAGTACTGGATTATTTCCCCCCCCCCGGTTCCACTTTCCTTTTCCTTGAAACCCTAGTGATGACTCTGTCATGTTACCATTTAAAATCCCGTTCTTACACGCATGTTACATCTGTGACGCCTGCTGTGGTTGCACACTGAAAGCAAAGTGCCAAACAATGCAGGGAGAAGGAGGGGAAATCAAAGCATTTTAGAAATCTTAAGCTTGGCAAAAGCTGTGTATAATTTTGCTTAGGCTGCAAGTTGGTTTCAGAAGACAGTAGCAAAGCACCATCTTTTCCAATTGCTTGAGCTTTACTTTTTAAGTTTATTTTTACTGCTTATTGTAGATCCCAGACTGACAGCTCTGAAAACTGTATTTTCCATTTACGCAAGAATAAGAAGCAATAACTAAGCAACAGCACGGGCTTCTGACCTATCTTTCCTAATAGCGAACCCAAACTGTTGGCCTGGGAGCATCACCGAGAGGGACTGTGAACCCATAGTCCAGTCCTGCCCTTGATTTTCTTCAAACTGACTACATGCGGAAGCGTTTGTGAAAGACACGGCCAGAACTATAAATTGACAGTCCAGTAATGAACAACTGATGAAAATTTCACAACCAATCTGCTCAAAGTCCATGAGGCTGCATACAAATGAAAACAGAATATAATAAAAGCTCAAGTCTCTTGGAAGACCAAGTCCTCCAAAAAGCCACTGCTCTACCTGTAACAGCTTGTTCAATGTAAATCCACAATGCACAGGTATCTGTCGCATTCCAGCGCCAATGTAAAATTCCCATTTGGGTTGATTTTACAGTGCTCCGACTTCATTCACTAGCGGCAAAGAGACTTTCTTATATTTCTGGAGATGATGAAGGTAAAGACTGAAAACTCATCACCGCTCTGTGATCCCGGGTCTGCAGTTGGACCATCCCCCTGTTTACCAGCAGGTCCAACAGAAGTGTTGGAAATTCCTGGTGTTCTTAATTCATAGGATAAAGAAGAAAATTGCTCTTTCTATAGCAATCTTTAAAAATAAAAACACTGTACCTGTAAGCCTGTTGGTATAAGCAATTTCTGTGGCTTCATCCCTGGCGGTAGATGAGGTGTTCTCATAACGCATCGCTTCCTGATATCTGGATGCAAATTACAGGAGCTGCACTACCTGAAATCAGCATAAAAAAGTTGAAAATGCATTAGGTTTGGGAGTAAGCTTGGCTGTCAGTATAATATTTCTATTACAGTAGCTATCCACTTGGAAAAAAACAGCTCATCCTCGCATATGATAAAAATAAGCAGGTAAGTTTGCTCCTGTGATTTTGGAAACTTTTGACACTTGCAATATTTACATGTTGTACGCAGTTTATTATAAGCTGGTAACTAAAACTCTTTCTTTTCCTACATCAAATGAAGTCAGTTTCGGTACCCGTGACACAGAGGGTCACTGCCCGGCTGCGGGACAGAAGCACAGCCCCCGGCTCCCGAATCACCGGGGCCTCTCCCCTCTGCTCCCATTTCCCTTTGGCCCACAGGCTTTGCCCCTTTTACACGCCTGAAAAAAACCCTTTCTGTGGAGCCCATCGTGTTGGGGGTTGGCATCGCCGGATGAAACGCAGTGCCCCCCCTCCCGCTCCTCGGGGGCGTTGTGACTCACACTGCGCCACGCGGGTTGAAAAACAATCGGAGAAGTAGCTGGACCTTTTTGATCTGCTGCCTTGTGATGCGCTGTCAAAGGGGGAATGCTCCTCAAAACATGTAAACACGAGGCAGTACTGATGCAGCAAGCTTTTGATGCAGCCCTGTCTGCACTTAAAGCAAATTCTCTTTTTGAGGATCTCAGAGCGGTTTTGGCGAACCAGCGAGAAAGCTGGTGAGGCTGGGAGCAGTGCGGGGGGGGAGCACCCCGCTGCCCGAGGAACTCGGTCGCACGAAATAGCAAACATCTCTGTTTCTTTTCCATACAGAACAGTAACTTATTATTTAGATTAGATATTAGGAAGAAATTCTTCCCTGTGGGAGCGGTGAGCCCCCGGCGCAGGCTGCCCGGAGAAGCTGCGGCTGCCCCATCCCTGGAGGTGCTCAAGGCCAGGTTGGACGGGGCTGGGAGCACCCTGGGCTGGGGGAGGGGTCCCTGCCCAGGGCAGGGGGTGGCACTGGGGGGTCTTTAAGGTCCCTTCCAGCCTAAACCATTCTGTCATTATTACAAAAACACACCCACACTATGGAAAACCTCATAACCAGCTCTCTGGCTCGTACACCAGCCACAAACTGGCTCTACCCCCCAGATTGAAGAGCAGGACTAAGTACAAAGTGAATTAATTTCCTAAGTCCCATCGCTGCAGCCAGGTGACCCGGCAGGGCTCTGGGGCCAAGGGAGAGCGATGGCACAGCGAGAGCGATGCAGTGTTCCGCTCTGCCCACAGCGCCCCGCAGAAACCCCGCTAAAACCCTGCCCGGGCTCCCCGTCAGCCACGGTGTTTCTGCTCCTCTTTGACTTCGCCATACTTCTGGCCTATGCACCGTCACAGCGGAACTCATTTCTGTTTGCAAATCCTAGGATGCATCAGATAATTTGCATTTACTTAACTTTTCAGATCTGGGAACTGTTTTAGGACAACATATGATGAAAGGCTGGCAGTAAGCATCTTAGTTAGTTTTAATGATTATAGCAATTAAATTACTGTAGTGACCTAACTTCCCACAGCAAAACTAACCCCTGAAGAACCATGTGAACGGCTTGGCTCGCCCCAGAAACGGGCACATACAGCCACACAGTAAGCATGTGGGAAACGCACTCTGAGAAAACGCAGTTTTGTCTGTCGTTTACAGACACTTTTATCTGCTTTTTCCATCAGTGGCTATGTAAAGACAAGAAGAAACTGAGATTTTTAACGTAAATTTTTAACGGAAGAGCTTGATGGCAGTGTTAAAACACGATCACGCCAGCGTTGCCAAAGCCTGCAGGATGCGGCGACGGGCTGAGAGCCCCCTCTAGCGCGGCGCCCCGCACTCCCGGACAGACGGACGCTCCCGCAGAGCTGCTGTCAGGCTGCCTCTGTTCAGCTGTTCAAAGGATTTCTGCGCAGCCACATTGTTATTTATGGCTATTGTCAGTAGAGGGGAAAAAATTAAGGGGAGTTCAGCGTCAGCTAGTTTGCGCGACACGTAGGGCTGTGCATGGCTGAGCCCTGCGACGAGACCTCTTGCTATCTGACACGCAGAGAAATTGGATAAAGATCTCTACCATCATTATATAGGCTAAACCTCATTTGGAAAGACTGCAGAGAGAACTGTAAAGATTCCACGCAATCTTGGTAAACAAGTTCATATCCTTAATTTTCCAATGCAGTTCATCTGTCAGACCAGACATTCAGCTCTGCAGACCAAAGGCAGGTTAATCAAACATGTTTAAAAATGTTGCTAAAAATGCTGCAATGAAAATTATTTGTAGATAGACTGAGCTGAATGTTATCAAATGAAAGGAATGACTTTACAACTTCGAATTATTTCTGTTATCAGATTACAGCTTCCTATTTTTATAAAACTGCAAGGGGTTTTTTGAGCCTCAGTAAATTATATTCAGCTCTTAAAATCTCTTTGAGCCGTAGCATATCTGCAACAGAATATAACCCAGGTTTAAGGACTTACTGAGGAAACAAGTGGGTACAAGTCAAACTTACCAATTACCTATCAATTCTACCAATAAAGAATGAAATACAAAAATAAAACAACAATAAAAATAACTAGGGAAATTGTGTCTTCCAGAGGAAGAGCACTGATCTTCCCAAGAGGTCTCCCCAAAAGACCTTTTCCCTGAGATGTATCCATGCAGTTGGGTCGAACAAGCGCCTCGCTCGCTGCACCCCCGAGTAATTCAGACCACCACCTCCCTAATTTCTCTAACAAGACAGTCGGCAGTAGAGACCTCTGCTCCTCATCACAGGGTTGGGGGCTGCACTCCTTGTCCATGTCCTTCATAACACTTGCTGAACCCCCACATCTTAATGTCAGTCAAGACATTCCCAAAAGGAGGCAGAGGCACCACGCGCAAGGACAGCGGGGCAATGGCTCAGTACTGTCAGCTCTTGAATTCGTGGAGTAGCAACAAGAAACCACCTTAGACTTCTACTCTTCACATTTAGGACCACAGTAGCAAGAGACCTAACAGCTGGCACTCCTGCAACTAGTGAAAGATGCCTTAAGAGGGCTGTCTAACCAAAAAACTCGTCTGTGCATTTCTAGTAGAGTATTTTCTAATAAAACAATGCCATCTCTCCCTGAAAACCTTTCCTTCCTCAGGACTTTCTCAGAGACTCTTCAACTGAGAAGAGCTGGTCCCAAGAGTGTTCTCCATCACTGTCCTCATCACAGTGCGGGCAAAAACCTCACCATGAACTCAGACAAACTGTCCTTTTGATTTGTGAGGCTCACAAAAGCATCAAGGCTTCAAGCTGCTGAGAAGGGGAGGATCAGGTTATGATTTCTCCTCTTATTCTGCTGCTGGAAAAAAATATTTTATACTCCTCCAAGTCTCACATCCAATATTTTTTTCTTTTTTTTTTTTTAACCATTATGCCAGTGAATAACTATTAATGTCTTAGAGACACCTGAGACCCCCAGAGGTCATTGGGACAAATGACTTGTGCAACCACAGCTCTGTCATCTTCTCCTCTCTCTCTTTTCTCCTATTTTTATGGCACTTTATTTACTTGCTACCTGTTGTCTACATACTAAAACATAACCTCTCAGCAGCAGAAGTTTAGTGCTTTGCTTTAACAGCCTACAACAAGGCCCTGACCAGAGCCCCGAGACATGACTGCACTAAACTCCCACCATTACCAGGAATGAAGCAGATATTTCTGCATCTGAAATGGGTTTTGAGTGCTACACCTTCCACCACACACATACCCCATCACATTGACCTTACAGGGAAAAAACAGAGCTTAGGAGCACAGAAAGAGACAGAGCACGTTCCTGGTCGCTGACCTCCCAAAGTCCAGACGGGGCTAGTCATCTCTTCTGATGGTCCATACAACTGTACGCACTTAACAGCTGTCATTCAGCAGCCTTAGATCTAACCTGCAGGGCATCTCCATGACACCGAACAAGATTAATGGTATATTTGTGTCACAGCATATCATGAGGTCTAAAGGTAAGCTGCACTGGAACCAGTCGTCGAAGGAGGTTCTGACTATCATGGTGCCAGAGACCCCCTCCGAGGGCTTGGAGAAGCGTGAACAGTTCTCTGAGGCTCACCACGAGGACACAGATGCCAAATCTGCAGTTTAGATTTGTCCCTCAGCCAAACTCACAGGTCCCTGGTGTGTATTGTTGGGGGGTTTTATTATTTTTTTTTTCCAGTGGGGCTTTATGTGAATAATAAAGACCCAGATCTGCTTTCTGTAGCGGGAAGCATTCATCTTCTGGAAGACCCATTGGTTTCAGCTGTTACAGAGGCCACATCAGTCATTTGTACAACCTGCATCAGCTATACAAGCCAGCGAGGAAGATGGCTATGTGCCTTCTCGAACAAGGTAGTTCGTAACGTTGGGATTTGTTTGACAAGTCGCCATAGGGAGCTGAGGGGGACTTTTCCCTTCTGCTCCCGTTTGTTCCAGGCACTTTCCATTCACATCTCATGTGGAAAGTTACAGACTTCAGAGTCTATGTCCATAAACCAGAAGTACGAAGTAGGAGACACTGCAAAGAATAAAAAGTCTTTTTTAAAAAAAAAAAAAAAAACAAAAAAACAAAACAAAACAAACAGTTCTGTATAGTGTAAATGTGAAAAAAACACCCACAGCAATATGGGTTAAGGAACATTTGTCAATAAGAAAGAGAATAAAAGCAGGCACTAAAACAACAGAAATAATGACTCTACTTTCCAGATTTTGATTCTAAAGTGTCTGGTGCCTCAGGCAGTTATCTAAAAAACTCTTCTTCAGCACAGAACCTCACTGTTTCGCCTCAAATAGTTGTAGTTAACAAATATTGTGTGTGTGTGTGTGTGTGAGAGAGAGCCACTGACAGACAGCCTATAGCTATATGGAGAGATGGAACTGCCAAGAGGGAATAGAAGTAAAAGCAAAAGGAAATATTAGAGCAATATATCTTAGGCTTGGAAAAAAAAAAATATATATATTTCCTCTTTCTTTTTCTTTCTCCCCGTGTCTGGGGGAGCCGCAACCTTGAACTGTATCTAAACCACTGCCGCATGCAGGGAACACCGTGGAAATTGCCTCCTCCACAAGAGGTCTCATCGCACTCAGAAGTCCCCGTCCAACCTGCCCACCCGTACCTCCTGGAGCACACAACACAGCGAGATTTCTCTCAGTGGTCTTCATTAAAGTGCTGTGCCAGCCGCTACATATCTTCCATGAGAGAACATTATCAAGAGAAATGGGAAGATGTTACCACACTTGTGAGAAAAGGAGCATCCAACTGGGATTACCACAGTCTTTTTCTTTCCTCTTGTTGCTTATGATTTTGCCCCACCGCCTAAGCCAAGCAGTCCAGCTAAAGCTCCAAACTCCATCTGTGTTTTCACTGTGATGGTTACAAAACCAGATCATCAATATTTAAAGAATAACTGTTTGACAGCATGCTTCCAGATGTTCTTGCTTTCATTATTGCCTTATTACTTAAAAAGTCAACAGTACGTGATATAGTAAATATATAATCTACGTTGACACTCATCTACATGCTGTTGTCTGGTGGGAGTATCCTATGAGAGACAAGTACATTATTTTTTGCACAATTACTGAAATGAAATTTGGGTTTAAGAGCTGTCAGAACGCAACCAGTCAGCATCCTCAGGCTGAACTGAATCCCTCTGCCCACACACAAGGTACAGGAGGCAGTGGCAGCGCCAGCCCGTCGTGCCCAGCAACGTCTCCTTGCACCGGGGCATCCGAGCCAGCCACCGCCACCTGGAGGCACTCTGTTGATGCTGACACCTTCTATTTACTGCTATAAATATTGCTCTTCTGTCCAGTTTCAACTGACAGGAAAGTGACTATCAACAGAGAAGATATCCTAAAGCAGAGCACAGCTCCTTCAGTGCTCAGGGATGCTCCCGTGTGCTTGTCCAGGGGGAGTCTCTGCTGCCGGGGAACACCAGAGGCCTCCAGAGCACATTAGTGATGCCTCATTAGTGGTTAATTTTATTCTAGAACCCAAGAATTCCGGTGCCCCTCAAAGACTTCCTGAACAAGAATGTACTGTACAGTTCAGCCAGTTGAACGACGGCTCACGTGCTCCTTATACCTCTGGGAGGAGAGCGACCTCGCATTTTTCCCAGAGATGTGACTCCAGAGAGCAGAATTCCCTGGCCTGCTGGAAATTCTCTGCGATTCCCAGTTTCGTCTCTCCCACTCAACCATGGCACTTCCCACAGAAGCATTTTGCCAACAGCACCAGTGACGGGGAGTGGAGCACTTGGCTATCGCCACCTACATTATTGGGTAAGCAGACTTCTACCCCCGTAGCCCTCAGCCTGGCAATTTTCACCCTAGCATAAAAAAGTATACTAAAACCCATTCATTTCCCTCCATTTGGATTTCCCTTGCCTGAACCACATGAATGTCCGTATAAGCCTGCATTTGATTACAAAATTGCTTTGTATTCCATTTAAGACCGTTTCATCTGTTATCCAGGGATGTAGGAAGACTTTGAGTTGTGTCACCTTCTAGTCTCTGCCAATAATGTCATAATTTGATACGGAAACTATGCATCCTATTGTATTCTAATTTGATATTTAAAACATGCGTTGGCAGACAGCTGAATCCTATTGAAGCATTTATCTGATTCCTCTCTGCCTTTTTATTCTGAAAATACTCAGAGGGAATATGCCATATCACATTTTTGTTATGCACACCGAATCTATACAACCTCCATTTTCTTTTTTTCTAGAGCTTGGTAAATACGTAAGCATATATAAAAAAAAAAAAAAAGGAAAACGCCAAGACTGCAAATTGGTTAAAATCCAACCACGTGCTACAGAGAGAGAACTCCTAGAGCTCTAATCTTAGATATTTGATCTTTGTCATCTTCAGTCGTGTCCCTTCTTTCTGCTCTTCCTATCCCAACTCCTTGTCTCCGGATTCCCCATCACTTCATCTCTAACTACATAGGTCCCCCCAAACATCCTTATCTCTTCTTCCACCCTTCTGTACTGCTGATTTCTGCTGCACCGAAGGAGCTAACAGGGAGATGGGGGGCGCTGGTGAAAAGCCTTTTGCAGGAATAGTGGAGTATTTCAAAAGGACACGAGAACCATCTTCTACAGAACGCTAATCCTAAAGATGAGGACTCGTGTTGACTCAGGATGTTCCTGCTTCACACAAACAGCACTCGCCCCGGCTGGTGTGAATTTGAACTAATTTCACTGAAAACGCTGCAAATACTTAATATTAAGGATTAGGCTATGGAATAGTTGGACAGAAAACGGGGGGACTGCTGCTCACGACGGATCAATATTTACAAGGAAGTGATACAAACTGATGAGGAAGGCGAGCGGCGCCGCTGCAGTGAGCCCGTCCACCCAGCTGAAGCGACACAAACTGACAGCGGAGGTAAAGGCAGCCACCGACATAATGAAAATCACAGCGTAAAAGCAATACCAATTCAGCTGATGAAGCAGTTTGCCAGGGAAAAAAGAAAAACAACCATCAAGTTCAAAAATAGGAGGCCACCGGAATGCAAAGAGAGCAGGAAACAGAGGAGAATCAACAGAAAAATCAGAGCAAGAAACCAGCAGGGCAGCGGGAACGGCCGTGGTGAGCAGCCGGGCAGGGAAAGCTCCTCCTTCCTGGAGAATAAGCAAAACTGTCTTCTCAGAAAGAATATTTCTGCCATTTCTGATTGCTCCTGCATGGGTAACCGCCCTAATTCAATTAAGTTTCATTTCTAATGAAGAGAGCTCAGTTATGAAACCAACAGCATCATGGAATAATCGTGAGCCCGTCTGAAACACAGTCCTGCAGACGGGGAAGGCTGTGAGCAAGCCGGAAAACTATGTCTTCAATATAGCAATAAAAAAAAGTTACTCAGAATTAAGGAAGTCTTTCATCTACTTTTGGAGCATCTTCATACAAAATGTAAAAGACCTGGAAGTGGCCATACAGCTTTTTGGAAAGCTTTAGCATTCGGAATAATCGGTTCACTTTTACATCACCTAGTGTTGTTATTTGAATTGCCATCTCTCCCCCAGCAGTAGATACAAATTTCCTCCTAAGAACACTGAATTTCTGTATATTTTATGAATTCAATGTGCAGGAGAACCCAAGGAAGATAAAAAGATTAATTTAGATCAGAGAGAATGAAGGTTACAAACGGTTTCAATTAAAGCTACACAAACCCCTGGATTCCCTGGATTATGTTTTCCACAATTCAATATTTGTCCATGATGTGCACACAAACAGCCCTCCAAAGAACCCTGCCCTCAGTAATTTTCCCTTTTCTTAATCCTGATGTACAAAGCCTGCCCTCCTGGGATATTAAGAAGATCTCATAAGGACAATCCAACTTCATATTGATTCTATTTCCCAGATCCATAAACTTTGTTGCCGTAGGAAACACAAGAGTGAAGAAAAAAGACAAGGCATGGTTTAATTTAAATACCACTTCTAGCAAAAGGAAAAAAACAGAAATGGGGGAAAAAAAGCAGAGGATGATGCTTGTTTGCCAAGATTGTGCTTCGTGAAAGATGCAATATAAACTGACAGGGAAGGAGATGATCATTGTTTGAATAACATCAATATCAACACAGACACATACGAATCTGGCAAGGGGCACGGAATATCCAAACTCTGAAAAACACTGATGTACCAGTAAATATTATTCAGACAGCGAGGGGGAGGGCAGGAGGAGCAGAGGCCAGCTGAGACTGGGGACAGGCTGGAAAGACTGGGAATAACATTTACTCCAAGTTACTGCTGGGCAGTAAATGTGCAAATCTAATTAAGACCTTCCAGCTTCTCTCTTTTGGGTTTTTTTTCCTCTTTTTTTTGCTCCCTTTTTCCATCTGGACCACCACAGTTATAGATTACCCTTAACTGGGGGTTCAGGTATTTTCTGCTAATTGTTTTGGTGCAATTAATCCTGCCTCAGAAGAGGGATGTCAATGGTGCTCAGCCACGGAGCTGAGCCGGTGCTTTGGAAGATGCGACAAGGCGACCCACCGTGCCTCACAATGACAAGGGAGCCCTGCTCCACGCCGCCCGGCGGACACAAGCTGGTATGAGAACAGAACTGGGGAGAAGGAGAAACTGTATGCAGCAATGAGTACTCCAACCTTTGCCCTTCATTCTGGTATCAGTGCAAAAAAGGTGGTAATCCTTCACCAGATTATCTGGGTGGTTTTCCTTTCAAAAGAAGTTCGACTGTCTTCCCCTTTAGGAAGTTTGGGGATAAATTATTAAAGTCTTCTCCTGCCTCTTTCCTTTCTTTGGTGACAAATGACTTTTCAGCCCATTTTGTCCTCATTTCTTGTCAGCAGAGCCATCCCAGCTTTCCCGAGACACCCTGTGTTTTGCAGGATGCAGCATTTGCCCGACGCACCTGCACACCCGCCCTGCGCCGTCCAAGCCGGCACCGCATCCCACGAAACCGGAGACCTCGCTCGAGGGGACCCCCATGGTGACAAGGGGGGGCACGTGCAGGCAGGAACCCCAGCTCGGGCAGATCAACCCCGCTGCCCCCGTACCAGCGCGGCAGCAAACCCCGACTGCAACCAGAAGTTGCGGCCAGAACTTTTAATTCAAAACACTTAGAGTTGACATTTCAAGAGGTAACATGACAATTCATTGGGCTAAATCAATTACCGATTATCAATATAGCACTTAGTGATGTATAATTAGTATGTAAAAGATATATTTAGCTGTAGATTATACTAGTAATAAGGGCTACACGAGCAATAGCTGTATAATTACATTTTATGAATACAGGAAACCTTTGAGAAATGCTCCGAGATTTAATTGACATTTAACAAGATAACTACAGCGAGTTAATTAGAAATTATGTGCTAAAAATATGAATTAACTTTTAAATAATATTTTAGCTTGCTGCAATATAACTATAGCAGCTCGTTATATACCAGTGAAACACCTAAATGAAACAGTTCCTTCAAATACCGTCTTTCTAATTCATTTCCCACAAACCAAAGCCGGTATTATCAGCTTCTCATTCTGAATCCTTTTTGGTATAAAGAGGCTGAGTTGATCAGCTTAGTGAAAGACTTATTTTTATGGTCCTTTCATACTTTTTAAAAATGAGATTTCTCTTACATTTCTATCAGCATCCAGAGAAAAGATTTCAGTTCAGCTGTGCTTTCAGCTTTGAACCCAGAACAAAAATGCAAAGTAAGGCACTGACAAGCGTTTAGCCTCCCCGCAAGGTGATACATCAGGGATTCTGACAGTGCTAATACAGCCAGAAATTTGGAGAATAAAACAACCCTGAACTGGTTCTGATGTGGATGGGTGTAATCACAAAGAAAATATAATAGCGGGTTCTTAGCACAGCTACGTTATTTTTAGATCTAGGTAGGGTAGTGCAAAGATGATGGAAATCTGGCTCAAAATTAAGTTTGCTACAGATTCTCAGGGGAGCCGTAGAGCCAACGCGCAGACACAGGCCTTCCCCACAGCAGCCGGCGGAATGCCGCTTCCACAGCGGCGCGGGAAGATTTGTGAAGGGTGGCAAGGGCTCACAAGTTCAGCTCCAAGAGGAGTGTCACGAGATCTAAAGTCTCTACAGTTCAGCCACTGGGATTTTTGATTATTTTGCATAAGACTCTTCACATCTACACACCATTTTCGTTTTTTTTTTTTTTAATTTATTTTATTTTCTATTACTCCTTGCCCTAATGTACTTTGCCCAGAAGCCACACAGAGCTTCACCTATCTCCACAAAGAGTTTTGCAGCCCCTCAACTATGCGAACCCCTGATCTCTGGCTGGTTAACCTGGCTGCATGCAGAGGGAATTAAGTTATTCGGAGGAACAAATGGACTACCATTACTAAGAGAAAATGGTGAGATTTCTCCTGCCTCCTGCTCACTGTGTCCCAGCAGACTCCAAGGTCTCTCTCACAATTTCTTTTTGCCAGCACACCCTCGTTAGCATTCTGGACCAGATACTCCAGGTTATGCATACACAGAGCATACATGATTTAGTGTCCCTGCTCTTGAAAATGTCTCTTACTTCAATATATCACAGGAGGAAATGGAGAAAACAAGATGATAAAGCAGTGAGGGATGGGCGAGGTGACCTGATCTGCACCTGAGATTGCAGCACTGTGCGGTTCATGTAAATTGAGGGGCTGGCTTTGAGCTATGGAAGCCAGGCACAAGCAGAACGCTTTGGACAAGACATACACCAACCCTAGTCTTGGCCCAAGGCCTGACTCTACATCTGATTAGAAGTTAAGAAAAGCTTTAAAAATAAAAAAACAAAGCCAAAAAGTCAAATTGTTGCTGACCTCCTCCCTAACTCCGAAAAGGGCAGGAGAGCAGAGTGCCAAGGAGTTACACGCTTAAGGGTCAGGAATTTTCCTGGTTATAAACCCTGCCTAGTGCTCACAAAACCAGGGGAAAAGAGATAGAAGAAATTAAAAAAAAAAAAAGGCATCAGGAAAACGGGGGATTTCTGGAAGACGGGACTCTGAGCAAAGCTTACCTTCGCACCGCTGTTGCAGACTTTGTCACCTTTTCTGATGCAGCCACATCCCCGATGGCCTCTGATGAAACCCAGGTTGCTGATTACAGAGTTTCTGCTGGAAGAGTTTTTCCTGCCACAAATGCTAGCCACTATAGTTTAAAAAGAGGAATCATAAAAAAAAAATAAAGTAACAATAACAGCCTTTCCTGCAGCTAACACCAACCCCTCCAGCACGCAGGGGAGCAGCCCGGGCTGCTGAGTTCACCTCCGCCCTGGACACAGGTGATGCCCATTAGCTAATTAGCTGCAGCCGTGTCTTCACCACCACTTCAGGGATCCGCTCCCACCCAGAGTAGAGTAGGTAGAGCTGTTGGGTGGAGTCCTGGCTGCAGAGTTTTCTTAAACACCTGAGGAGGATCTATAGAATCATAGAATCATTACGGTTGGAAGGGACCTTTAAGATCATCGAGTCCAACCATGAACCTGACCTGACAAAACCACTTCTAAACCATATCCCCAAGTACCACGTCTGCCCTTTTTTGAAACACCTCCAGGGATGGCGAATCCAACACCTCCCTGGGCAGCCTATTCCAGTGTTGGATAACCCTTTCAGTGAAAAAATTTTTCCTAATATCCAACCTAAACCTCCCCTGGCTTAACTGGAACCCATTTCCTCTCGTCCTGTCACTTGTCACCGGGGAGAAGAGGTCAGTCCCCATCTCTCTACCCCCTCCTTTCAGGTACTTGTAGAGAGTGAGAAGGTCTCCCCTCAGCCTCCTCTTCTCCAGGCTGAACAGCCCCAGTTCCCTCAGTCGTTCCTCATCAGACTTGTCCCCCAGACCCCTCACCAGCTCCGTTGCCCTTCTCTGGACTATCTACTGTTTCTTCCTAAAACTCTCCCTCAGGAGTAATGGTGGATCTTTTCAGGACCATGGGGATTTCTCCCAAGACCTATGAGGAAGTTCTGGATGTTTGTTAAGCTTCTCTATAAAAATATTTTAAAGACGATAAAGTACATGTTTATATGTGTTCCTCTTTTTACTTTTGCTTGGTCAGTAGATTAGTCAAGATTGATTTTTCTGCATGAGAGGGAGAGGCCTAAGGTTAAAAGACAAAAGGGTAGATTCCTTTTTAAATGTAATTTAGATTTTTCTGGTATTAGCTCCAGTATCAGCACAAAATCACTTCAATTTTCCAGGAGCACCTGAGACCCATTGTACAGCTGCATGCGAGCAGGAACGATCTCCTCTGGCAAATGGAACAGCTGAGGACCCCGACGCCTGCAGTACCTGCCCCACGCAGGGTCCTCCGCCTGGGGACCCCGAGCTCGCGCGCTCTAAACATCTGCCAAACGAGAGCGATTAGTGACAGAAGTTCTGCTGGGGAGTTTGGCTTTGGTTAATATGTTTATTTTTGCTGTAGTCGGTGCAGAGTCAGAATTGAAGTCTTCAGAGCACATCTTTACAAAATCTCCCCGGTCCCCTGCGGGTGAAGTCTGCGCTACGTGACCAGTTCATCTCTGGGAGGTCTCAAAGAGCTCAGTGATCCAGACCAGAGAAGGATGCACAACGGGTGGCACTGATGCCGTATCTCCTCATCACCAACACGATGCTGTGAAACCTCAGGACTCTCTCCCAAGTCCATGCTTTTATAAACCATGCATTGCCTCCTTCCAACTCTTTCGTAGCAGCTTCTGATGATTTGAATTCTCAGAGGGACATCCTGGAGCTGCCCAGTGCTCCAGGTCTGCCATCTCCTCTGCCACAGCCGCCCCAGCATGGGGACCACGCTCCTCAGGAGCAACGGCACTGCTCATCCCAGAGAGCGGACAGAGGGACACATCCTTCACTGTTCAGAAAAAAAGGGCAAAGTTTAGACTTACACAGAGGATTTCAGATGATAAAGCTGCTGCTAACAGTTACAATAATAAGGGGTGAAAGAGGCTGATGATACGAAACTGCCATCATGGTGAGAGTTAGGGCTTGACCTTCAGTTTGAGCTCAAGTTCGAGGACTTTCTTATTCAAACTTCTTGTGACCACTCTTGTTGGAGAGCAGAAGATGAGAGTTCCTCACCTGGAGCAAACACGGGTTAGCTACCTGGAGTTTTCACTTAGTTGGAAAAAGCATCTTTGTACGACATGTCGCAGTGGGCTGGGTAGGAACGGCTGGATTATTCACCAAGAATAATTGAGCTGATACATTTCAGCATTTTTCTTTGAATAAATTATTTGCAAATAAACATTTTCATTATTCGACCATCTCTGATGTTCCATTAGCATTCAGTGAATTATTTATTCAGCAGCTTTTCCCATCAATCACTGAATAAATTATTCGCAAATAAATTATTCTACCAGCTTTTGCTTTAAAGATGTCCCTTTGAGAACAATAGCTTCCCAGAATAGCAAACAGGCAAAGGGAGCAATTTAAAAGGCCTGATTCTCATCCCGGTTGTCTTGGTAGAAATCTGGAGGATTATCATGGAAATTCCTGGCCTTTTTCTGTATTTACACGGCTGTAAGTCAGCTCAGATTGCGGTACGAGAGCGTTCCACTTTGCTGAAGCCGGCACAAAAACATTCCGTGCCCTCAGAACCACGTCTTTGCCTATATCCTAATGGGCAGGTTCATTTCCAGCTGAAGAAACTGAGCTGGATTCAGGTGACCTCTAATCAAACCGACAGCTCAGCTCCCGTAGGTGTCCGGGGAGAGGCGGCCGTTGCGGCTCCACCCCAGATTGCTCTTTCTCCCTCCGAGTCAACCCGGCAGCTCCGTTACCGCACCTTCTTATGCATAATGCATTCACATCTCGTCAGTACACCAAGCCCCAGTGTAAGTCTTGTTTGTGTCTGGGCCAAGGAGGATGAAAGCCTGTTAGAACTAAATGAAGGCTACATTTATGCCAATTTTAAGGAATAATTGAGGTGCAGCGCAGGGGAATTTGCTGAACTCCTCTGTCCTTCTAACAAGAAAGAGCCTCTTTTGTTAAGCGGCACAAAAAGTCACCCTCATTAGAACAAGCCATCTTTATCAAAACCACATGGAGGATTTATCGTCTCACCCATATGTTGGTGCCTTTCAGACAGACACAGAAAAAAAAGTGGAGGGGAGACCGAGTATAGAGCCCTCATTTCAAGAGGGCTAATTATCAAAGCGCCACGATCCTCACGTTGATATCAATCACGGCAACATGCACGAGGTTGTGCCAGAGTTTTAATAACACCAAACCTACCTGGGTTGCCTAGTAGTATCACTGCAATAAATAATTGCTAATTTGCACAAAATGAACAAATGAGACACAATGTAATTGTATGAGGGGGGACAACCGAACAATAACATTAAGATATATAATTGACTTAATATCAGACGCTCTTCCCCCAGCGAACCTTTCTTCATCCTCAGAGTAATTGTGTAATGACATTTATGTGTAATAGACTTGTGACATTATAAATGACACTTATGTCAGGATTGTCAGGCTGTGACAGCCTCGGAGACAGCTCCAGTGAGAAATTAATCACTTCTGAGGCTCGAAAGTTGCTCATTTATCGCTGCCAAACAAGATCTTGCAAACACAAGATCTTGCAATGAAATGTAAGCTCCCATCCACCTCGCCCTCCAAGATGTATTTTCTCCCTACAGAGACCGTGCAGTAATGGTGACCCTCAGTAACAGCAGCACACTGCACGGTCGGCCTGCTCGAAGAACACAACCAAAGATGTTATCGTCTTCTCCATTTCTTCCCCTCTCAACAACGCAGCACCTTTTACCAGCTCTTTACAGTGTACATACCTCTTTAAATATACGTATGTGTTATATATGCATATATTAGCATCTACGTGTTTCACATTTCCGGGACTGCAGGTCGTGAACGGGTTAAATTATTTGTTGGGGAGAAGAGGACATTTTGAAATGTACTGTACATAATGAATACAAAAAAGAAAAGAAAACCTTCTCTGGATCAGTGTAGGGGCTATTATTAGACTATCAAACTGTCATTTTTCAAAGCATTTCAATTGTCACGATTTTTTCTAATGGCTTCTAAAGCATTATCTAATGCCTGGGCCAAAAAAAAGAAGAGGATCAAAGCATGTTGAGAAGCACTAGTCAGACTGCATGACAAATAAGTGTTTGCAGGCTAAACTCTTCCTATCCCATTTGCCTTCGAAAATATTTGTGAACTTCAAACCAAGATGGCTTTATTTGTATATTGGTTTTTAAAGATTCAAGTGCCCTTAGGATTTTCCTTTTTCTTTTTTTATAATTCAGAAACATGCTAAAGGAAAGGATGACCCGGCTGTAGCCCTTCAGCATCGCTGCCATAACGGACACACCACAGTGGAGGTCCTGTGGACATGCAGGGAGACGTGGAAGACTCCAAAAGAAAACCAAAAAGGTTGTGGCGGATGAGGATGGAAGCGGCTGGGTGGTAGAGGAGCAAATAAAGAGGAAGATATGGTGGATGATGCAGGGAGTGTCCTGCTAAATTCTACACACTAAGAACGTTTGTGTTCCGTATTTGGTGTAATACATGGTCTGGGTGGGTCCGAAGCACCTGGGAATCGCAGCGAGCTCGTGGTGATGGTCACCAGCACAGAGGGGGAAGTGCTTTTCCTTCTCATAACCTGGTACCCTCCTGCACTCAGATGTCAGCAGACACAGAAGAGATATTCCAGCCACTGCTGTGAATCTCCCTTCTCCTTTATTTTTCCCAGACCATGATGTTGCCTTCTTGCTCTCTATTTTCAACAAATTAATAAAATTATTATGAGCCTGTACAGACGGAAATAAAAGAGATTAAAATCATTGGAGTCATGTACAAGTTGCCTACAGAAATAAGGAGGGGTTGTCATTTCAGACAAGACTTTTGACCCATCGAGCTCACCACCTTTACAATCCTTGTGCTTCCATGGTGTTTAGAAAAAGGTTATCCCTCCCCATCATGCTCCGAGGAAGACACTGCAGAACCTTCCTGCACGCTGCCGCAGTCTGGTTTGGAAGGCAGCATCAGACGCCTTTTCCCTTTGCAAGTATCACAAGAGAGTGGTAAAGAATCACAATAAGATCAGCTTTCCACCAGCAATGTACAGACGTGCTACAATTTTCCTTTTCCTAAACTTCTATGTGTGGGCACACGTGTAATTACAGTCATGAAAGTATGCATAATCACAAATGTGTTAATAGACATCTCCCCGCAGGACTAGAAAATTCAAGTGTTTCAGTTTTTCCTCACAGTTATTGCCTGGATTGTAACTACCATCATCTTATCTTTTCAGAGCGAGGCAGGCGATGCTCACATCCCTCTGGCAGAACCTCATGGTGGGAGCTCACAACTGGCCACATATTTCTGACGTGGAAACCATACCAGTCAGAGCAGGATCCTCTGCCCCACCTCTGCATAGACGGAAGGAGCCCGCAGAAGGTGTGCAAACATCCTGCAACATGGATGTCCCTCTGGTGCAAAACCCTGTCGGCCCCTGGGTACGTGGTGCTCCACTCTCCACACGCCATCACGACCAGCTCGTGGGATATGGGGCCACTGGTGCAGAGACTCGTCATCTTTCTCTCTGTTGCCCTCCTGCCTCCTGGGGCAGACCGTCAGGAATGCCNGCTGCTCTCGGCCACTCCGGGCACCGGGGGCCACCAGCGCCTTCACCTGCCATCCCTCTGCTAATATGCACATAAGATTAGGCTACTAATGTAACGTATATATTTTTCAGCCCCAATGACAATGGAATTTACAAACTGATTCAGCTTAACCGAGTGTGACTGCAATAGGCTAATTCCACATTCCTAATTAAATTACATTATTTTCTAGGTGGAGGTTTATGAGCAGAGGTGAAGAGTAATGATACGAGCAAGCCACAGAATCACATGTACATGTTAGACCCGAGACTCTTGTCTAGATGCAAAATGAGTTGTTCTATTTACATCTTTTTTAAATGTCACAGTATTTTCCTGTGTTTAATCTAGGGCTTGTTTATGCACCGAGCCATTCTCAGAAGAGGAACAGGGAGCTATTCAAAGGGAAAACTACAGATCTGACTGCAGAAAGGAAGTAATAAGTATCCAGATTTTCTCAAAAGCACTGCTTCCTAGGTACAAAAACAGTGCTTTAAAAACAGTAACATTATTGCTGCTCGATGACTTAGGAAGTTATGGAACAGTGGTACGGAACTGATGGCAGGGACTGGAAGAGGAGTCCCGAGGCTGCTCGCTCTGCCCATACCCACAAGTTGCCTCTGCTGGGAAGAGAGCCCAAAATCCCCTCTGCCACCCACCTCCAGAAAGCCACGCTGCAGACCCGGCCGGCTGGTTTGCTGATGCTTTCCTCGGTGAACAAGTGGAGAATATCCAGCTTTGCCTTATGGATGTTCAGAGGCAAAATACAGACTGCAGACTTAGAAATTTTTCTGAAATCATAAACAAGGAGGGAAGGAAAGCCAGAAGTGGACATATAACTTTATGGCCTGTGAAACTGAATTGCCCTTTCCACGTCCCTACCTTCGGATGGACAGTGAGAGGGTTTGTCATCTTATGGGAGATGAGTATTAAACCCTACCAGCAAAAGAGACGATACTGTGCTGTCTAGTGAACGGTGCGTACTCCCCATGAGCTCGGGGAGTGAGCCTGGATTTCAGAGCCAGCTCTTAACTTATTTGTTCTCCACTGAAGAGGTCCAAGAAGACACGTTGTGATGTCAGCAGGAACGTGCCTTCCTTTGTAGATCACCAGCACTACAGAGTCATAAATACATGATGGCAGGCAGCAAAAATCTGCATCCTAAATCACCAGAGAGCACGAGAAAACGGGCCAGTGGAAGGAAAAATTTTGAGCTGATCTGAAAGTGTCGCATAACCCTCCAGTACTGTTCAAACCTGAGCTCTCTTCTCTTAATGCAAATTGTTCCCTGCATTGGCCTGTCAGATATTGACGGGGAACACGTCTTACGTGGAAGTATCTGTATTCTGCAGGAGAAAATCAATGTAGTTTGACGGAACTGGTACTTTGGACAGAGTAAGAAAGACAGCAACCAAACTTTATCACATAATAGGGGTTTCAAAACCTGTAATCTCCAATAGGTTTTTCAAAAGCGGCAAGCAAGTTACGTACCCAAATTCTGTCTTATTTCAGTAAGGAGCTGAGGTCCTAATTTGATCATGTGTTATTTAACAGACCAACACATGCCATGCCATGCCCCCTCTCAAACCGTGGTTAAATTACCTAGAAAGACGAATGACATGCATATAAAGGTTGCAAGTGATGGTGAATCTGCTCTACTCCATTAGGATTTTACCCCAGAGGTCTGTTCTCCTTATTTAAACAGTGTGTCTTATTTCCAAGTTAATTTTTTCTGACTATACTATTCGGACATTAGGCTTCACAGCATCTACTTTCATTGCATTAACAGAGCTTTAAAACCCGCCTGTCTCACTCTTACTTTACCCTTTGGACCTGACAGAGGAGCGGAGGGCTATTCAGCATCAGAGATTTCGACATCGATGTTCAAGAGAAAGCACAGCCAGACTGAGCCAAAAATGACAGCTCTGTTGAAGTCAGCCTTGTTTCTGAACTCCTCTGTGAGAGTAACGAAGTCAGAACCAAGCTTTTAAAAGCTCCAGGAATAAAACATATAGCCCTCGTGTTATATATGTAATCATCAGAGAAATAACTCAGAAAAGGAGTTTGTCAGCTCTACTGTATTTAGTCCCTCCTCTTGTAGCTGCTCTTTCATACTTCATATCATTCTGGCTTCTTTGTAGCATTTGATTCCAATAAATTGATTTTGATGATGTACTGAGAATTAGGCAGATACTTCATTACATTGACCTGAGATCAGACTTAGGAAGACACAATTGAAGCTTTACGAATCCTGCAGTCTCATTTAGATGATCAATTATTTTGTTTATCTACTTAAGCATGCTAATGGGAGCCAAGCAGGAAAAAAACAAGGCACTTAAGCCACACTAGCCAGTTTGTAGGTGTAGCTGAAACAGAACTTTTATGCTGGGGCAGGTGGGGAAGAGTACGTATTTAAAATGGTATCTAAACCAGAAGATAAGAATAGTCACAGCAAACTTCTCCAGATGCCACAAGCATCACATAAATGCAGCATCACAGTAGAATAATAAGCATCTTCTCATGTAAAAAAGCATACACCTTAACTTTAGCCGCAAAGGGCCGTATCACAAAGACACAAATCTAAAGATGCAGGTAAGTACTTAGTGGAAAGTACAAAAGCATCTGAGCAGAGCAGGTTCCCAATTCTCATGCAAAGCCCCTGCACTTTCCAGAGCTTGAAAATTCAGTGCTTTTAAGATTCTGGCTGTCGTTCTTAAGTGCTGAGAAAGGAAAAGCGGCAATCAGCATAAATGAGGTTGGCTTTCAGAAGCCCAGATCACAAAGTGGAAAGAGTGCTGCAGGTTTGAGCAGGGGTGCGAGAGGCTGTCCCTGCCGACGCTGCGACTGGACTGTGGGGCTCCGGCAGAGCCGGGGTCCCAGGGGACAACCCGGCAGCTCCGTGTCACCCGCAGGGAGCTGCCTTGCCGCCAGGCCAGAGCCCTGCCGCCTCTGGGCTGGACATGCAGGAGGAGATGGCAAAGCGCCTCTTCCCAAACTCAGCAGCTGTCAAAAACAGGTGGGAAAAGCACAGCAGGGAATTCCGAGTGCACGGAGCCCACAGGAGGGTGCTCATCACTCACCATGCGCCGGAGGAGCGAGTCTCCACCACCACCCCTTCCATGGCGGGTGACACCGGGGCTGGCACGGGCTCCGCTCTAACGCCGTCCTCCCAACGCTTCCACCAGGCACTGCCAGGCAAAGGTGACCCCGAACGACCTCCTCCACCCCAAAGCCGCTCCACCCCACTGCGTAAGAGGAAGGCGCTTCCAAACAAGAGGGATTTTACCAAAAGCGTAACTGGGGACACGACCCGAAATGAAATGGGTTCTGTGCCTCAGCGCCTGTTCCTGCGTGAGGATGTTTGTTCCTGTTACGATTTGTAGCTGGAATTTTCAGAAATGTCCAAAAGGTGCAGACACCCAAAGTGTATCAGAAATTGAGTTAACTCACTTACACGTTTTAAAACTCTTAGCCACAATAATCATTATCATTATACAGTACTGTTATTGCTAAAAATAGCGAGAATAATAATTATTACTGCTATTAGTTACCATTATTATTACTATTATTACTTCCCATAGTATTAGGGATCAGTTCAGCCAGGAGACAAATGAGCATCAGGCTCGGGAGGTAAACGGGAAGGCTAAAGACAGAAAGTGAACGCTAGAATAAACAATCCCATTCCTTTTTTTTGGCAGCAAATGATAAAAGATATCCAGCTGTCCTAGCTCCAAGGAGGGGCATTAATATATCACCTGATACAGTTGAAAAGCTTACAAAAATCTGGTTATATTTTTTAATCATCTTGCATTTTAGACCTTTAAAGTACAAATATGGATTTCAAACATATCAGGGGAACAAATTAACTTAGAAAAATGGCCGTACTTTCCAAGGTTGCACCTGCCATGAAATTGCTCCAAGTTTGCATTTTCCCTTAGTCTCTAGTGTGTCATTACAGCAGATTGATCGCCCTCCTCTCCCCGGCAACTCCCCCATTAGAGGGTTATTGTATGGAAATTAATGGGAGGCTAGAAACATTTCTTTTGCAGCTGCAGTAGCAGAAGTCAGTTTTGATTAAGCACTCGAAACCCAGCAGACTGGGGTGATCTCTTTGCTTTAGTTCCCTCTTTTATTATCACTGGTGTCAAGTTTTGTTACTTTAGCCATTCCCCTGGTACTCCCACTGCATCCTTGTGTAATAATAGGGGTTATTTTTTTATGTGCCCGTCTATTTATTTTAAATACGTTCAGACTGATTCTCACTGGTGCAAAGTCCCTTTACACCACCCTTAGCGCAGCCGCAGGAATCGCTGACGCTGGTTTCCAAGGCCTCTTTGCGCTGGCCCAGTGGAGTCAGGAAGCACCGATGTAAATGACTATCAGGAGTGCGGCTGTATCTCTGCGTAATTACCCGAACAGCAGTTATATCTGATGCCACATTTAATGTGTACCTGCTCTGCCTCTTATTCATCTTGCTGTTTCCCACCTGCCCAGTTTGATCCAGTTCCCATTGTCAGCTGGCAAATAACAGACATACAAAGTGGGTCTTATGAAAAGAGCCCATATTTTTTAAAAGCCAGATATTAATCAAAGCCATGATGGAAAAGAGGTTGTAAGATACTTGTAAAACGCATGACCAAATACAATGCTCAGAGGACAGCATTCCGCTTCTTCTATTGTCCCGACAGTTTTTCTTGCAAACAATTAATTCGGCGGGTATAAAAACATGAGGGAAGTGCCTTTTAAACTGATCCCACCACAAATCATGCAATAATTGAAAAAAACGAAACTTCGCCCTGTGTCAGCTAGACTGGAAGTCTTGGAGTTTGAAAAGGAAACTGGAGTAATTTCGAGTGTCAGCTGCACCGAGCCGCAGAGCGCGGCACAGGGCAGGAGCGGGGACAGCCCCGGTGCTCGCACGTCCCCGGTCCCTTCCTTGCAGTTCCCTGCACGTGGCCTCCGGCAGAGCGGTGACGTTTCTCCCTGGATGTAGCCCACGTACCTGTAACAGGCGGGTTCACACTCTGCCTGCAAGGAGGCTCAATAGCTGTTGCAGGTTTCTCTTGACTTTGCTGCTGTTTAAAACACAGAGAGACCTCAGGTTTGGGGAGGGTTCTTGCGGCGCATCACTTTCTGCAACACAAGAACGCTTTTGGTTTAGCAAAATGTGTCACTTTCTTTATCAAGAGGCAATGGATGGCTTCAGATGTTGGAAATGTCTCTGGATGTTTTTATGCATACACAAAAAGCTTATTGACCGGACTGCTTACCTGCTGTTCACAATTCAGTTTTCACTTCAATTATAAATTATAACAAGATTCAGAGTAGGAAATTTGTCTTCATCCTCCCCGCAGCCCCCCAACACAAAGTACCTACATTACGTGTCAACAACCGCTGATGAAAACCAGCCAAGTTAGGCTTCTGGGAACAAACCAGAAAGCGATGCCCAGCAAGGCCAATCCCACAGGGCGGTACGGCAGCCGTCCCCGCAGCCACGGCCGAGGGCCGGGGGTGTTCAGAGCACGGCCGACACTGCTCAAACAGCCAGCAAGCCGAAAGGTGTGGCAAGGACCAGCACTTGGAGAACTGATTAAGTGGCACCTTTGGGGGGAAGAAGAAGAGAAAAACCTTTAAGGGATTATTTATAGGGCTCGTAAAGGTGCTTTTTGAATATCCATCAATCAAACAGTCAGTTAAAAAGTCTGCTCAGCACACAGGAGAGTAGAAGGAGTAAAGAAAATTGGATACGGCGTACATCTGAGATGTACAAGCTATCATCCATAATCTTCAGCGCTCTGCTTCGTATGTAAAGCACGGCAGTTTGGTGAACGTGATGCGAGCGCGATGGTGAAGCGCTGAACAAACAGGTGCTCGGCCCAAAACTGATGTGGCGGTTTCGCTGCCTGCCAAAGCCAGGAAATGTCAGTAGTAAGTTTTAACAACTTTGGTAGGAATAACGGAAGACAGGAAATAATCTACACAAGAAGGGAATTGAAGATATTTGGGTGCCAGCCAAAGGGCTGTAACCTGCCTTTAAGGAGCAAATAAAACCGGGAAGACAATAATACCAAAGCAGTGGCTGACGGCAGACAGAATAAAGGGTAATTGTGGCTGAGCATACGGCCTGCTAAGGGAACAGGCAGCGAGGGGAGAGGAGATTCAAGGGCACTTACAGAGCTTACACAAGCTTACACAAGCTGTAGGTCAAGAACAACGGGCTCATGATGATCACCAACTTTACAGCTGGTTCCTTTGCATCCTCGCAACTACAGGAATAAACTACTGATCCATGGCAAACATTTTTTCTAGGACTTCACTTCACCTCTTTCTTTGCACCAGTTTTGTAGTGGCATTTGTAAGTGTCGCATTTCAGCAGACTGGAGTAGCACAGCAAGGCCCTTCCCCGCTTCCCTTCTCACTGGGAGGCTTGCTTGGTCTGATTTAGAAAATGGAGGGGGCTTTTTTTTTTCATAAGCAGGACCAAGAGGCAGAAGTTGATATCTGAAACAGGAGTTCCCCCTCTGCAGCACCCCCTGCTCTGGCAGCCGTTGGGTGGCTCATTGCAGCACGGCTTTACATTTTTCTGATGTGACTTATACATTTAATGACAAAGTACCGTACTACAACTCCCCATTTATCTTATTAAATGGTCCCAGAACAGCTCTGAGAAATGTATTTAACATGAAGACATCTATTAATTAATAAGCACATTAGTCAGCAATCAATACTCAGTTGATGATATTGTTTAAATTATACATGTATAATAAGGATATGTTTCTGCCTTCCTCATCTGTTCTAAGGCATACATTGAAAATGAGTAGTGCAGAACGGCTCTGCCTTTAGAAAAGTTTGATTAAAATTATTTTTAAATAGACTAATCCTATGAACATATTATACTGCATAAAATTAGCCCTGAGCATAGTCAGTTTATCACCTCAGTCTCTTCACAGTCGATTGATTAACCAGACACCGGGGGCAGTCTGCTCTCTTTACGGCGTTTGTATTTTATTGTAGTGATACTGATATCTGTTTCAAAATCCTGAGCGAGTCATTCCCAGCAATTACTTCCTCTTGGTCTGTATAAAATGTGCAGATCATTCTCAGGCTGATCCCCTGTTTCCACTTGTATTATTTGAAGATAACAGCAGCAACCTTAAACTGCAGATCCCCGTCCTCAGAAATGCTCTCAGACAACACACACACTCACGTGAGCGTCTACACAACAGCCTCCTCTCCGCATCTTATATACGGACCATTTCTATATGGCGCCCCGCACAGTCTCCCTGGCAGGCGGGGTTGGACTGACACGCTCCCCGACACAGAGCCATTTTGCACGGTGAGACCCCCGCGGGTCTTTGGGCCACTGGTGCTCACGCAGGCAACTGCCCGGCGGCCCGAGGAGCAGCAGGGTTCGCTCCTCCTCCCCTCCCAGAGGTACGTCCCTCCTGCCCACGTTCCTCCGTAAGCGATAGCCAGAGAGCAGCTCTGGCCTGGCAGTGAACCCAGATTTCCTTGTCACACGCACGCACAGGTGTGCTTTCCTTCAGAAAATCCAATTACAAGACACATTTTGTTCTTGCATTTACCTTGAAATCAGACCTTTCTTTTTCACGCAGCTTGAATAAGCCCAATTAAAACCCCAGGAGAGAATCCGTGCGGGCGATGCTCCTCTGCGCGATTTCTCCCCGTGCTGCCTGCACAGCTCCTCCCGCTCCCGGCTGGCAGCGCATCCCACCCCGTCCCTCCGCAAACCAACCCTCTGGGCCCGGTGTCGTGGTCCTCAAGCCAGGACACCCAGTCTGGGACGTGGGTCGGGTCTGGGCAGGGGTCCCAGGGGAGCCCTGCTCAGCAAACCTCCTCCACCGCCGCCACTGCCGCCGGTTTTGCATGGCCACATGACAGCAGCCTAAATTTTCTCCTAAGCAGGGCTGCCGTAAACGGGAATAACTTATTAGGAGTGAAGAAAGTCAATGGAATTATTCTGGGGTTTTGTCAATATGGGGATTTGCTTCAGTCCCCATACTGTGGTTTAATAGAGCTTAAGGTCTCAGCCTGGACATTCTCAAAGTGGATTAAAATTATTTATTTTATGTTAAGAAGCAGTCTGCTTAGGTGTAAAGTTAATATATTATAATATTTAATGCATTAATATTTATATTAATATGTTTAAGTTATATTGAATTAATATAAGCCATTTACACAAGTAGTTTTACTTGGGAAGTTTAAACTAAATTGGCTGAAGCTCGTTTACATGAGTGTCCTCAAGCCCTAGAGCCGATGGGTTTACTTTTCCATTATCACTCTATGTAAGAACAGCGTATGCCCTCCCTTCCTATACACACAGCTTTAAGTTACTGCTTTTACTAGCGTATCAGCCAAAGAAAACTTCTGCCTGCTTCGCTTTCAGACACTGAGGATTGCTACATGGCCATTTTTCCTCTCAATTTGGGCATCCTATAGCTACGTGACCTCCTGAACTACAGCAGCATTTTTTTGTTTTCTCACAAAGCCAAGGGTATTTGTGTGTTGGCATCCTCGCAGCCACCCTCCAGAGCAGAAAACTGTCTGAACCCCAAGATCTTTACCAGCTGCTGGAAATACAAATCACACGAGTACTCAGGACTTACTGTACATTAATAGAAGTCATAGCAGGGGCACAGGCTGATCTGACAGACCAAATGAAAGGTGTCTCCTTGGTCCACCTGGGCAGAGGCAGGGGGGAGAAGGGGATGCTGGAGACAGAGTCGTCCCGTCAGACAGCCCTCGGCACTCTCCTACCAGCGCTGTGCGTGAGAGGGTGCTCTGCTCTCACCTATCCCCTGCACTCTCCCTGGATCCCGCCGCGTCCCTGGATTTACCCCTTGCCTCGCTCTCACCGCCTGGTGAAATGCAGAGCAAAACTGAGGGAGCCCAGAGCCTGCAGCGGGGCCCAGAGCAGGCGGCCGAGGGGGCGTGGGAACTGCTGGGCGGCAGAGGTGGCCCCCGGGCAAGGAAATGCATTTCGGAAACAAGCGCTGGACAAAAGAAAAAATGCTCTTCATCAGCCTGTGTAGTGCCTGTGTCAGAAAATGACTTTGAATTATTGGGCTGAGCAACGAGCTCTGAGTGTGTCCAGTTCATGCGCTGCCCCTTACACTGTGTATACGTACAGACGCGTATACTGAATCTGAGTTTCTCGGTGACGTGTATCCAGAACCAGAGAGCCTCACTCAAATGCTGAGATTTTGGTGGCACTATTTACAATTACAAATTCCAGATTTATTTCCTATGAATGTGTTCCAGTGCTTATCTAAAATTTGCCCTTTTAGAAAAGGCTTTTGCCAGTAAACATCTTTGCTGTGATATTCTTGGCACATGGACTTGAACAGGGACACTGCCCCAGCCAAAGAGCTTAAAGGCTAAAATGAGCGTTCACGGAAGTGTTCATCCAACTCTGCAATGAGGAGTAACCTTTGCGAGTATGACTGTCCGTGAGCTACAGGGACCGAGTGAAGCTCTCCTGGCTGGAGGAGGCCAGGTGAAGCTTCTCTGGTTCCAGGAGGTTCTGCACACCCACAAACACACATCTTGGAAAGTTTTCGTACAGCTCAATACGAAGGAGCCCATGTTCACCTGGGACCAGTGTGGAACTGATGGGTCTGGCTCTGCCTGAACCCCAAATGCAAAGCAAAAACCAGCCTGTGTCAGAAGACCGACTCACACAAACCCACAGTAACTCAGAACAGAAACGGACTTTCTCAGCCACGCTGCCCGTGTCTGGATTGCTTATGAACACAGGTGGGATTTTTCTCCCAGTCATTCGGCCACTGGGTTAAAGTGGTTAGAGAGGACAGCTCAGCTGAGATTGCACATCCAGGTCCAGGATCACGGCTCTAATACACAAAACAGACTTCTTACCTGGACACCAGGACTGAAGCCGAACCAGGAGCCCAAGGCACGCAGGGCGGAGGATTAGTCGGTGAGCACAGGCTGGTGTTACCCGTCGTCTCTGAAACATCACAGGTCAAACATTTCTGGAGGTCAGCACATGCAGCTGCAGAGGATGTTGCGATATCTGTGATAAAAATAAAAACATAATTCGTTCAGATAGTTGGATTGAAAATTAGCTTTAGGGTCTCCATGCATTGCTTTCTTAATGATGTGAAACATAATAGCCTCAACTGTAATAAAGATGAATTACTTTTTAATAAAATAATGAAACTCCGGTAAACACTCAAGGTTTATCACTTAATTTATCCCCAGTGCTCACACAGAAATTTTTTTTTTCTACCCCATTTTTAATATTCTCAGTGATTAGATTTCAATAACCCGCTCCATAGTAATGTGTGTCTCGTTTCCCTGGACAGACAAAATAGGCCATAACTTCCTCTCCGTTACAGCACTAATGCTGTAATTTAGAACTTCTGTCAAGATGAAAGATCTTTCCAGGGAGTTGCAGCAGGCCCATGGCAACACTTCGGCACAGGGCTGGATAATGAAGTTTTCATTATCAAATAAAGATATTTTAGGAATGTCATAACCCATAAATCCATTCTTCTACAACGCATCAGCACATTATTTTGTTTATTTCTCATCCACTGATTCCCTCCCCACTCCCCTATTTTTTGGCTACCTTGTGAGCTCTCCTAAGTTGCCATAGAGATAAATTCAAGTCTCTCTCCCGGTGGTCCTGGGGCGGGAGAGACTGGATGCAAAGGCCGGAGTGCGGAGGGAGGGCAGGGGCTCACAGCCCTTTGCTGGCAGTACTCTGAGCACTGCAACTTGACGTTACCTGAAGGAAATGCTAATGGGGATCATCAAGCTCAGGAGCTTCAAGAATTAAGGAAAACGGGTGTTTTTCCAGAGGAAATTTATTACTGCTGAATGGTGCCGTGTTGGCTTTTAGGTAAAGGCAGCAAGCGAAAGCAAAGGCAGCTTTGCAATGGAAAAGTTTCCCAACGCTTACGGCTCATCGAGATGAATGAATAGATAGCAGCAGGGTAACTTGTTGCCTTCCAAAGACACGAGGAACAAAATTATGAATTGCACAAAGACGGGCCCGCTCACCTATCAGAAAATTATATTTATTTTTGGAATTTAAAAACAAACTGTAAACCCTATCAGCACTTGAATTAATTTAAAATCTTTTTCCCCTCCCAGTGTTAAGCAAACAGGAAAGTTCTGTGCGACAGCACGAATGCTGTCTGTAATGGTTTGCTAAGATCCCACAAATTAAAAAAAAATAATCTAATTTGAAGATAGTTAATGGATTCTGCATTGCTACAAAGCATTAGGAAGGCAAAATTTATCTGAACTTGGGGCCCGTGCTGATTACTACTCAATTAGTTGTGATGCAATTCACTGAAGAAAGATGCCCATTTCATTAGCAAAAAGAAATAACCACTGGCCACAAAATAAATTTTCTGGAATTGCTCTACCAACTGGTTTGATACTGTGTTAAGTTTGGCATTTTCATGCTGCCACAATGTTTTAATTGTAGCCCTGATTTCACGTCACGGGGCTCAATTCATCCTATTACCGCTTTTCTCCCTTTCCTTGAGACAACCTCCGTGAATACCGCCAAATCAGGGAGCTTTTACAATTCCAGTTGGATGCCAGCTTAGAAGAACATTCTACAGCATGGGGGTAAAAGTATTTGGGATTTTGATCTGCTGCATTTTGATGATGGAGCACCCTTTGCCAAATTCAGTTGTTGCCTTCAGCACTATAACAAAGGATTCTAGATTCTGCAGAGCCAACGTGTCCTCCACTGCTGCCAAAGACAGTCAGTACGGTTGCACAGGTAGCAGAGGCGGCACACTTTAACTTTGCAGCTTGAAAGTAGCCAAGGATCCTACACTGGCTGCCAAAATAAAATCCCATCACCACATTAGGACTTCAGAGCTTACAGCAATCAATGTGAAAATCATATTTTTCCACTTAGAACAGATAAATCTTGGTGTCCATTCTTGGAGGGCAGGTGTGCTGGATAGGACAAAACCAGATGCAACCGAACTGAGCAAGAAGCTTCCAGCCTTGCTTTTTGCTGGTGCTATTGGGACAATTCTCTAGCACTCTCTAGTATTATCTCATCATTTGTGCCATCTCACAACTTACCCCATTCTTTTGGGGGGTCCCTCTCTTTTAACAGTTTTGGTTCAAGCAATTTTTAACCTCTCTTCCTCAGCACAGATAAAATTGTTAGCTTGCAGAAATTGAGTTCAGTGGCAATGCTGAGATATGTCAAGTCTCCAGAAGGGAATCTATATTCCTATGAAAATAGCTTTGAATTGTCAGCGTGGTGTTCCCACGATAAAGCTCAAGAACAGCTCGAGGCAAATCAGGACCAAAGGAAATGCAGCACATAGATAAGTATCAGCGTTAAGATCTTGCTTTCGTCTTCCTTAAAATAAACAAATAAATAAATATGCAGAAAAGGGAAAGGAAGATAGTGCAGGGAGAGAATATGCCCAAGGAACAAAGCTTGGGGAAATTCCAGCTCCCTGGCCACTAGGTGTCTGTCATGACTCAAAATGACGACCTGGCCGAAGGGGGGCTGGGGAATCTCTCCCATCCCAAGCAGCTGGGTAGGTGAAAGAAGTGCTTTCCATCCTGCCTGGTCTTTATCCTACTGACAGGGTGCTCAACTCGTTACCATATCAGCAGCATCTTTGGGGAGAAGGTTGAAGCCCCCGTTGCTCCCCGCTGCCGGGAGTGCTGATCTGGCCGAGGTGGTCCTCCCCGTGCACCTCGGGGGGTGGCTGGGCTGGAGCCCTGTGCTGTTCTTGGAAGCTCTTCTATTTATGGAAATTAACGTCTTTCATTTCACCTAATTAAAGCACCCAGGAGCTATCAGGCTCATGTTTTTCAGGAGATTAAAGTGTGCTTTTAGAAGGCAAAGAATGGCCAAAGCCTGAAGCTTAAAACTGAACCAATTATTTAGTGGGATGAGAAGACATGAGATTCAAATCCATGCTGCTGGGATACTGCTGAATCTGAGAAGTTTAAACTGGACAAAATAACACAGGAAACACGTGCTGGGATATATTTGTGTTTTTACTACTGGCCAAAATCATAAGTATTCAGGAAAAAGCCAAATACAAATTCCACAAACAACATTCCCCTTTTCTGATTTATCCAGTTCTAGACCAATTCAAATATTCACCTGAAATATATGTTTTCATTTCATAGAAAAATTGTGTGATAAAATTCTACCGACATCACAGAAGTACTACTCATAGCAGTAAAAACAGATAAAGATTGAAGAGATCAACCCCACTTCACCACTACTAGAGTGACTTACAGAAGATCCACTTGTGTAGAGGAATTTAGCAAAGGTACGTGCTGGGAGTTACGCGGGTGAGCCCATCCATCAGAATCTGAGGACAGTTCCGTTTCCATCGCCTATCATTATCTAGCCCAGCATCAGGCATATATTCTGATCTCATTCACAGCATGGTACAACCAAAACCAGTATTAACACTGCGGGAGACAATGGACTTTTGCCAGTGCCACTGTGGTGAGATCAGCTTCAAGCCCTAGGCCGTTCCGCGTGACAAGTGGCTATCCCGGGCAAGCACCTAAAGTCATTTTAAAATGGCAAAAAGCAGCTACGTGGATGGTTACCTATTTGTGTTTCCCAGCTAGCATCAGAAATATCTAAATCCGATACGTACACAATGTGGGGTGAAGAACTCATTGCTGTTTAATTCACCTAAACTTTCTGGGTCCGGAGGGTGCACACTAACGACCCGTTCAGGTGCAATAGCTGCTTTCTATCCTTCCAACTTGCACAGAAAAACACATTTGTCATTTTGACATTTTCAGTGTCTATCTGATCACACTGCTGCCACTCCAAGACTGTTATGCTACCGGTAATAGACTGCGTGTACAATAAAATCCATATATACCTACAAAAGTTGACTTAGTTTTGTAACTTCAAACTGCATTTTAAAAGGGAGCAAAACCGCTCTGGGCAGCAGTACCATGAGAAGTCACCCTTTCAGATGGGGCTCATCAGCAGAGACACCACCACCAGACACATACTTTACCACTCTGTATCTCTCATCAGCGAGTAGCTGATTTTCCCCAGGGTTCCCCTTGAAAATGCCACATGAAAATATTCCGTGGTTCCAGCTGGCCAGCTAGGTACTGGAGCAGAGAAATGAATCTGCTGAGCTAATGAAGCTTAGGTCAGAACTGTGTAAATACTGTAGAAAAGAATTTGCAAACATTTGTTCAAATGAAGGCTTGGAATTAGTTTCAATAGCACCCACGAGTCATAATGTCTCTTGTACGCTCTCCTGGAGTACTTGCACAAATGAACTGTTGTTTAAAAGAATATTCAGACAAAGCATCATAAAAACACAGGCAAATACATGCTCAAATCTGAGCAGTTACGCAAATATTTCCTCTGATGACTAATGACACCAATGACTTTTCATGCTATTTGTGAACTTGGGAGTCATCTGCCTGGGAGTCCAGAATGTACCATGTGGAAAATAACACAGACCAGGAAAAAGCACTGCAGTTTGAGAGAGGACTTCTTGTAGGATTTATTAGTATTTCTACCAAGATTCAACCCAAGATCTTTCACCTGATTAGAAAGTCACTTTAATATCTTTGGAAACTATTCCTCATATCGCCCCATTTATCTCAAAGCCTCTGAATTCCTCTCTGCGGGAATCTGCATATCCCAAGGCTGTTGCAAACATCTGCCTTCTTAGCACCTGTCAGTAATTTCCTAATATCACGGCTTTAACAACGCCAATATTGCACTAACAAGGAAACTACCTACTTGAGCACTGGATGGACCAAAATGTTGCAAAATCGAAGCAGGGCAGCTGTTACTATATATTAGACACCGTGTCTGAACAACATGGGACTTTTACAGCGCAAGAGGAGGTGAGAAGTGAAGTCTGGGATGTCAGCAGAGCACTCACGAGAAGTCAACAGCAAGATATATGGGTGGAGAGTCCGGAGGCCCCACAGATCGCTGAGGTCGGAGACGGGAAGAAGATGCACCGGAGAAGAGTTTCTGCGGGGTTCTGGCAATTGCCCACCCGAAATCAAGCTCCTACTAGCTCGGTTGAGCTCAATAAACCTGACACTTAGCCAAAAGTCTCTGACAAGCTGGATCTTGAAGAATGAGAAAACAACGCCCTGACAACATTTGTATTTGCATAAACATTATTTAATCAGTTCTGTGCCATCTCATTTCTACAGTAGGCTGTGCCCAGACAATTTCCAAAAATGAGTTTAAATGCATGTAATTCTGGTGGGAATAGTTTTCATTGTGACAGTTCCTGAAGGCAAAGCGCGTTAGAGCAGAGGCTAAGCGGGGACAGGCAGCGCAAACACCCTTCTGCCGTGCTGCCGTTTCAGACGTGGCTTGGAGAGACGCTTACATTCAGATGCAAGTTCAGCCTACTCGGTCCACTGAACTTCGCAAAGAGGCTAGCTGGTCGATACTTTTACAGCAGCTTCTTTTCCAGGATTTTGAGGCTAAGAACTCATTTCTAAGAATCTATTCAACAGACATTAAAACTGTGTATTGTGAGTAGCACTGAGCATAGTTTCTGAGCTAGCAAATAACCCCGGTGCTTTCTCCAGGGCTTCTGCTGATTGTGTTTCCAGAAAAATCATGCACATTCCACCTATGACATTTTGCTTCTTTCCTTGAAAGAACAGACCTTCCTGGCTTCCTTTGACTTGGTAGTTGGAGTGGGAAAGCTTGCTAAGAGGAACTCAAAGCCTTTGAAGATAATTCACACACTGGTCAACAACTGTAATAACGTAGCTGAAATTACAATGTGCTCCAAGCACTAAACATTAAAGACCTTGCATTTTATAAAACTAATAAATCAAACATGGTAAGTGCTCAACTTCTGGCTCAATCTAGATAGTAGGTGCAGCTTCACTTCCCCGAATCGCAGAGAGGTTACGCACTTGAAATAACTCTGCCTCCAAAAGTCATTGAATCAGCAGTAGATTTTGCAATGTCTGGTCAGACTATTTGACGTTCAAAGATTCACAGAAAACAGTTTATCATGAGAAGCTGATCAAAAGTGGCCTCTTTTCCTTTCTTTCTCTCTCTCTTGCTCTGAGTGCGTTATTTTGTTGATACAGACAGGAGCAACTTCTTCTGAACCCAGGCATTGCTGGTGATACATTTTTGAAAAACAAACCACGTGTATGTCCTCATACACGAAATAAGAGGTTTTTCCTGACTTTAGCTAAGTTAGCTAATGTGTCCGCAAAGACACTAATCAACTTACACATAAAAAGTCAGCCTTTTAAGGACAGGAAGCTGACGCTTACATTTTCATGGTGTTACCCAGTCTGTTCTCATGAGAATGCATGAGCAGGCTCTCCCCCCGCCCTGAAGTAGTCCTGGAAAAGCAACACAAGCTAGGGCTAGTTTCTCCCTTTTCCCCTTTGCAACAGTAGCAACATTATACATATAAAATGAAGGAGGATGCAGTCTTTTTCCCTGAGCAAAGGGCAAGCCCTTTGCCTAAGGTCAGTACAGCCGGTTTAGGTCCAACGGCAACGTGAGAGCGTTTGCCTGGTTTGTGTCACTGACGGGACTCAGTGGTACACGTGTGACTTCTCCAGCTCATCTTGAGCATCTTTTTCACTTTCGTTCACCCTCAGCTTCCATATCAGCACAAGAGCTGCTCTAGTAATGGATGATTTGTGGAGTTTAGTTCAACTTTTTGAAGTGGCCTGAGATCCTCAGCTCCACGGCACTGGAGAAGGCAGTGACAAACGCATAAGCAGATGTCAAAGGCAGTCAACAGGCACAAGGACTGCCGCTGCAGTTCTCCCACCCTGGCTGCCTTTACGTACTGTCCCGTGTACCCTCCTGAGGTTGTGGATCCGCTTTGTTGAAAGCAGAAGTTCGAAACAAGGGGAATGGGGAATGGAAATTTACTTCATTTAGCTGCGACTGGGCTTTATGTGGAAAATGCACCCCACCCTCTCTATCTGAGAATCAGCAGGAGTGTAACTCCCAGTGCTGTTGCTGGAGGGGAGATCTCCACTGTCAGGTTGATTTGTGATGCTTTTGAGCTGACAGATTGCCTGGGGCAAGGGAGGAGGTGGGTTTGCAAAGGAAGGAAGAAAGGAGATTAAACCTCCATCAAAATGTGTGGTTACCTGCGCTAGGGAAGGGGAGAGGCAGTGGGGGAGGGCGGAAAGTCAAAAAGCATATGAGAAAACTGCATTACCAAATAGGGAAAAGGTAAAAAGACTTTAAGATTTTACGCAAGATCTCGGGGTTCTCAACACTTAGAGCATAAAACTTCTCTACGGCTCCACAAAGTGTCAAAGACTTCCCTCCAAATCAGAGTCAAGCACCTTAAAAAAAAATTTTTAGCAAGAACAGAGTCAGGAAGCACCAGACATCTTTATTTTAAACAGCAGTGTGCCGACCAGGCGGAAAACCAAGTATGTCCTAATTTTCAAATATGCTGAGAATGTGCAACTCCATTCGAAGCTGCTGGATGCTCCGACTGTTCAGTACCCCTGAAAACAAGATTCCAAGTGATTCTAATGCTGCCCCCGCGCTCAGAGAAGGGTAACGCGCTGTACGCGTTGGAAGCACGCAGATATTCCCTGTTCTGGAAAAAATATGTAGTTACCATTGAGGTAACTCTGTATGACTCTTTCTGGTTGAAGGGGCGTCTAAAACTAATACCTTGGATGACACTGAAATTGCAAGGAAAAAAAAAATCAGTTGTTTTTTTTTTTTTTACTGTTGTGCCTGCAGAAAAGGGCATGAGCATGATCTCAGGGGAGAAAAATTACAGCTCCTCCTCCATGGCCACACACTTGCGTATCCCTAAATTTGGCTTATCAGACTTGATCTGTGACTGAACCAAGTAAAAAGTCAAAGTTAGATGTTTCCATCAGGTGGTTAAAATACAAACACCACACAGCTCTGTTCTTCCTCACCTCATTCGTGCATTGTTTCGGACGTGGCATCTGTCACCATCTTTGAAAATGGCACCGATGAATAAGGACCCTGAAAAGGAGTGTGAAGCTGCTGGGTTCCTTCTGCTGTTGGGGCAGTGCCCTGCCTCTCGATGGAAGCAGGTTACTACTGGATGTTAAGTGGCGTTTGGTTTTCAACATTTCTGTGGGAATTACCTTCACTTCTCTGGGTACATTTCTACACCCACAATGTTGAAACGCAGCTGAGCCTTCTCTGGTTCGTTCCTCATGAGTGGCACTTCCACTCACCACACCACCACGAACATATGCAGGGTACAGCACCGACAGAGCAGCAGATTGGCAAGAAGACATGCTGTAGCATTACGAACCGTGAAGCCAAACAAAAAATACCTATAGCATAGATGGAAAAATCTGTGAACCTTATGGATCCACCTCACACCTCCTCTTAATGCAGCTGCTGAGGGGTTTCACATATAAGGTATTGCCAAAGACCAATAAATATCTGGAAAGAAACAGGCCTCCCTTCTGCAATGAAGTCAATAAATTTAAGTCCCAATTTCAAAATATATATGTTTCAATAACTCTGTTCCTCCTCCTAACTTCACAAGCTGGGAGAGAGGATTAAGACCTACGGTTTCCATGCTGACTCCATTCTAACGATGTGTCCAAACGTGAATATAATACCTCGTGGGAGTCTGGATTACAGGTACCTCTTGGGTTTTGTTATGTGCTTACTGGAAAGAGGGCAAGGAGAGGGACTGAAATTGTCTAATGGAAATACAGCATATATTAAGCTTGGAATGTCCTACTTCAGTAACTCGGCTTAGTACATAGCCCTAGCTAAAGCATAATCTTCCTGAAGGGAAAACATAAATCATGGCATTAAATAACATCAGAGAAAGATCATTTACAAACTCAAATTACCTATTTTTCTTTTATTTCTATTATATTTCTATATAATAATTCCATATTGGAAAACACAAAAAATATATTACCCAACCGCTACTTTATCCATAATAATTAACTACTTCCAGTTCTTATTCTATTGCACGTGCACTAATTCAGTTATATTCCAGCTCAGTTCTTGTTGAAAATATAAATTCTGTGCTACTCTGAGGTTTTAGTGCTCCAGCGTATTTATTTTATGTGGCTGACCACTGATGTCCCTCAATTCCCTATTAGGTCATTCCCATAAATCATTTCTCTATTGCTTATCCTAGAATTCATCCAGTAATTTACTTTTAAGATAACCGTTTGTATTTCTTTCATATAAAATGCTAGACTTTGTAACAGCCCTGTAGAGCAACCATCTTTTCCAGTAGCTAAACAGTCTCGGCCAGAGACATAACAGACATTCCTCCGCTCTCGCCATGCCTTAGCTTCTTTCCTCAGCAAGTTATTATTAGTAATTAATGTTTCACGTATTTAAACTGCCAGCTATGTTGACATCTATTGCTATCAACAACCAGATAAACTTGTCCAAGATCTTATTGGCATTTTACAGCTGTGTATGTGGTATTATCTTTACTGATCTTAAATTCATTTTCTTTGTTACTTCCTCCACTGTTTCAAACACCTTGCTGCTCTCTGACAGTAACAGCACAACCAAAAAGGTGCTACAGACTATTTAAACTTACTTCATCCTGATGCTTTCACAATCTCTGCTTGCTTTTTTTCCCCAGTGGGATGCAAAGAAAAGCAGAGATGGGGTCTATAAATCCTATTACAGGCTCTGCCTTTTCAGCATTAAACAGCAAGCTAATAATTTTACTGGAGTTCTGAATTGTCGTACAGCCAAGAGATATCTTGAAGAATAGATATATATTTTCTTTAAAAGTCTATAAAATAATATCTATTTGTCTGACCATATTTTCAAATTCCATTAAGCAGTTAAGAAACAGAAAATTCTCTGAAAAAAAATTAAAGTATTTATTTTTCTGGGACTCATACCAATACTTTCTTCCCATATCCTTTGTGCAAATGATCAACATACCAAAGACAGCAATGAATGCTGACAGCAATGAATGAAGCAAAAATGGGATTCTACAGATCAGCACAAGAAGGAAGCACCAACATGCCCAACATGACTACCAGAAACCATCCTAGTCTGTATTTTGAACAATTACTATTTAAATATCATGAAGATGAGAACAAGGACACAGTTCTAGAAAGCTGTCCTGTCTACTGAATAAGCTGCACTGAAACATCACCATTGGTAACCACGACCAAATTTAGTTAAGAGACAGCCTCATTAGTTAAACTTTCCATCAGTGAAAGCTTTGCCGCACTTCCTTAGACTTAATCCTGCAGCGACGACGCGGGTTTCACTCCTCCGTACGCTACTGAAGAGACAACCCGCACTCGGGTCAGGTGCTGGTGACGCACGGCTGTTTGGGGGAGGGACAGTTCCAGGGGCTGCTCCTCAGCGAGGTGCCAGGACAACTCTGACCGTCAGCTTGTTCCTATTGATCACCGTTTCAGTGGTGGCTTATGAGAGAAGTCGTTAAGAACTGGTAATGATTGCACACTGAAGGATTACCTCCTAAAACCATGAGGATCAATAGAAGAATCTTTCTGCCAGAAGTTCCATTGATAACTTAAGACCCCAAACACACAGCGGCATTGTTCTCTGTCTCAACACCCAACATTTTTCTATTTAATTGCCCAGTGAATTAAAACTTTTGAAACTACTTAATTACTGGATTTATACTTCACGAAAGGATCAGTTGTAATTATAGGTTGTTTGGGGAAGGGGGTTTCTCTTTTAATTCTAATTGCAAATAATTGACTGTAAAACATTTTTGAGCATTACATTTAGAACAAAGATGTATCCTTTGAAGTCAATATTTGGTTTATACCTTTCTGCAAAGGGGATGCACAGGAAAATACGTCTTGCTTCTAGCAATATTAACTTATTATTATGGCAGCCACTGCAGCACTCAATCAGAGAGCTACACCTTTCTGTGCAAAATGCTCCACGAAAATAAAATGGATAGTCCCCGCTCAGAGAGATCACACGGCATTTACAGGGTGATTCAGTAATAGGTATCAAGCAAAGAAATAAACAAAGAGGAAATGATAAGCGCTAAATCAATCCTGACCAGTTCACAAAGTATCATTTCCCATACCCTCATTTTCTAGTCTCCTTACCCCGTTTCTAAATGACCTGTCACCACCACGAATTACTTTTAAGAAGGGATGTAGAAGGAGGCAGTCTATCACTGTGGATTTTAGATCCCATGGGACAACACACTTAAGCTGGTCTCCTGAAGAACGAAGCTTTCTGCCATCATTATATTGCCTACTTATACAGGGAGAAGAGCTTTCTGGGCAAGAACTTCACACTTGAACACGTGCATTTCAAAGGACAGAACTTGAAACAAGCCACTGAAGGCTTGGGAAACATCAGCGCAGTTTGGAAACCTTGACATGAAGTACAGAAACCAGATGGTTTAAAAGTGAGTCTGATCTGGTAATCTCTTTGAAATTCCTACTCAGAGGAAGGCATGAGGAGCTCTGGAGGCTGCACACAGAGGTAAATTATGTGTTCATTTAGAAAAGAAAGGGGCCAACTAAAGAAAGTACATACTGAAAGGAACACCGTTGCCTATGCTGTCTCAGGAAAAAAAAAAAACAGGTAAGCTGTTTTTGTTCTGGGAGATTATTTATCTTCATTTTCTACCAGTAAAACATGAAGCTATTTAAAGACTTTTGATCATTCTATTCAGTAAAATAATAAAATTATGCAAGATGACTAGGAAGATTTGGGCCTAGGCTTGTACATTTTCATTATTTTCTCCATGGCCTTGAGGATGTGATTCATCTGTCTAAACGTCTGGATCTAAACTAGTCACCTTAGGCTCCCTTGAGAGATAAGAGAGGGAAATCAGCACTTGCAAGGTGTGATTCATCTCATCCTAAGGTAGACATCTGAAACCGTCCCACCAAGGGCCCTTTGGAAGCGTCTCTGTCTCGGCTGAGCACAAGCAGTGCCGGGGCTACGCAGCCCTGCCCGGCCGCTACGGACACCTCGGGGAAGGGGTTTGACTTCACGTGTTTTGAGGGGTCAGACTTTTCCTGACTTAACGTCTGTTTTTAGAAGAGGAAATATATATGTGCCTGTGGCAAGTACGGAGACAGCCTAAAAACATCCCCAAACCTGTTAATTTACTTCTGAAAGATAAAAAGGAAGTCAGTCAGTCTCCCTTTGTCTGCCCTGTTTGATTGTACTCCTTGAAATCTCTGGAAAAGCAAGTTTTACCCCAACTATTGAATAAAATATCTTTCCACTTCTTGGTTGCTTAAATTTCAGTAGCCAGTCATCATCCTTCTACTTTATTAGCTCGCCAATAAAAAAGAAAGTCAAGGTCTTCTGGAGCCGATTCCCCCCTATATCCTAGATTAATGCATCCTAGATTAAGTTTGACAGAACTAATATTAGTTCGATTGTTCCTGGAATATCTCATCTGTAAAATGAGAGCAGAATACCTAGGGGAACAGAACAGAAGAAAAGGACTCCTTCGGAAAAGAAGGTTTTGCCACAATGAGGAAACAAGAAAAAATACAAATACGGGGTTGTTTTGACAAAATGCTTTTGCCTGTAGGAATGCCAGTTTTAGGAAGCCTGACATGATATAGGCAAGTGGCTGTAGGGAAGTAGCAGGGAAAAAAGAAAAAAAATACAGCAGAGAGAAAAGAAGGCCAGCGAGAAATAATAATAATGAGAAAAATGTCACATTAAACTTTGAGAGCAGCATCAGCAGCTGCCTACACCTGGAGGGCGAATGAATGCAGACGGCGGCCAGCGCAGCATGCTGCGTCTTGCGAGCATTCCTGCGGCCAAGGCAAGTCCCTGCAGCCCGGGAACATTCCAGCGCCCGCCCTCCCGCCCCGCACACCGCGCTTCCAGCTCTGCTGCTTTTCAAAAAGAACGAAAATACACATATGCTGCTAACACGGCCCCAACCCTGCACTTTATGGTTAGCTTAAAAATCCTGGAGGAGCAACGCAGCATCTTCTGAGCTCCAGCAAAGGTGGGAGCTGCAGAGGAGCAAGCCAGAGCCCTCGCAGGACAGCGAGGCGGGACAGTGTCCTGGGCCCCCAGGGAACCTCACCTTCCGCCAGCGCTCACATTGACTTTGGATACTCAGCTGTAGGAGACAGAATGACGTGCCTGTGCAATGGTTTGCTCAGTCTACGTTTCACCTCCGCACACACATAAGGAAGCAGAGACCAGGCAGCAGTCGTAAACAAACATGGGACGCAAACGTTAAAAGATAAAACGAGCCTTTATTTCCTGTGCCATGCTTTACAGCCCCCTCTACTCCTCTCCTGCAAGAAACTTCGCTCGATTTTTCATCAGCTACTGACCTAGATATGGGTTGCACCTTGAAAAAAATGTTAATTAGCACTTCAGTATTCTGATGCTTACTGTTCCATGTCTGTTCCTGGGAATACAGCACGTTCGCTCCCCTGTACATTATCTATACCATAAGGGGTCTAAGCACACACATAAGCAAATCTGATTAATCTCAGGACTCCACCAGTTCAATGGGGTCACAGCGTCAACCAGGAGCGTTGTCTCCTCCAACCGCCGCAGTCTGCGAATTTCTGGAACGCGACCTCCAGGACCGACCTGGTGCAGAGTTAAACGGGTGAATTTGTCTTCGTGTATTCGGTTGGGCTCCCCAGCTCGTACTAAAAAGAAGCTGGAAAGAGTAGACGGGTGGAAACAGAAAGCAGGCGGATAAAGGCTCAGTTCAGCAGATCTGTCTTTGTGCTGCCTCCTTCCAATTCTCATATGCTGCCTGCTGAGCTGACAAGAGGTGTACTGGAGCTAGATTTTTTTTTCTTTTGCCTCCTGTTGTCTTCACAGAATTTCAGAATATGCTGCCAGATGCTCATTCATGCCAGAGCAGGATGAGTAATAGTTTCTTCATTCCTAAATGAGCCCCTCTGATTCATGGTATGTGCTAGTCATTTTCTCCAAACGCCGAGGGAATCAAAGTTTCTCATGGGCCCCCTGTAGAAAGATTAACATGCTAGCAAAAGCCTGATTGGGAATGTGGGTAAATAATGCTGTTTTGTGTATTTGTTCTTTGCCTGCAGTTCCTCCTCTCTAAGCAAAGCCCATCAGCATTTCCATGGATATTACATCCATTACCATAATGAGTATGAGGTAAATCTTGCTCACCATCTTCTTGCTAATTCTGGCCTGACTGTGCTTCTGTAATCTCCATCAGATCGCATCTTCTGTAAAGCTGCAATAGCCGTAGTTATGAGATCATGTCCAAAGAAGCCTTAGGTTTGTATGCATTGCTTTATACATTTTTCCAAAGAAAACATGCACAGAGGAAACTCATAAAATGTCTGCTCTTTCTTATGTTGCTTCAGAACTAAGAGACTTGTAAATCATTGCCGAATGGGATGCTATATGCTTTTCTGCCTCTATTATGTATTATGGGGAAATTAATAAGTAATGGGATTTGCGAGATGAAAAGCAAGGAAACCCATAGGGCAGGTGATGGAGAGGCATAATTTAAAAAGTCAATGAAAGGTTCTGTTAAATCACAGTTAAATTATGCTGATATTCACCAAAGTCCTGCGGTAAAATGCTTTTTTCATAAAATATTGAGACTCCTTTCTGCAGTGACAAATGAGGGTTCCCACAGTCCTGGAGGACTGACGGCGCTGGAGACGAGCCCTTATTATACCACGTGAGCAAGAGAGCACGGCGCACCCTCAGAGCACCGTCTTGTGCCCCAAAGCTCCTTGCAGGTGCGCTGACCCTCAGGACAGGCTCAGGGGACGCGCAGCATGGGTTCGAACTTCCCAGCACATGTCCTCTCCCTTCTCACCTCTTGCTCCTGACAAATGTGGTCACCACGTTAATTCGAATAGCCACACAAGTTGCCTTTAGGCTCTCCTAAAGCCAGGCCTGTTCCCCTCCCTCAGGTCCTGCCCTTGCTCTGCATTTTCGAGGGAAAGGGAAGCTCTCGGGGCGACCTTCCCCATCCTCGGCAGACTCTGCGGGGCCGTCCACCCGCCCATCTCAGTTCGCTCTGCGCACTGCTCACGGCAGGGAGTGATCTCTTGTTTCAGCATGTGCCCCATCGCGCAGCCCTGGTCTGGCACGGAGCTTGTCAGCGCAAGTAAAACGTAAATAACCCTCCAGGCAAATCCCCTGTGGTCCTTCCAGCTCCTGCAGGTACATCGGCCTCACGCTCCGGCATCGTGTCTGCACAGCAACTTACCGTGTGAATGAAGCGCTGTGTCGGAAATTGGCGTTACCGTAATTTTACCTTTAACCATATTGCTGCTCTATACAGTATGGGATAAATCCATTGATTTTTACAAGTTGTGCCATGTCATCAGTACAGATTGGTACAGAGCTTTCTCTTTCTTTTCTCGCGGAAAATAAATGCCTTTCACTAAAACTTTCGAAGTTTTGCACTTGGAAAACCATTTTATCAATTTGGTAGATAAGGCAACGGAACCGAAGGGAATTGAAGAGGGTCAGCACAACAGTATTGAACACTAGCTTTTTGACTGGTGAAAATGGGGGCAATTCCTGGTCCCAATGACAAATATATGGGGGGAAAAGTATATCAGGCGAGCAAGCATTTCAACAGATAAAACACAAATGCCTCTTTCTGATGCCTACGGATGATCTTCTTCTCATTTACACTGGGATACGGCTGTTACAGCAGGGTCCTCAGATTGCATAGGTTACGCTGAATTCAGTGAAATAACATCAGTTTGCATCCTCCATGGCCTTGCCCTGTTGATGTCAAAGGTAATTTGGCATTGGCATGAGCAAAGACAGACTCAAACCCTCTCTTAGGTGCGGTCACGTAATATCTGCTATCTGCTAAATGAAGTCTTGTAGAAAATGGTTCGGCAGTGAAACTCTACCTTAGATCACATCATTTTAATGCCTTTTTTTTTTCTCCTGTTAAAGCTTGTAAAAAGTAATCTCTGTCTTGCAAAGAATTGTTTTGCATTTTGGGACCTTAGGGAATGAGATGGGGCTAAGTAATTATCAGGAAACTTCCATGAGTTGAATAGAAATGGACTAAATGGGCAGAAAGCTACACAATGCATTAAGATAAGGCAACTAAAATTCAGGAAACGGCTAAAAAAGATAGTCTAACCTTTCTGTGGGCTTTAGCCCATTCTGAATTGATTTGAATATATATTCTAAAGCCTGTTTAAAACTGTCTGCTCAAAAGTGCCAAAATACCTTTGTACATCAACACTGCCTTTGACCCAAAGGGGAAGAAACCTGCCTCATCTCAGATCTTTTCAAATATTTATAGACATATTTTCCATTTTGACCCGGATTTGAAAGTCACATTTATTTCAAATAAAATTCCAACATCTCCATTGTTGGCCAAATCTACTGAAATACCCACTGGAATGGGAGGGAGGGAGTGAATATTGAGACAAGAACGAAATTTTGGAAGGAAATTTTGGCTTCATGTGAAGGGACGAGCAGAGGCAAAGAACTTCTGGTATAAGGGAAAAAGGCACAGTAGAGCACATGGATCCACCAGAAGCCAAACCTGGCAGGGCAAGAGCTCGCAGGATGGAAGTCATCCGGAGGAAATTCAAGGACAGAATTAGCGCTGCCCCATAGGAGTGAGCACGTGCTGTCAAAGTACCAGACTGCAGAGAAAGTGAAGAAAAACCACATCTAGAAAAACAAACATTCAGTGGATAGAGGCACAGAGTCTTCCGAGCAGTCTCAAGAAGTCGCATCCCCTACTCTCAGGTTCATATTTAAAACAAAAAAAACAGTATTTCTTTCTCTTCCGATCTGACCATTTGTTGTTCAGATTCAGCCTGCGACTCCTGCACGCACTGCACAGCCACCTCGCTGGCTCCGACCCGTGCCCGGGCGATGGCACGGAGAAGGCCACCACCTCCAAGTTCCTCCAATGCACGCAGTAAATAATTATATGCCATCAAAGTCCCACACATGGGGTACCTGCGGCAGTTTAGTGGGGGTTAACAATTACACGGGTACAAAAGCACAGCACTGCCAGTGACATTGGCCACTCTCCCTCCAGCGAGCAGTGCAGCCGATGCCAGGCGGAGCGTGGCTCTGGGAGATGAGAGGAATCAAGCTAAAATGTTATGAATACAACTACTTGAAGAGTCATCACCTATAGAGAGAAAGAGAGTTACCTTCAGCAGTTCACACAAGCATTTATTACTACTTGTTACATCTTTTTTAATAAAAAAAAAAAAAAAGACTTTTTTTCCTCCTTATTTGAAGAGAGACAGAAGCTGTGCCCTTCGGGCAGACTGCGTGGAGGAGTGTCCATCTCCACATCAAAATGCCGCAGTGGCTTATTGCTGTTGCCACTGCTCTTCCACCGAGGTCCTGCACAGACAGAGGCTGCTTGAGATCCCCTCATCCCCACGAAAGACAACAGCGTGGGACCGGGGGTGGATGGACGGGGAAGCGGGAGGCGAGGAGGGAGAGGCGCCGTCCCGCTCACCACGCCGCAGTGCCTGGCCGGGCACATCCGTGCACGAACAGCGCTGCGAACAGAAGCACAGCAGCTCAACGCCGCAATCTTTCGTAGAGCCTTACGTTGGTAGCATTTCAAGACAACCGATTCCTATATTGAAGAAAGGTCACCACCTCCACTAGCTCCTCCCAAGCGACAGCCCTTCTAAATAGCGTGGTCCAGCTGAAATTCGCTCTTACGCCAAGGGCTAACACAGCACCACACCTACACCTCGTCTCAGCCTGCTCCAAAAGGTTCAGGTCCTGTCCAGCATCCTCTGTACGCTTCCCACCACTGCCCAGCAGCTCTGGGGGCCTTCAGCGTCCTTCACCGCAGGCTCCTGAAGATGCAGCTGAAATAAAGTCCCCTTACTCAGGGGCACGAGAAAGCTCACAGGGATTTCATTTTAAAGCAAGTTATTTGTAAAGAGAGATCATCTGTTACCAAGGGTGAAATGCCAGGAGCGGAGCACAAAATGGCAACAGGGATTTTAATTCTTATTAAGTTCTGTAGTTTCATTACTTTTTGCATTGAATATTTATGCAGTAATATGGCATTAGTGGCTGCATCTGTAGTTTCTTCTCAACACTGCTATCCTCTTTCCAAATAACTCCCCCCATGTTAGAGGTGCAACCTGAAAAAAAATGACCCTAATTTCCTACCAAAATCCTCAGCATATCTAACATTTCCTCTCACCCTCCATTTGGGTCAGCAGGTATCACACATGCAAGGCACAGACGAAGTAACGGCACAAAATTTAAGCAAGCAAACTCTGGCACAGATTTAAAAATAAATAGGGATTTCGGTGCTACTGGAGCCGCAGAACTGATACGATGGAGCCCAGCGAGGAGGTGCACATCACCTCGGGAATGCCGGGGAGCGCCTGGCGCGTGCCCTGGGCTCTGCGGGGACGCTCATCCCATCCTGCAGGACAACCTGTGCCCACGGGGACCGGCCGTGCCCCGCAGGAGCCGCCTCCGCTCTTCACCCTCACGCTCAGCCCCACGCCTCCAGGTTTCATTACGTCCCGTAACCTCTACATAAACACAGTCAGACTTCAATAAGGTCCTTAAGAGAAAAAGAATTCTTTGATTAAATACAAATTGAATATTTTTCCTGTAATTAACCAGAGCGCATTCACCCTACCTACAGTAAAAAACAGAAATGAGATTATGATACTGTTTAAATACTTTCCTCTAGTTTGTTTTATCACTTATACAAGCACAGTGCATGATCTTACACGTTTTTATTATTGTACTTATTAATATTCACACCAAGATTAATTTTAGAGAAGATTGAAAGGGATTAAAATAGTAATTCTCTTACTTTCTAAAAATAACTGCCTTTCCAAAAGAAACCACCACCCCCAGAAAAAATCTCTAAGATCCAAGATAAAATTTCTGTCTCGCAGAGTTACGTTCATATTTTTGCATCAAAAGCCAGCATCTACCACTTGAGTTTTACAGTCCAACAGAGAGCAAATTTGCTTAGAGACAGCATGACAAGTGAGGCTGAAATTTAGGAGCTTTATGACACATTTTTACTGGGTGATTCCGCTTTTATCACACTGGCATTTTCCTAAGATGCTGTTACAATCACCCATTGTTCTTTCTTCAGTTTTCATTGGGGCAAATCCCAGTGAATTAGCAACTTTATATTACCCTTGTCACCACGAGAGACATGCCGTATACCCCGAGATGTAAATTTATGGTGCCACCGGCAGCATCTCGAAACAATATAAAGGCCTTATTCTTGTCTGCATCTCAAATGGCTCACAGTCACAGGAGCACAAAGACAAGTGGGGGGAAGACTAATTGCACCGAGGTTAGCGCTGCCTCGTGAAGACACATCTTGCTGTTCGTGCCATTCTCCCAACTCTACAGCTCACGCCTCTGCCCCTCATTAAAAAAACACCGTCTCCCACAACCACAGCGGAGTCTCATCAGCGCAGGACAGGATCCGGCCTCGTGTTTTCATAATTGCTGCGTGTGGTGTAACATTAAAGTCTAGTCCTGCTTTAATTTTGAGACCCAAACACGCATCCAGGACAGCTGTAGGCAACCTTTCTATTTCAAGGGAGAAACGTGCAATTGTTTTTAATTTCGTTTGCTAACGAAGACGACAAGTCACCTTGCAACGATCACTGAAGAGGACGGGGCATTTTCCAGTCCCCACGCAGCGCTTGCCGGCAGCTTCTCCGGGGTGATGTTCTGTTTGGATTGGCCTCGGATCCCCTGCGTTCAACCCCCCGTGACAGGCGTCAACTTGATTAGAGGGGCTGTATGTGCATGTGTGCTTAAAGGGGGCTTTGAATTAAAACTGTAAGAAAACAGGGGCCAGGAGAGAGGTTTTTATTAGAGTTAGCTATTCTCTTATGTGTGTGCGCACCTGATCCGGGGGGAGGAGGAGCTGGCTGTTGTTTTAAGTCTCCCTTTTCTTTCGTGCTGTGTCTGGGCAGGACCCATATGTCTGGAATGCACCTTAAAACAGCCTTATCTCCAGAACCGATCATTACATGGCAGGTGGTGGAGCCTACTTTATTTTCTCATTTCTCTTCTTTTTCTTCTCTTCCCTCTAACTTCCCCCTCCACCCCAGGGTAGGAATTTCTGAACCTCAACCAGTAAATGTCGCATGGCTCACACACCTGGAATCTGCTCCTCTCCATCACTGCTCCGACATGGAAAAAGAAAAATAGCAGGAGGAAGAATATGAAAAGCCATGACAGAAAGACCATAGGCTACTCCGGAAGATGAATGCCCATAATATTTCACACTTGCACAGAAATTTAAAAATTAATGTTAACTTATCTTCCTCTTCAGTTGCCCTAGTCCACAATATACACAGATTGTTTCCCCTTCTAAAAATCGGCGGAGGCTACAGTGACACTCCAGAAGTGGTGGCACTCAGCTGGAGAGACAATCTCACAATGCTCCGTGTACCCCGTGTGAAAAAGAGCATTTACTGCCCATCTCTCCCAGCAAGCGCTGCTCACAGAGAGTGGAACACCCCGGGGGTACCGCTCATCGTGCCAGCACGTGCTGCCCACCCCCTGAGCCAACCAAGGCCATGGGGCTTTAGTAGGACAACATCATTTTTACCTACACAAGAGAACATGTAAAATGACCTTCCACCTGCTCACAATGCCCTGACTCTATAACCCTTTTAAAACATGAACATGTTTTGCTTCAGAGCTCTGTAATGGCAAGGGTTGGTTTAGGGTCATTTACACATCATTGTAAATGGTGCGTTTCTGCCGCGCAGGCAGCCTTCCCCACCTCTGTGCCGCAGCAGAGCCATCCTTAGCCGTGGCTTTCACGTTTGTGTTCCAGCAGAGCCCGGTGCTTCATCTATTGATGCACAAATCTGCGTGCCTGGAATGAAGGAGGGGCGAGCGCTGCAAAGCCTGGACTAGTCTGACTATTAAGAACTTTTCAGATCTAAGATTTGGGTGCAAAATGGGCATTTGAACGTGATATCCCCTAACGTGCGATCGGTCTACACCAACTGCACCGTATCTTCTCTGAATTAACTCTGAAGGCGATGCCATGATTAGTTTCTGCCAAATTGCCATGATTAGTTTCACTGCCAAATTGGCCTTAGGGAGCTGATAACAAGAGAAAATCTGTTGAAGTCACTGATAGTTATTTTTGGTTATCTTCTGTTTCAAACTTTGCTTGTGGCACACCTGGATTTTGAGACAGCTGAGCACTGCTGCAAAGACAGTCCACAGCACCGGGAGGACAGGAGCCGGCCGGAGCCCCAGTCCCGGCACCCCCACGGCCGCGGCACCTCCCCTCCAACTCGGCAGCTCCCGGGGTGGATTTGGGCAGAGGAGAGCCTGGCATTGTTGTAACTTGTGCAGAAACGAACCGGCGCAGAAAAGTCTGAGGATCAGAAGTATGCAAAAAGACTGCAACTGCACCGCCTTTGCTCTGCCATCCCTGAAAACATAGCCCACAGTTATACTTTCTGTGCTGGAAAACCCCAGAAACCACAGCACACGAGTAGCGGCGGAGCTGGAGGTTCTGGTTTAACTAAAGGAAGGTTTTATCACTCACACTTCTCTGGGCTGGAGGAGCAGGGGTGGCACAGAGCTCACTTTTGGAAGGGTTCAAGCACCTCCCAACCCAAAGCCCGGGGCCCATCAGGGTCTCTGCTCCGGCCGATGGGATGCGGCTGCCCTGGAGGGAGAACGGTGACGATGCTCTCAGCCTTTGCCCCTGTCTACTTTTTTTAGCAAAAGGGCATCAGACCTAGTTTTCTCAATACAGCTTAAAGAAAATCATGTCTAATTTACAGGATTAAGAAATTAAAAGTCTGCAGGAATTCTTCCACTGTGTCCCATTTGTCTCGTTCCCCCTGAAGAGCTGGAAGAAGACAAACCGGGGCGATGGGAACACACCCAAACACAGGAGAAACTCAACAGTGTTACGGCCTGGCACTGTGTTATCTTCGTTATCTCAATTTACACCCTTGTAGGAGGAGAGGGCACCAGGCTCGGAGTGACCTACACCCAGACAGCATCTGACAGTGCTGGCGTTTGTCCCCGTTTTCCTCCAGAGGTGAATAAATCTATCCCCCTGCGCAGAACCCGCTGCGGGAGAAGGAGCATCCCTGTCCTGAGGATGCGCATCTGCCGGTGCGCTGCTCTGAGACCACGAGAGTGGCTGTGGAAAGGAGAGCTGGGGGAGCCGTGTGTGCCCAAGCCCCGTCTTTCTTATTTTTATATTTTATTTTGCAATCTGCAAAGGCTAAGGTCCCCTACAGCCTTATTTCCTACTATTGGCAGGATCATTACTTTGACATATTTCCTATCGATTCAGCTTTGCCCACCCGGAGCGGGAATGGCTGTACGTGTGTTGAGCACCTCACAACATCCCACCGATACAGCCCGTGGGTCTCCGTGAGTCTCCCCCCCAGGCAGGTGCCTGGCGACCCCCTAAGAGGGGCACTCGCCAGAAACCACTATGGGACAGGATACAAACGGGCTGTTTCCAAAGCCCCCTGAACAGCTCGGGTTGACTTCTCTTGCTTGTTCACTGTTGAAAAAGATCTGGCTCATAAAGTTACTTCAGGTCTGCGTTTGAAACGATCCCAGGAATAAATGAATCAATACAAGAAGCTAAACATAGCGAGGCATTTGGCTTTGTTTGATTCTTCCAACTTGGAACAATTCTGAGGCAGGAAATCTGCATAAATTATTTGAATAAAATTACCACTCAGCAAATCCCTGGAATTTAACCTTTGTCTTTTTTTCTGGGGCTAGCAATACAGCCTATTTACTTTTGTGCTAAGGAATAGATTGTGTAATTTTAACCAAAGCTGTTCCCAGTATAATTTAATAGCATCAAAAGTTTTGCAAATTAATTTCAGCATCGCTGGACTGATTTTGTAATAAAATCAAACAGAAACCTGCAAAAATTTCTGGACAACATTTTAGAAATCAAATTAATGGTTTTAAAAAAAATAATAATTAGAAAATAACTTTATTTTGAAAAGTTCTTTGCTCTCATTTTTTTAAAGGAAAATGTATGAAATATAAGGAAATACTTTGCTAAGAGACAAAGAAACTGCTTAATTCCACCCAAAGTCTGTAGCTTTGCATGTCAGTGGATGCACTGAGAGCAACGAGAGCAGCCTGAGCCTGGACCCCCCCGGGATCCGATCCTCTTCACTGCCTTTGCGTCCGTAAGAGCTCTTCAGCTCATCGACCCGCATGTTCTCTTAGCAGGGGAAAGGGCCCTTCGCCGAAAACTTTGTGAAATGGTGCCGGCTCCCAGCTGCACTGGCTGACGGGTGACCTGGGGGAGCAGCGGGTCCTCCTCTTGTGCCCACCACCCCCCGGACTGGAGACCAGCGGCGCCAGCAGCCCAGACATTAAAGACAGAACATACCCCACCAGAGTTTCTTCGTGTCCCGGGTGTGCCACCACTCTGAGATGCCCCGTGGCCGTCTGCAGCCCGAAGCTGTGTCCCACGTTGGGATGTAAAGCACGGTACATCCCAGGGGACGTTACAACGGCCGGAGCACTACCAGCCGTGGTGTAACACCTAAACCACAACACCGTCCTACCCAAGGGCTCGCTCCAATTTTGCTGCAGGATTAGCACTTTGCTGCAGATGAAAGAACTCTAAACCAGGGAGAAAGGAAAAGAAAAGAAAAGACTTCAGACTTCATTTATCCGGCGAAACCAAAGTGAGCAGTGGCGAGCAGCTGTGTGTGCCTGTGCATCTATTTCTGTGCACGCAGTCAGTGGCCACAGAAATATTTCTTTCTCTCCTGCACGTCGCTGCGCCTTGTCCTTACTTCCTTTACGAGCACTTACGCTAAAGGCATTAATTGTTTGTGATGGGGGAGATCCTCAGCTCTCGGAATGGCATTAACTTTGGTGACAGTTGTGGACCTGGAGCGTATGCTCCTGAGCCTGTGCCTCTCTTCTTTCCTACATTTTACATTCAAGACTAGAACCTATTCCTTACACTGAGCTGCACAATGGCCACGCATCCACTTACACTGAGCATCAGTTTCAGCCCAGCAGTGGTAACAAAACCATGTTTGTGCTGCATGTGCAGTCTTTGGGGATTTTTACTTAGCTTTATTGTTACATCTGAAATGCAGAAAGAGAAATTCAAATCAGGGAAATGCAATAAACTCTGAGCTTGCTGTTCATCAGCTCATCACCCATTAAAGAGCAGAGTCCTTTATTAAAAAGGACACGTCTTATTAAAAAGATATGAAACAAAAGTGATTTTTAATTTTATTGGGGAGACAGAGTCATTGCCAGAGACAGCCCGTGGCTACATGTGATGATCAAGTCAAGAGGGAGGGCAGTGAAGCACTAACACAAATATGAAGCTAATAACTTTTTTACTCTTAGGGAAAGTGCCGTTCAATTTCTGGTGCTCCAGGCGTGTGCAGCTTGAGTGGAAATTTAGAGAAATTACATCCACCTGCTTCCATTTCTTACGTCCAGGGCCAGATCTTCAGCCAGCGTAAATCAGTTTATCTCCATGCAGCCAGGCAGATTTATGCCAGCTGAAGATGTAGCCCCTGGTCTTGCACTGCAGAATAAGAAGCTTTAAAATACAAATGAGCATGAACCCCCTAAAACATTCTCCACTCACAGAACTCAGAAGGAAAAACAGACCTCCCAGACTACCTCCTATCACCCCACAGGCTGTGCTGTCTTTGGGGCAATGGATGATACTATCTGTCAGGGGCGGGTTAAAGTATATATCTAAACCTGAAAATACCGGTCGGGTTTTCTTGTTTGGTGGGGTTTTAAGTATTGATTTTTACTCTTTCACTAACACTATTGGACCAATGTTTTATTTATGTACTTGGATATATACAAAACCAAAAGGGATTGTTTCCCTCAGGTCTGTGTGCCTGCCCTTAGCCCTAGGAACCCGCCTGCTGCCCACTGCCTCCGGGGACATCTGCACATACTGAATGCTTTTGTGCACTGTATTCCAGACCTCTGCATGGAACAAATGAACAGCAGAGACACAAATAGCGGTGTCTCTTATTCCCTTACCAGACCTTTCTCGGAAACGACACGGAGCAAAGGTGAGACCGTACCGCTGCTCCTCAACAACTCCGGTAACATGCCTGCAAGAGTCACCAGATCGCAAACAAGGCCAGCCACGGGCAGAGACCGTCCCCTAAGGAAGAGTCGTTGCTTATCTGTAACATGTCGCCTACACACCACGTACACCCTTCCCACCATGTCAGCGAGACGCGAGCGCGAGGCGCGTGGGCGCCGAGCTCTGTCCTTCAGCCGAGGCCCCCGACCCCGGCGCTGCCGCCTGCCACGGCTCCACCGTCCCGGGGATGCTGCCGTCCCACGCCAGCCTGGCGTCTCCCCAGCGCAGAGCAGCCCACTGCGCGCCTCTGCGCAGCTACAGCATGACACGGAGAAGGAAAATACTGTAAATAACACCAGTGTGGGATCTGATGGACCTAGTTTATTTTAGCTCTGCAGCGGGAGGGAAGACGCTTCTCAAAGCCAGTGGCTTTGTGAGGCTTTGCAAGTACAGACAAAGAACAGTTTGCATGTGATTGAGAAACTGAATATACCTGTGAGGCAGTGACTGATGTCAGACTCCCCGGGCTGCTTGAAGCCTCTGCTACAGTAATTCCAGAGCAATACATTGATGAAGCAAGTTGCTTCATGTTTGCTACCTAGAAAAAAAGGAAATTAATTCAAGGCAGATGAGAGTTTAGCTGTGGCACTGAGCGTTGCTGGATGCCTAGTGAAGGACAGTTACTGAAAAGTGCAAGTTGTGGACCTGCAGCACTTGTACTCAGATTTGTTTGTGACGTTGGTGACAGATGCTTTAAAACTGTAACAAAGTCCAGGACCAGACAAGGACCACAGTACGTCTCCTTCAGATCCCGGCATGCAGCAGGTTGTCTCAAGTCACTGACCCGCCTCGGGGGCGGCTGACAGACCGCCTGGTGCCAGGGCAGGAGACACTGATATGGCACTAAGGAGGTTTTTTATCTGAGCCCGGGCAGACAGACAGGCAGACACCTCCTGACGCAAGAACATCACTTGTTTAAATCAGGTGAGATGAGCAGCGACGGAGCCACTGCTTCCACCCGAGAGCTGGTGGGCAACACGGCGTGATCTGGGGAGGGCGCACGGCCGGGTCCCGCTCCAAACAGGTCAGGTCTAAGCCCTCACCAAGAGCCTGACATCCCCGAGCAGGGACCATGCCCCATCCTGATCCTGCCTCGACTCTCTCCAGTTTCAGCCAAAGATGCTTCTTGACATACTCCCAGCTAACGCCAGATTCAGCCACGGAGAGCCTCAGGCAGAGGCAGAGTATGGAAATACTTGCAGAATTTCAGCTTGACTTTCTACTTCCTTGTTCTGGTAGAGATCTGGAATAACTCCCTCCAAATGTGTTCAGACAGAGAAGCTTACACAGGGCAGAGCGGTGTCAGATAAAACTCAGCCACACCGGCGCTGGCACACACAGGCGGGGAGATACCTCGCGCCCATCCTGCCACAACAGCCTCCTACAGCCACACCGTGTGGGTCGTCTCTGAACTCTCCACTCCGAGAGGGGCCTTGAGGACACCCTTAAAAGCAGGTTGTCCCCCAGCGCAGCCGGTGGTGCCAGGGCACGGTCCGCTGGCACATCTGGCTCGGCGCGGGCAGGCGCAGCGGCCCCAGTTTATCAGGATACAGCCGGGCACGTGCTGACGGGCTGTCAGGAGCGTGGCCGGGACGGAGCAGGAGCAAACCTTGCTCCCAAGTCCACAACTATTCTTTAAGAGCCACGTGGGCAACCTTAGGCAAAAAGAGGAAACAGAGCACATAAGACTTTCCATTCGTGGCGGAGTCTCCCGTGTCAGAGTCTTGCCTCCACAAAGCCTAGCTAATATGGGGGGAGCACGGTTCGGGTTGAATTCTGTTGACAGCTTTTAAGATCAGCCCCTGGGTGCTCTGGTTCGGCTCCGCAGGGGCGAAGGAAGAATTCTGCATTTTTCTCAATGGGATGAAGGGGAGTGAGTCTCATTTTTTTCTGGGAACACCCACAATGTCTGCAAAATTACTTCCGTCCATCCCAAGTCAAGATAAATCACTTGTATCTTTACAGCGGTTAATGCAGACTTTTTCACTGTTCATGAAATGAAGTCAACCAGAAAAAAAAAAAAAAGACTATCTGTGAAACGGCTTTCGTTCTTGGCTGAATAAGACACATTTCCTAAAGTAGCATCTATGTTTATAGTTAACATTAGTTTATTACACATCCAAAAATGCCCTCTCAGAACATGAAAATACAAGATAGCATCAGCAGGCAAGCTAACGCCTCGCTCAGTCATTAACAGAACAATGACATACTGGGATTCTGTATGAAGCCCCTATGTATCAGGTCGGCAAACAGGCAGAATGTAAAACATGGCCTCACGTGGTAGGATTTTGCTGACAGTTAGAAATCTTCAATTTTTAAAAAGGCAAAGGGATCCAAATCAAACCTGAACTGCCTCTCTGCCTTCGTCTCCTTATAATTGTCGTCATCAAAAATCCAGAGCTGAGATGTCACCGTAGACAGGAGAGCATGGGAATACACATTGCAACAGTAAATAATGCAAGAGAAGAATATTAGTACATAGCATCCGGTTCACGTCTTTTGCTTGTGTGATGCTGGAAGGTAATAACAGCCCATCATTTGCAAGTAGAGTACCTTGCAGTTCTTAATTTTTTTTTTTCCCAAGGTGTGGTCAAAGTTCCTGAGGTAGACATTGTTCACCGAGTGAATATGCCCTGAAGCTATGCATTAGGATGCCAGGGGGATGGGAGCAGTCTTTTTCCAGTGGTGCCCATTGATAGGACGAGGGGTAATGGGCACAAGCTTGAACATAGGAAGTTCCATCTTAACATGAGGAGGAACTTCGTTACTTTGAGGGTTGTGGAGCACTGGCGCAGGCTGCCCAGAGAGGTTGTGGAGTCTCCCACTCTGGAGACATTCCAAACCCGCCTGGACGCTGTCCTGTGCAACCTGTTGTAGGTGACCCTGCTCTGGCGGGGGGGTTGGAACTGGATGATCTCCAGAGGTCCCTTCCAACCCTGACTATTCTGTGATTCTGTGATCCCACACTGGGAGAGGCAGAAGACATAGGGAAAACCTAAAACGGGAGCCACGAGCCCCCAGAGGTGGCAGCCAGCACGTCGGCACTTTGGCTGTCCCCAACACACACGGGCTGTCCGGGTCCCGGGGCAGCAAAGCACTCTAAGACGTACGCAACCGAACCCACATGCATCACACCTTGCCGACAGAGTTTCTTTATTTCCCCAGCTACCGCAGCCCGAGCCCAGCGAAGCCCGCGCGGAGCTGTGCTGTTACAGCGATACTGTTTCTAACGCAACCTGTTTCCGTCACCCCAGAGCCCCACTGGGGCCGTGAGGCAGCGCTGCAACTCGCCACCCGTGGGGATGCGTCTAAATAACTGCACTGGTAAAAAGACCTCACTTCTAACCAAAATAATTAAATTAGCGTTATTAGTGTTGGCTAGGCCTCAGTCCCTGTGACTTCCAGCAAAGCGGAGGCATATACTTTAAATACTTCTCCGAACCCTTTCATCTCCTGCTCAACTAAAGCCACACATAGACGAATACTCCTCTGCTCCCCCCAATCTACATAAAGATCAGAACATCAGCTATTACGCAGAATTATTAAAATTACCCATCTCTTATTTTAATACACAGCTCTGAACAGAAAGGTGCAACCGTTCCCACAGCGGGAGGTCAGGAGGGAGCTGCAGGGGCTCCCGTCGGCCGCCCCGACCCNCCCCCCCCCCCCCCGCCAGTCCATCCCCGAGCCCCTCCTGAGCCGCGCTGCCCGTGTCCCCGCAGCACCGCCCCGGCACGGCGTCCCCTCTGCCTCGCACCTCCAGGTGGGACACGGCACGGGGTTTGCATGGGGCCCCGCTTCGACTAGAGGTTCAAAGACCACCATCCCCCAAAGAAGGTGATTTTGCCTTTGGAGATGTCACTTACAGCCACAGAAATGGACACGATTGGGTTTTTTCCCTTCAACACAGCAAGCTTCACGTTTCAGACTGTGTTAAATAGCCGCCAGTCTCTGTGCGCACGTTCCTAAACGCTGCCAGTACTCGACTCGGTCAAAACAATGCAGCTTCAAATTAAAAAATATTTATTTAACCACCATATAAAAGAATCTGAGTGTTACTTTAACACACCCAGCTAAAGCCGGGGTCCGTGCACGCGAGCATGCGTTATCCACGGCAGTGTCGGGATCGCCCCAGCCTCTCCGAAGCCATCACACGCGGCACGCCGACCCGTGCGGCGACGCTCAGGTGCTGAGCCGCTCTCTTCGGATTTGAAGGGGCATTACCGGGCAGGGAAAGCTCACACGCAGGGTTCGCTCACAGATGCGCTGTTAGCCTAGAGAGCATCGCAGAACAAGTCCAGACAAGGCAAAGCTGAATAAGGCCAAAGAAAGGAGCGTTCCCAAAGGCGTGTCCTTGGCCCGGGCTGGAATTGCTGCTCAGATAAGCAGCGTGTACCGTCATGTCAAGGGAAGGGAAGGGCTCGGGTTGCTCACAAACCGCGCGCTGAGCTGCAGACAAAAGGCCGGGAATGAGTTGACAAAGCCTCACAGCTCGGCGTGCCGGAACAGCCCCGCGGGGCCGCCTCGCCAGACCGTCTGTCTGACCATGGGGACCACGCGTCCCGCACAGCCAGTGTGGCGCGGAGCAGATGCTGGGGACGGGCACCAAGGCCACGGCAGAGGCGTTAAAAGTGGGAGCGGGTCGAACCAGGACCTGAGCTGCTAAGTCTGTCCTCAGCATGGTCACTTCTCCCAGGATCTCTCTTAATTGCTCACGTCAAATGCCAGGAGAGACTTTTCCCCCAGCACACAGTCACAGGAAGATGCATAATCAACTTCTAAAGAGCCGTTTCCTACTTCTACTCAGTAAAAATGCAAAAAGAACCCAGAACAGAAAACACATTTCTTGGTATTTTCAGCTTCACTCAAGTCATAAAAAATCACTTTGCCGCATCCCAACTTCTTCACGTTGCCAGTAAATAGATTCAGGAAAAAATATCAGAAAAAGCTACAACGTTATGGAAAAGCCTCCAGAAGCCAAATATACTTATCCAAACTAAACTTAAATTTTTCACTACTACAATTTGAAACTCAGCTTCGTCAGCACTCGCAGTTGTAGGATGGGGTCAGGACAACCGCTGGTATTTTTGCTCTGTGAACACATCTGTACCTGTAAGCAGTGAGTGCGTAACCCCACTGCAGCAGGATGTGCCGTGTCGCAGAAACCTTAAGTTTCCCAGAAAACAACCAAGATGGCACAAGTACTAAATAACACTGCTTTATCTAATAACTGTTCCACGCAAACTGAGGGATAAACATTTTTCAGCCGTGCAGTTTTTCACCAAAGGCTGGCGGACCCCTTCGTACAGAGCGGCAGAGCAAAGCTCACGATTTCCCCCCGCGCTTGTGCTCCACTGAGAGAGCAAATCCAAGATTAGGGGTCTGGAAGATGTTTGTGTTCAAATCCATCATTTAGAAACTGGCGCAGAAAGGGCACAGCCATGGCTGTGTGGTTCTCTGCATTCCTCTTTAAAAGGAACGTGCTGGCACGTGCTAAAGGTAACAAAGGTGTCGCCGCAGGAAGCAAAACCTAGTCTGCATGCAATCACAGATTCATTGCAAGAACTGGGGAAAAAAGCTCTCTGCAAATAATGTCAGNNNCCAGTAGCGTTCCCATCCGTGCCCTAAGTGTGAAGATGGTACAAGTCAGATTTAGCTGCTTCTGAAACCACAAGATCAGCCTCGCGCACTGCATCCCCCGCTTACTAACGTGCTGTACCGCTCATGCATCACCCCGCCAGCTGCAAAACCGCCTTCATGCTGCTCTGTGTCCTGAGGTGTGAAATCAAATATTCTCTTCTTCTCTTTGCACATGGGCAGAGCTTCCCAGGAATGGCCTGTGCGAGCCAGGTAACAGCAATGAAACTAAAACCCAACAACTTTTAGGAAAAGCCTTCTAAAAGTGTATTTCCCTTCGGTACAATAACGAAGATATCAA
>VZSZ01006916.1:669804-767849 GCA_013398815.1 Ibidorhyncha struthersii | reverse complement strand
GGGGGGGGGGCTTTGAGTACTTTTTGGGCCTGGGTCTCCTATTATAGTGGGTTTACAGCAATATAATTCACTTATCGTCCTCAGACATACTGGTGACATACAGTCCGGGCAGCTGCAGACGTATGCCCGTAGTGCTTCCAAAGAGGCTCAGCTTTATTGCTTATGGCTTCCCTAGTTTAAAAAAAAGAAATTGTGCCTGTAGTCCCCAGATTCCTTGGAAAACAAGCTATCCTCTGCCTCTCCCACCCACAAGAGTTATCAGAGTCCTTCAAATGTCTGTTATTGTGGAATGTAACTTTTTAGCGTTGCTCTAAACTACAGAACAGAAGGAGGAATATTACCTCCATATTGTCCAGGAAACAGGTTTCTGTGAAATTTAACTTTCCACCCTGTGCTACATTCCTCCGTATGTTTTTATAGTATAAACACCACAGATGTCTACAGACATATACCTGTACCTGTGTTCAGTTATATCAGCTTCCCGACACGTTCCCTCCTTAGCTCCGAATCTCTGCCCTCCGTTATTTCGTCTGGGGGGGAGCACGCAGCACGCGATGCTCCAGCCTGGGCAGGGGCAGAGAGGGCTCCAAAAACGCGGCTGTGGACGGAGAGACAGAGAGCACAGACAGACAGCTAACACGGGGCCAAGTGTTTCTTCCAGGGCATTAAAAGGGCACTAAGGCATTAAAATTCACAGAGAAGTCAGAAATTTCATCTTTTCTGCTTAGAAGTTCATTCCCTGTGAAGGCAGATGCCAAGACTTCTTTCCTGCAGTGTTATTTTTGGTGTTGTTTTTTTTTTTATTTTTACAAATGTAAACCTGAAAAGTATATTCCTTAGCAGTGCTCTGGTGGCTTTAGGCCACGTACATCAGCTTAAAAGGTTTCTTTTTAAAGTACTGCTGCATTAGTCTTGTCAGCAGGACGATACATTCAAGAGCCTCTTTTGCCTGATGGCTCTGCCCACGTGTCTCGGCACAAGTATCTTTCTTCTAAGGTTCAGACGGACTTTACAGCTGAAACTCGCTGGGCGCGGTGAGTCTGAGCTGCCCCAGCCGCAACGCCGTGTTAGGGTTGTTCGTTGGCCTGATCAATTAGACATGACGCCTGATGAACGTGGGGTTGGTGGAAGTTGTCTCACACACACTAACCTGTTGCATCGTGCATAAAGCTGTGTGGCTTTTAGGGTTACTCACAAAGGCCAGCCAGGGAGCGACGTGTTACTGCTGAACTGTAACAGACGCGGGAAGGGATAAACTGACAACCAAAGTTTGCACTTCATTCATCTTCTAATGGTGCCAGTTTTAGACCCAGATCTAAAGACCACGCAAAAATTTAATAGCACATAGTTATGTTCTAAAGCAGAAATTCAAGAATTACTACAAATTTCAGTTCTTGGCCTTTTGCAGACACAGAAAATGCAAGTAACTTTCCAATAATTAACACACGGCCATTCTGTCTTATCTTCAAAGGCAGAGGAGAAAAGGCCTGCTACCTTCAGAGCCTTGGGATACTGTTTTACAATTAAGGTATAATCAATCTTTAATTATTTCGTTTGAAGGTTATTTAAGCCCTTCCCTTACGACAGCCCCTTTGGGAAGCCTTAGCGGAGACAGGGCAGCAGCTGCCACGTCTCTTCCTCCCCCAAAGATGCTCTGGAGCAGCGGCAGGAGCCGACACGGCCGTGCTGCGGCATCGGCCCCTGTGCGGATCTTGTGTCGGTGCAGCTACGTTGGCAGAAAGTGCAGTTTTTACGCACCAATTAATATACACCAGCACATCGCCTAGCGAGAGAAGATACGTTGGCACAGAGGAGTCTCATTGTCTTCTCAAGCAGCTTCGTGTCCATATTAGCTCCCTTCAGCAACACGGCTGCATCCCCGCACCACCAGCAGCGGCAGACCCGGCATTTTGTTAATGCTCAAACTGATGCACTTTTAAGTTGCTCCTGTCAACAGTCACTTTTTTCCCCTGACACAAACCTGCACCGCATGAACACTGTTGGGGGGTGTTATTTTTCTAGTTACTGAAACAGCAGAAAGACCATCTTATCTACAGTTAAAGGTCGTGCTTCCTCCTTTTACCTGGTTTAACGCACCAGGATTTAGCCGGTTAATACTTCATACCGCTGAGAATGTGCGAGTCTGAAACAGCAAAATGAAAAACGCTATGGAAGAAACAGCGAGGTTTCCAATTTTCTACTTTACCGGAAAGGCAGAAAGATCCCTCCCAGTGTCTCAGCACCCGCAGGCATGCTCTTAAACTCAGCCTTAGTTTGCCATCCCATAAACATTGGTGGGAAATACAGAGCTAACGTGATGTGTCACCAGCGTCCTTTTATAAGCCCTGAGCACTGTGTTGAAACATGGATGTGGCACCTAGAAGTAACAGTGCAGAGAGCAGGTTACAGCTTGTTGGCTCTTTTCAGTGGCGTCTAAAGCGAACGGTCCCTTCTGAAGCAATCAAGCGAAGCCGAGCAAAAAAATATGTACAAATAATTTTTCCTCAAAAACTACCCTCTTTTAAAGAAGCAAGTATTTTCATGGAAGTGGTCCCTGCCACAAAGACAGAACTAAATCTCCTGGAAAATGGTTTTCTTCCTCTGCTTCTCCATTTTCCATCCTTTCCTTTTTCAGCTTACATTTTTCTTTTACTTCCTTAGGGATGAAAGAGGAGAACAAGGGGGAAATGGCAAAACCAAACTTTGACTAAAAGATTCTAAAGTCTCAATTTTATTCTTTTCTTCCAGAAGTCATAACAGAATGAAAAGTCCGGCGCTCCGTTATGCCACCATGTATTTATTTCCCCACCCCCGGTCCAGTTTGAGAGGGGCTCTGCTGCAAACAACGGGGCAAGACCTCCGCCTCTGTGCAGGGAGCGCAGACTCCACGAGTCACCCTGCCCAAGCGTCTGCCGGCACCTTCCTTGTAACTCCTCCGCTGTGGAAAGGCTACCTGCGATGTGCCGCACGCTCAGGCTCCACTCAGAGCAGCCCTGACCCTCCCCGCTCTGCTGCTTGGCCGCACGCTCCCCACGGCCAGCGGCTGGGAGAGTCTGAGCACGGAAGAAGTCCTGTTCCCTGGATATGGCAGCGGGGAAGCTGGGAGCCTTCCCGCTCCACTGCAGGCTCATTAAAACCGAGCTCTCGGGAAAGATGCCCAGTACTGCCAAGGATACATACTGCAGTTGAGTCGGATGCCTCTAAAGGAAGAAAGGAGCCAAACGTATTAATGTGGAAGAGCCAGATACTTAACTGCGCTGCAGAACCAGGTGTGCTCGCTCACGCCAACTCCCATTGCCAAAGGGGGAATGGGAACAGAACAGAGGCAGTGTTTTCTTTTAAATTTGGAAGTGAAAGGGAGAAAGTAAACTTGCATGGAGCCTGGGGATGGGGGGGAAGATGACAAGAGAGGTTGGTTTAATCAGTTTTCTTTCCTCTGCAAGTTGCAAATGAGCAATTATGGCTGAGAATATTTGAAATAAAATTATTGGAACCTGTCATCAGTTGATTGACCTCTGTACAGATGCCTTGCTGAATGAGGAGCACGATGAGAGTCTTGGCTATCTCAAGCCATTAAAGACCTAATGCCATTTGGTGTAGACGTGAATTCATCAGGACAAGCACCTCGGAAACATCCGGGCATGTTCTGCCTTCTTCCTTGCAAGTTCCAGTAGATGCGGTCTTAAAAGTTTCTATAGGTGCCCTGTGCCACCTCAGAGACATCTGCTTGTCAGGGGGGAGCAGAGCTCACCCGAACGGTGGAACGCTGCACCCGTCCTGTATCGCTGTGACGTAAATGAGAACATACATTTCTGAGCAGCTACCACCAGAAAGCAAGAATGCCTGCAAAGAAGGCTTTAAAAAGAAGTAACGATAATTGGTAATTCAAATGATAGATCTGTAGCCTCAAACAGACAAAGTGGTCGGGAAAAGATGGTACAGCGATAAATCTCAAAGAAACCTAAGCAAGTCTCAACCTTTCTCACGTTCTCTATTGTTCCGGAATACAAAGACTTTCTTACAAGCTTTAAGTCTTAATTTTGCAACAAGTATTTCTCACTGTTCACAGCAATAAGCTTCAGCACGTGCCCATCTCCACAGAGACAGGAGCAGCTGAAGAGACGTTCTGACGGAACGATGCCCGTGCTGGCGCCGGCGCTGAGCAGGCCGAGCCGAGCTCCCGCCGACGCCTCACAAACACTACAGGTCTCACCACAGCCATGGTTTGAGGAGACTGCAGGAGACCGGAGCGAGGAAGATGACTCCCCATGATCAAACAAGGGGTTTTGGCTTCACTTCAGAAAGGTTACAAGATTGTTTTCCTTTTATGCATGTGGGAGAGTAAGTGCTGCAGAGGGAAAGGGCGCAGGAAGGCTGGTGGCACTGCGGCACAGCGGAGTCGAAGAAACCGCGCACAATGAAAGCGAAGCGCAGCGTTACTCTGTGGTTCATTTTTCTGTGATGTGAATACTAAGAATGCATAGTCTGAGGGCTCCATTTAATCCTTACTCCTATGTAGGCAATTGCTTTATAAAGATGTTTTTCACAATCATAAATAAACTTTGGAGGCGAATGGGGGAAAACCCTCAAGTAATTATTCTCCACCCGCCTGTGGACTGAATTTACAGTGGGCAATTTCAGGAGACGTGGCCCTGAGCTTTCCTCTGCTGTGTTTGATGTCTCAAACCTGCAGACCAAGTAAATAATTTGATTCCATTTATTGGACAAATTTAGAGGTCAAAGCTGACAAGCCTTCAAGACCACACAGGTTTCCTCCTTGGAAGCCAAACGCTGGAATGTGCCTTTCAGATACTGCAGGGAAGAGCCTTCAGCCCCTGACGTATTTCCATCAGCAGGGTTTGAGCGCTTGCAGCAGCAGTTTTACGAGGTGTTGGCAGCTTTTTCCACCTAACGGGTATGTGTTGAAAGTTTAAGGGAACTGATAGCTGAAAAGAGTGGGTATTATGGAAGAGCACTGTGTTCCTACCCAACTACCCGTGCCACTGCCAGCCCCACCGTACCCATCCCTGGCAGTAGTAGTTGTAAACTTTCAAGGCAGTTGCTATTTTGCAGTAGCAAGTAAAACAAATAAAGAACAGATTTGTATCTAAAAGAACTACTGTCCTGGCTTCAAACTGCGCAGCAGCGCAAAATTGTGGAGCGTTTGGCTTGTTGTTTCGCACGGGCCTCTGAAAATAAAAGCAAGTGGTGCATAGCGATAACCTTCAGTACGCATTTCTCACATGAAAAATCCCGACTTCCTTTTCTCTAAAAGTATTCCAGCAGACACATTTATAGGCTGATTTGTTCACCTTCCTGTTTAAAAAGGGCCGCCAAAAATTCAGAACTTTTTAATCATAATTGTGGGTAGTCACGATGGACACTGCCGCTCGGTGCCATCCAGCACAGTCAGAGCCGCAAAGCCGGAGCCCTGGGTCGTAACCAAAGCAGCCTGAATTCAGAATCTCTGGTTTACCCAACGAACAAAAAGAAAAGCGGCATTTGTGCACAGTGCTTACATAGAAAACTGTGTGAAAGAACGGTAGTAAGTTGTTAATGCTACAAAAAGAAATAAAGACTTGAAAATTAATTTTTATTTATTTACTTACTTAGTTATCTACACCCTGCTTCAGTGGAAAAGCAAAATAATTGAAATATTTTGATTTGTGCAAACTAGTAGACTTGAAAGATCCAGAAGTAATCTGCCTTCCAGAATATTTTGCTAAATGCGCAGTACGGGCAGCCCGAGCCCGGCCCGCAGAGCTCTGCCCAGCCGCGCCGGGGGGGCCGAGGGGCAGACCCCCCTCCGGGAGCACTGTGCCAGGTGCCAGTCAGGTGGTTGGGCACCTTCCAGCCCCGCACCCCGTGGAAAAGGAGAGCAAAGGTAAAGGGTTTAAAAAAAAAAAAAAAAAAAAAAAAAAAAAAAAAAAAGGAAAAAGGAGACTTGACAGAGTCACATAACAGCCAGCACGACTCTGGGAGCCTCACTGCAAACTGGCCGCCTTCGGAGCTCACCTTTTAAGGCCATTGCATTGAAGCCCTCTGAGCGCATCCCTGCACAAAGTGCTTCTACCCCAATTCTTTGCCAGGAGATACTCCCATGGCAGATTTTTGCTGAGTTACTATTTGGAGGGATTACATTACAGCCCCCATCTCGCCCCCATCGTGCGCTCCAGAGCTCGCGCCGAGCAGGTTTTCCAGTTCCTTAACAGCAAAAGGAGACATTTCTCACGCAGCAAAGCAAATACAAAAGTTAGGCAATTCGATGTGCGGGAAAACTAAAGCGTTCCCTTTCAAGCCGGACGCTGACAGTACTACCGCTTTCAGCAATAAGTCGTCTGGGGGCGACCGATCCCTTTGGGGATGCGAAAGCACCGCAGCACCCGGCGTCGGGCTCTTCGCCGAACTCGGGNGTCCGGGGGAGCGCAGGCGGCCCAGCGGCAGCCTCCCCCCGGCGGGGCTGGCTACGAGCCCCCGGCAGCGGCCACGGGCCGGGCCGGCCCCACGGGAGGAGGAGGAGGAGCCGCCGCCGCCGCCTCCGTGGGCTGCGCCCGCGGGAGCGCGGCCATAAAGCGCCCACCTGCGGCGCACCTGCAGCGGCCGCGCGCCCCCGCCCCGCCGTTTGGGTGTAAAAAGGGCCCTTTCGGGGCACCCGCCTCTCCTCCCCTCACCAACCTCTCCCCGGCACACCCCAGCGCCGCCGAATAAAGGACCGCTCCTTCGCTTCCGTTCCACCTCCTCTGGGATTCTGTTCAAAAGAAGGACGAAAAAGAAGAAGAGAGATAGGCCCCCAATTTATTTATTTACCAGCTGCTTTAGTTTAGGTTCCTGTCTCTTTAGTCTTCTTTTTTTTTTTCCTCTTTAATTTCATTTTGGTTTAAAGTTAAGTAAAGCAGTTGCAAGACGGGATTGGTACCCAGTTAACCGAGGCAGGTGAGTGAACGGTACGACCACGTGTTCTCCGTATTGTACAAAACTGTTGTGAACCGGGGGAGCGTCGTGGCTGGGAGTCACTTTGTATAGTGGCGGTTTCTTTGGAGAGAAGACGCAGGAGGCTGTAACGAGGTATAATAATATTGTTCATCCAGCAGAAGCGCAGCTCATTGCATACGGCCATGAACGCAGCCGCTCTTTGCTGTTTGGAAGCTGAGGCCAGGAAAGGGCTTTTAAAAGGAAAAATGCAAACTTCTTGAACTTTTCCTGTGGGTATTTTAAGTCATAAATAATAGTGAAGTTATTCAAAGCAGCAAGTGATGATAGATGGAGAGATTCCCTAAACTGGCAAGAATTATGTAGCTATCAATGGCCTTTAAGAACGATGTAATTCTGTTAGAAGCCATGGAGTTGCCCTGGGTTTACACTAGTGTAACGAATATGAGATTTGAGCAGCCATCTAAACTATCATTTGTAAGAATTTAGCTTACTTTCAATCAGTTGATTCTTTTCTTGATTTTCTACGCAAATCACTTAAAATCTTTTCTTACCTATCTAGAGATATCATGAAAAAGTTCATGAAAGTAGAGGTATTTGTTATTTTTCCTTATAGAGAAAGTTTTAACTTGCATTATTTTGACAAGTTTGCTAAGCGCTTTGCAGTCCCGAAGTCCTGGATTGCTCTGTGGATGCTGAAGTATGAGACAAGGTGAGCTCTGTCCCGAAGAGGCAGAGCTGCTCTCCGGGATCCAAGGAGGCAGCGGGCGCGGGGCTGCTTTTCCCCTCCGAGGATGTCTTGTTTATGCTCTTGTGTACCAGCGGGAGAGGAGCCCCAAGGCCCACTCGCTCACTTTTAAAACAGAGAATCGTGAGTTTTGTAAGTGACCTCAGCTACTGCTGTAAAACCATGTTCCTCTCCAAGAGCAATGCGCCGTGGCAAAGCCGACCACAAATTTAATTACTATGTTGTAAAACTTGCTGAAAATCAGGAGAAATGCAGAGCTGTTTTCCCTTTAAAAACCAATAGCAGCCAGTTTCAGAGGCTTTGGAAAAGGGTGAGAGTAACACCGGAGCAAGGCAGAAAAACGGAAGCCCCCGAATGAGCTGCAGAACATGCTTTGAGTAGGAAGAAATCCTAGAAAAGGCCTCAGCAAAGGTCATTTCCAGACTTAACACCTGGATCAGGTTGGGGCTGCAGAAGAGTGCTGCCTCTAGAAGTCCCACTTACTGTGAGATCTGAGCTTCAGAAAGCAGTTTTTACTTATGCTTAATTTTAAATACAAGCTTATGTTACAGTGTTATATACTTTTCTAACCAGGATTATGAGCTCTTGGCACTTTGGAGAGCACACGGGGCATCGCACTGAAAACTTTAAGGGCTTGCAATCACCAGGCCTAACGCAAAGTCCATTTAAAATGCAACGAGCTTTGGCTCAGAGCATCTGTCTTTATCTCTTAGCTCCCCTATAGACAAAGAAATATAGAAAACATTCGCTCACTTTAAAGTTCAGAGAAGTCCAGTACAATTTTAACTGACCTTTAGTTAAAGGTTTGCTGCTTTTGAGGATGCAGCACATCTTTGCGACTGCTCAGGCAGCTGCAGGAGGCTGCAGCGGACTCTCAAGGAGTCTCTTCCCCAGGGAGAAGCAAATCCCAAGTGGTATCTCATTAAAAGGTTGAGCACACCCCCACCCCCCATACTGGTAACCTTTAATTTACTTTAAATTTGTTCAAGATTGAGGGGTAGTCAGCCATTGGAGGTGGGTCCCTGGAGCTTGTATTTCAAGTTTTCATTACCATTTTTTAATGTAAGATTTTGTTGATAAACACCTTTACTTCACAATCTGAGCTGTTCCCGAAGGAAGCACAGCCAGCCTTGCAGCTGTTGATTTTCGCTCCTGGGCGTAGTGGCTCTTCCAGGCACGAAGGGGTTAATAGCTGGGAGCTGGGCATTAGGCATTTGTGGTGCTAAAGCCCGTTGTAACTTGCCTGATAAAAGGCATTTCAATAAGCCAGGATTGCATAGAGGAATGTCAGTTGATGGGTTCCTGCCTAGGCCGCCCTTTCTCAGGACTTACCCAAATGCTTTCAACATGTCTTGACAAAACGAAGGGAGAGGCTTCGACAGCAACAGACAGCGGGTTTAGGTTTAAAAGCAGAAGCGAGAGAGAAATACCCTAAGCTATTTGTTCTGTTAAATCCTCTATCAGCACCTCCATAGTGGGGGCTTTTGTGGGTTGGCTTTTTTCCCCTCCCTTCTTTTTGTTTTTTTAATTTTTTTTTAAGTACAGGCAAGCATTTCACTTCATCTTCAAGTCAGGTTTTTGCATCTCAACCTATCTTTCAATTTGCTCGTACTTTGCAGCTTGGGAAAAGTTGAAATCTTAGATTACCCAAGTGCATGGGAGAGTCGCCAAAACACATTGCTACTCAGAACTGGACCCTTTGTTTCACTACGCACCTCCAAAGTCCCACTTTTCCCAGGTGCAAAGGAGGCAGGAATTGTGACCTGGCTCCCTTGATTTGGCTTCATGCCCCTGTGAAACAAAGTCACACAAATTGGAAGAAAAAATATTTGCCATTCCTTGCTGGGATATGGTGAACTTTCGTTTCACTCGTGGGATTTGTGTATTTCAGGGTAGAATTTTTTTAATGTTTTCAATTATTTAGATGGGAAGCAACATGCAATGCTAAGTATACGCATTATATTCAGATTCCAGTATTCATTTTACAGGTAAAACCAGGACATATTTAAAAATAGTAAAATATTTCAATCTATCATCAGATTCCCTTGCAAGAATCTCAGAAACATCTTCACTGCATTGATGCAGGGATGGGTTGGGGTTGGTTTTGGGGAGGAGGGAGTATTTGTAACAGTCTTAATTTTCTTTGGTTTTGTCTTTCACAGATTGGAAGTTCTTTGGAAGAGGCTACGCACCTTTTAGAGGGTTTGGACAGTGCTTAGCTTAACTATTTGCATCTTCATAGTGCCTTAGGGCGATCCCATAACATACATAACCCATTTCACAGGTGCAGTGAGGCATGTGCATGAACAGTGGCAGCCTGGCAATGCCACGGCAGGACAAGTGACGTGTTCCTTGCCCCGCGCTCTGCCTGTGCTTTACGAGAAGCCCGAAGGGAGCAGACTCCAATTACCCCATCACGTGGGGCTGTGACTAAGTAAGATTACTTCTCTCCCATCTAGGCTAAAGGGAAGTAGTAGCTTAATACATTCTCATCATTGCCAAAGGTCTTGAAAAAGAACCAGCACGTAGCGGAAGATTGCCTGCTGGTGTTCTTTGGATTTTGCAAATTCGGGGATTTAAGGCCAGAAGGGACTATGGTGATTATCTTGTCGGACCTCCCTTGTAAAAGCCATAAAACTCAAATCCTTGAGCGGTTAATCTGGAGAAGCTCCCAGTAGTTTAAGACCTTCAAGAGATGGAGAATTGTCCTATCCTTTGGTAAGTTGTTCCCACAGTTAATGTTCCAAAGTGAACCTGGCTACTTTGTTACAGGCTAAAATTAGACTGAATGGAAAATGAGGATAAGGGGAGGAGGGGAAATAATGAAAGCAAATTAAAGTTTCAGCCCATAGCATCCTGATAAGCACTGGTTGTAGAGTTTCACACCTCCTACATACACTTCAAACATCGCAGGTGTACCAGCTGTGCTTCCTGAAAGTTGTGGTAACATGCGATAAACTCGCCTGCATTTTCCAAGTGAAATAAGGACGATCCATGGGTTCTGTTGTCCTTCATTCCACCGGAGTCTGTCTCATACCTAACCAGATTTCAGTGGAGTGAAGCACAAGAGACATGGAGATGAATCAGCAACAAGAGGAACTGCTTCCCACTGACAGAGAAGGGAAACCGCACGGAAATTTGGATACACCAGGGATCCAAACAGAGCTCAGACACGCTGGGAAGCGGAGAGGAGCAGTATACAGAGCACTTCAATAACCTGAGTATTTCTTGAAAGTCTCCAGTAAGAACCCATTTTGACAATGTACTTACTTTCTGCATCATATGTAAAGATTAAAAGGCTACAAAGACCACAAGCTGCTTTCTGGAAGGCTTAAACACCTTATTAGTAGGAAATTAAACCCTAATGTGGATAAATTAGATGTGTAACCTCATCGCTTTCAGTGATCTTCCCTCTAGGATGGTATAACCAGTCAAGAAACCAGAACATAACCTTGTTTTGGTGCACATGAACCACCCCGCATTCCCTTGAGGATCTTTCTCTGAAGGATCACATCAGCAACGCCTGTTCCCTTCCAACTCCCCTGCCACAATCCCTTCAGAATCTGGACAAACTCCATTAAAATTTTAGACCCTTTTTTTTTTTGTAATAAAATGAATGTAAATAAGATTTAAGTTGAGGGAGAATTTAGATTTTTCAGGCTGAGAACGAGATAGATCTTTTGAGGTGTCGGTGTAAATTCCTCGAAGGTTAATGCAGTTAAACATATTTGATGCATAAAAGTGTCACATCTAACACTAATCATTCACCAATTGTAATTGCCTTTTCAAAGTCCTCACCTCCACGAGACAAATGCCCCAAAAAATGAGGTCTGGCAAATTTAAAACAAAAAACAAATGTCCTCCTACCATCAGGACATATTATTTGCTTTGATAGATTTAGTACCAGGTTTCAAGAATTTATTGTCCTGTATTATTTCTCAGCTGCCTGCCTAATCCTTCTTTCCCCCTCCCCCTTCTATTTGACTGACTTTAACAGCATTCAAAAACTACTTGCTGATGGCTTTTCTTACAAATGCAGACCACCGAAGGGTTTGCTCCCTGGAAAGCCAACAGCCAGCTTCCACGCGCAGCAGTGCTGAGCTCTTCCAGTCAGCAGCACGAGTTCCCAAAGCTTCTGACATTTACTTCAGGCTCGTTCTTAAGCATCACACAGCCCCCATGTTGGATATCTTACAAAAACTGATTTCCTTGCGTAGTTAAAGTTACCCCCTATTTAAAATCAACTCATTACCATAACAGGACCACAACACATTTTCAAACCAGAATCTAGCCAAACCTATGCTGGTTCAGTTTTCTATACTTTGTTATCCATCTAATACTCCATCTCTGTAGGCATCCTGAAACACATAACAACCAAAACCAGCTCTTGATATCTTTTCCTGAAGTATTTTTCTTCGGGGCATCCCGGCACTACCGAGACCTTTACAAGCCATTCCTTAGAGTTCTGGTAGCAATTAATGGTGGAGGGTAACAAGAACTGACAATAATTTAGGCTTTTAGTTTTTAGTGAGACAAAGAGTGAAAGAGCAAGCAGGTAAGTATCACGTGTCAGGCATAAGCAGATGAAAAATGCACGTTTGCTTATTTGCCAATTAAGGGTAATCAAATGAGGGTGCCTACCTTCCCACTGCCTGGGCAGCAACAGGTCCAGAGGGCAGAACCCTCTGCTGGGAAACCGCTTGGCTCTGCTGAAGGTCCCTTAAAGCACAATACTGCACTCGCCGCCTTCTCGCCCTCGCCTCCCCGGCCAGCTTCAGCTGGTGTCTGTGGGGCACCGTGAGCTCTAGGGATGAAGACAGAAGTGTAGTTGGGTATTAATGATATGCTAAGGAATATGTACAGCACTACCATTAATATATTACTTAGCCATTTGTTCCCATATGAAGGACATTTTGGCTAACAGCTTTCCATCCATTAAAGCAATGAATATAATGAGACAGCAGACAAGGTGCCAGAGCCGCGCATTGCTATGGACAAGTCCATGTCAATCCCCTCTGCAGTGTGCAGAACTCCTCTAAGGGATGAGAGGTGCCATGTAAGTGCAAGCTCGTTATCAAAGACACCACGGCTTGTTGCTCACGTTCATGTAGCACCAGAGACAACAAAAATCCTCAAGTTACTTTTTGGAGTAATATATGCAGTCTAAGACTGACTATTTCCAGACCTTAGAAAGCAACTGATGGTATAGAATTCAGACAAGAAAAACTTACTTTTCAGGCAAAGGAATGAGATCAAAGCAAAACAGTCAAAGAAGTACCAGCCGGTAGCCTTGGCTCGTGCCTTTGGAGGCTGCTGCTTGGTGTCGCCAGCACGGGTACTTGGGGCGTTCTGTTAAACTTATACTAATCAAAGGGGCCTCATTAACACCAGGTACATCTGCACAGAGGCACACGGCCCTTTCCTACGTGCAACCCCCTCCGTTTCCTATTTGCAGGCTCACTCAGCCACACCAGGTTTACCTGTGTGCCCAGAAGAACTTAAAACCTGGTGTCCTCTCTGGCTGCTATTTGTGACTACTAAGTCCTGAATTCGGGGCACGTTTATTTGAAGTGTTGGTTACCAACAGCCTCAGTATCAACTTCACAGAGTACGGAACATAAGCCAGACCAACGTGGGAGCTCAGCCCACCGAGAGGGAGAAGGGCACGCGAGCAAGGACAGGAGCCACACCAACTGCTTGGACTTCAAGGATGGCATTTCTCAGACTCCCGTTACAAGGACGCCCAGGAACAAGCGCTTTGACACGGGAGGCTTTGCAGCCTGTGAGCTGCTGCACTCCCAGAAAGGGCTTTGGCACAGAAACCCCGGCACGGGCACATCAGCGGCTGTGTTGAGGTGCATCAAAAAAATCCTCAAGCAGGGTATAGGCTATAACTGGTACAGCTGAGTTACAGCTGTACAATATTTGTACAATAAATTACAATATTTTGTAATTATTACAAATAACTACCCCAAGCAGGGCAGTGCTCTCACTCCGGATCCATTTACTGGGCAGCACAAAAGCAGCAAGCGCACAGCCACGCCAACTTCCCCGTCAAAAACTAAAACTGGCATGAGCTGAAAGATGCCTGAAATGGCACGAAAGCAGCCTAGCTTACACCATAAGAAATATCCGTCCTTTTTGAGTCTTTCCCATAGGGAGGACGAGGAGAAATAATACTATTGAGCTGAGCTGAACGCCCGGGAAGAGAGACAGCTGGAAGAGCCAGAAGTTTTCCATCTTTTAAACAGTTACATTTCAGTGTTGTGCCCAAACTCCTTACCTACAGTCAGTTTTTATTCAGTAGACCGCTAGGCCTCCAACACCCCCTCAGTACAAACCTCAGAGCCCTTTCTTCGAGCTGCTTCAAACGAACGTTGCCTTGTGTCTGGTGGTAACTTTGCAGAGCGCTGAAGCAGAGGGGAGGCTTGGATAAGAGGCCCTTTAGAAACCCTTTACAAATGTAGATTTGATTGACTGACTGATTGAACTTAATTGCAGACATTCTCTTAATTGTACACTTAATTACTGACACTGTGTCAAAAGATTTCTGATGCAGCACCTGGAGGACAACCTTGCAAGTGCCAGTCAAAGCCAGCTGCACAAGACATCAGGGAGGTGCTGCACATTGCTACAGCTTGGAAGGGAAAAAAATCATAATATTTTAATAATATACAATTAGAGTTTCACCCACCCTCAAACACGCGTGTGCACATACACACAATCACAAGTCCCTTCACAGGGAGGGCATCTAATACATCAGGAACAGAAAAGAAACAAAGAGTGATAATTATGGGACCATGTGACAGTTCCACCCTTTTGTGGTCTCGGCTAATATCTACAGTGTTGGGAGCCGCAGGGGGAGGGCAGTATGCCATCGGCTTTGGCAGGAGCGATACAGCTGCTGGCCACTCTCAATTTAGTAACTCCAGATTTTGTATGTTAAAATTGTAACCAGAAATAAAACCCATGCTATTTGTTCAAAGGGTAAAACTGAATAGTCTCAGCAGTGATTTTGGGTCACTGCAGGTCTTCCTGAAAATAGCTGTGCATGGCGCAAAGATAACAGCATTCTTACTGTTTGTAATAAGAAGCATCCACAGGAACGTTGTGATTATGGCTACTATAATTCTCAACAGACAAATTAGTATTTTAGTGAACGCAAAACTTAAAACCCATGCTACGATAGCTTCTACGTATAGCGCATACAATGAAAAAAATAAGTGAAAACTAATCTGGATGTGTGCATTTTCCCCTCACAATATTTTTACCAATAAAGTCATATTTATAAAATGTTGTTATTAACTAAATGTGCTAGTCAATAAAAATGAGCAGCTGCAGGGTACCGGAGACACTTCCACTACTGCTGCATGCGAATCACTGTGGGACTCACACCACCACCAGTGCATTTATCCTCACTACGTTTGCAAGCCGTAGCTCTGTTATTCCTGCCCAGGATCCACACGCAGAGCGACCAACCTTAATTCTCACCTGGGTCTCTGGGAGGTTTCCTGGCCAGTGGTCAGCTCAGGTCACCTACGAGGTCTGTGGCAGAACCGGAGCCAAGTCCTGGGCTAGCGGAAGCTGAGTGAAAAGCAACAAGGCACGGAGAAAGGAGGACCAAAGTGAAGCTGAAAGACGGCGAGAGGGCTGAAGAGAGAAGGCCGTCTACTGCAAAGCAGGGGGGCTGCAGCGCTGACCTGGCCGTCTGCCTCCGAATCCACTCCGCACACCCAGGCACACGCAGCAGCTGCTCACACGTCTCCTTAAAGGCTGTGGATAAAGAAGCACCAGAACTCTGAGTTAAGGGTCTGACAGAGATGTGGAGAGAAAGAAAACCAAACTTGTTGGAACACTGGTTACAAGTTACTGCCTCAATAGCCGATCTCCCTCTGAAGCACCTCTTAGTCTGGAGAGGTCACAGAAACTGGCACCGTCTCTGCTGCCAGGGGATCAGAGCGAGTCTGAAAACAGTCTGGATGCACAGGCCCGGTTAGAGAGGAACATCTTCCAGAAAATATTAGCGACAGATTTTAAGCATCTCTAAAGTCAGGGTTATACAACATGTGGCATATCACAGAGACCCTATAAATAACGGCCACTCAGGTGCTGATGCATTGCTACATTCCACCCAAAAAAAAAAAAACCCAAAAAAACCCCCCACAACCAAAAAACCCAAACCAACCAAAAAAACCAAACCACAGAGCACACCAAAACTGTACAGAAAACTAGCAGAGACAATTGGAATTGTTTTACTCCCACATAAATGTAATTTGCTCCAAACACCTGGAGTCTCGTTAATTTACCTGTGACATGTTGCTACACTTAATTGCCTTTGACAATTAGCAACATTTCAACACCTCCTTTAATGGCCCAATTATGAGAACACTTGTCTTCCCCACAGTAGATAGAAGAAAATAGATGGGTGAACTTGTAAAGCCAAACTCCTCTGCAGGTATTTTAATGAAGAGCTTAAAAAACAAACCCCAGGGAGGCCGTCTGGATTTTGGCTGGCGCACTCTGCGGACAGACGAGCCGTGTTCGCTCTCCTCTCTGGTCGTGCCCCTCCTGGTGCGGGGCTGCGACAGCCACGGCTCCGAGAACTGCACGGCGGAATTAATTACAGGGAAGTGTCGAGCGCTTACCTCCCTCCATTTCTTGCACTTGATGTTTTATCGATTACTTCTGTATGCTAAACAAAGTGCATCCTTTGTAAAATAAATCCCGATTCCAAACTGGGAGAGGCATGATGGGCGTAAGAACACAGAACCACCTCCTCCAACTGCACCAGCTCCTGCCTCTCTAATGGAAATATCTGTTAGACTAAAATTTTGCAGAATTTCTTTGACCAAATACGATGGCAAGTGCTGGTGCAGTCAGTCTGGGGGCCATTCCCTCTCAGGAATAAGCGGGTAACTTCCTATGCTGGTTCAGGCTGGGCACAAATACTGGATTTGACAACTGCATAGACTGGAAGAGAGCAGGGGAACCTTGCCGCTGCTTGTAAATGTGAAAAATCCCTGCTGATAAACACTGCAGAACTCAGATGTAAAACAAGAGCATGCAAGGGAGACTGACGGGTCCGGCCCCACACGCAGTGCTGCTGCTGATAGTAAGTGCAAGTTCATTACTGGGCCCATCCTGCTCCAACAGCAGTGGCAAAGGGGCACACTGCATGAAGACGACTAGGTTTTGCTCACATTTTCAGTTCTGCAACATGCGTTAGGATTTTCTGTGCTTTCCATTTTCCTCCCACTCCTCACACCTTTTCAAGTTCAGTTCTCTCCCCAGAGACTCTCAGCTGAGCAGCGCGATTCATCCTCAAACTCCTGCAACGCTGTTGTCAACTCCCGATTTCCTTTCAAATCTCTGCCGAACACCATGCTTCCTCTCGCTTCGGTACCCGCATTTCTCCTCCCCTAGATTTATTTAGGTTTTTTGAAGTATCTTGAGCTTCAGAGGTTTAGATTTTCCACTAACATCAATCACTGCAATCCCACTGATGCGGTCAGGCAAGTCTGACTTGCACCGTGCACACCAGTGACGTACCACAAAAGGTTTCAGCGAACGCTCACAGGGCTTGTGGGCTCTCACACCACCAGCATAACAGCTATCGTTCTTCTGTGTTTCCTTTCTACCAGCAGCTCTTATATTATCTTGGTCAGGACACAATCTGGATGCCGAAGGGCATTCACTGACCGGTTTGTGCCCGGGTCACAGAGGATGGAAGGGCAGCGAGCGCTGCCCCAGCTCCGGGAAGCACCCACAGGGCTGGACGGGGCCACGCGCTCACTCCCATTTCACCCCTTCGATGCGGTTTTAGCCGTGGGCAAAGTGGGGGGCACTCACCATCCAAAAATGGGGGGTGCAACTATAAGGGCCCATTTCCACGGTTATTTCCTCTGCTGGATATTTTCTCGACAAGCGTACCAAGGCCATGGAGAGCAGCCCGTCCCACCCTCCCTGCAGGGCAACGTCACCGAGAAGGAAGGGGATCCTGCCCGCGCTCGCAGGGACCCCCGTGTGTTCTCTCTCACGGGAGTTGGGCAAACTAGGGGCGAGTCAGAAGAAAGCTCAGCAGCCACAAAGCTCGCCCAACCCGGCTTCTCCAAAAGAGCCGGTGTAGTCTTAATGTTGGACAGAGTTTATGAATAAAACAATGTTTTATTAAACTACTATTACATTTTGATTGAATTGCATTTGGACTACATAGGAACAGACATATTCCTGAAAGTAATTGGTTTTCCACATCTGCTTTCCTTTCTAATTGGACTAATTACTTCAGTGTAGGATCATGTTCACTACTCTCCAGAAAGCAAGAAACCTTGATTTACAGTGAGAAGAGCAGCAATTAGAGAGAATTAATTCATACGGCAACATCTAAATAAATCATATTATAAGAAGACAGCAATGTAATTATTGTGACTGGTGACTCCCTTGTGGAGAAACATCATCCTTAAGCCTAAATCAAGCAGCTCGGTTCTCTGAGGAATCAGCCACACCTCCTCTGGTTTTACAGAGCATGTACCACCAATTTTATTTTTAAGACCTAATTGAGGTGCGTTGTCAAAAACAATAGGGTCTAACACTCCTCGGGCAGCTGAGAAAAACAATCAGATCCTTGACAACTCTGTGTTTGCCCTCCAAATCAAATGTGTGTTCAGCAGCCATGGATAACATACACCAGCAGCAGCTTCCAATCAAAGGTGCATGAATTTTATGGGTGTAACACCCTCCACAACGAGCCAGGCTTTTCTTACTCTCCAAACCCAGTCCACCCCATCCAGATGGCTGATTAAAAGGCTTGGAGAGGAGAACATGCTGAACTGCAGGGCTTCAGAAGATGATCCTGCCCCTTACACTGATAATTCATCTTCCTACTTATACACAAGCAGTCGGGTCCTACCTTCCTGATGGGGATCAGACATCTTGCTACCTGGGCAAGCCGTGAAAGGCATTTCGCCAAGGCAGAGCTCCCTTCCTCTGCTCGGTATTAGTTCTGTCCTTAATGTCATTCTCATCAAGTCACTGGCAACTTTGGTGTTCCTCTCACAAATGCCTCCTGCTAAGGAAAACACTACCTTCTTTTCATATCATTCATGTACTTCCAGAAAAAAAATAATCCGCAATGCCTTTTTTTTTTTTGGAAAAGAAGATAATTCCCGGACTTCCACAGACAGCACTGAGTCTTCTGTGCTAAAGCTCCACAGCTTAGAGCCTGCTGTACCAGGAGCCACCTCTGGGCGCAGAGGCAGAGTAACCCCGTACTCCACCCCACTAAATTGGCTCTCTTCGTATGGTCATTCTGCCTCCAGAACGAGTGTTGGTATGACTCTCACCCTCAGGATTAGCCATGGGCATTCCCCATTTCAGAGACACTTGCTACTTTTACATATTAGATAGTCACTGTCATATGACATGCATAAGCATGAGGAGAATTACCATAGTATGATGTTATACTTTACGTCCACAACTTGACACATCATAAATCCTTTGCATCAGAAAGCCAAGTTTCAAATCCAAACAATTACCCTCTTTCAGCAAATGCCCGATCCATTAGGAATTAGGGTGATAAATTGTCAGTTCAGACAGGTGGAAATGTATCCATCTCGATTTGCCATTCTTTTGCCACAGCAGATAAATACAACCATCAGTTACGGCGCCCGCTTGCTCCAAGCAAGGCTCCGTGATTTGGAGGGAAAGGTGGTTAACACTAAGCCTGGAAAAAAGCTTTGGGGTTTTAAGCACACACATTTAGGACTCTTAGCTCTTTCTGTTGTTATTTACTGCTATTCAAGTCTTCTCTCCTTTTCTTTCTGAGAAATTTTCATGACTGCCTTTAAATTTCTAAACATTTTTCAAGAAAATTGAGAAATCAAAATAAGAACAAAGATGCACCCTCTGCTCTGAGCGGATCCAGCCTGTCAGACATCTGCATACATAAGGTAAGAATCCCTTGGGTTGGATTCCCCACACCCCATAACTTGGAGGCCATTTATATGCAGAATAAATACATAATGTGTATAAAACGCTGTACCCCACTCCAGCTGCTTTCTGTGCTCCCTTCGCACTCCCTGCGCGACTGCCACAGCTGGCAGAAATTTGGACTTCTATGGCAACAAGCAGCTCCACAGCTCCGAACTGAGCCCACCTCCGCAAATGCCTACAGAAAAGGTTCAAGGCAGTTCAAAACCAGCCCGTTCAACTTCCCTACATTGCTTCATTTTTACACTCAGATTTGTTGCATTATCCCAGCCTAGAAACAGAATTAAGGAAAAATGGATCTGGTTACTTCGGAAGCATGGAAGAAAGTAGAGATTGTTTAATTGATTTTAGCCCTATATATCCATAACAAAAATGCGGATGCAGAATTATCAGAGGTCCTAAAGAAGATGAAGACCACAGGAACCACATGCACATTAAAAAAAAAACAAGAATATGTACAAAAATAAATACATTCAAATATCACAACAATGTAAGAACTATTTTGAGGTAAGTGGAACAGCTAATAATTCACAGCCATTATTCTTTTATCATTGTTCAGCTGAAGGTTGAGAAGATTTTAAAACTGCAATTATGAACAATAGATTTGCATTGAAATAAGCTTATCTGCTGCATTTCTCCCTCCTCTCTCCCTCCTCCTCCCCCCAAATAAAGAGGTGGAAGCAACAAAGAAAGCAATATCTTTAATACAAGAGAGAAAGAGGTTGTCAAAAAATATCCATGCAATCAGATATACCAAAAAAAAAAAAGGAAGAAAAGTAGAGTCTGTTTGATTGGGCATTCTTAAAAACCAAACCAATTAAGACATTTTCTTCATGTCAGGTTGGTCAAGCAAGAAAGAAGTTCCCCACATACAGTTTAGCCATAGTTATACATCTTTCTCTCTTTTTGCTCCTTTTGGCCAAGTTTCAGTTATTACTCCTCATGGGCCACTCTTACCAGCTCACCAGTAAGAGGAAGCCTTGCACAGCTGGGAGCAGTGGAAAGGAAAAACACAGATCCGAGAAACAAGAGCGGGTCAGCAGGGGCGCAGGCAGGGAGAGGTCCCACTGCCCTTCTAGCAAGCAGCACCGCTCCTCCACCTCCCCAGCCTCCACCACCCAGAGCAGCCACTGCGCTTCCAACGGTAATTTACCCCCCTTAAATAACTTAAGAAATTAAAAATCAATTTTCTAGTAAAGGTATCACAGGCAAGACACTACCCACTTTGGGTTTGTTTTTCTTTTCTGGTGCTTTCCTCCACCAGCCTCCCGATAAACATGGATTAATGAACAATTACAAGGCTTCATTCTTACCGCCATGTAATTCCAAGAAAGGAAGAGCATCTTTCTGGAACATTATGCTTGAAAAACAAAGGAGAGCTTTGACTGTCAAGTCACTGATGTTCCCTCTTCACTTAAAAGCTTTCCAATTTACTTACAAATTATAGTGTTTTTAATGCAAATTAAGCACTAGAGAACATTCTTTCCTTCCCCCAGATTAGCAAAAACCAAATTGACCAAGAAAGCCAAACATGGAATCTGGACGCAATGAATATTTAAAATAATGAGCCTGTTTAATTATTCTGATTGGTGAAGTATGAGGTTATTAAACGCCTCTGAACTGATGACAGGGTTTGAGCATATGGTTTTGCTTTCTGAACACAGAGAAAATGTTTTCTGATACTCCGTGTTCCAGTATTCTTTGTTGAATTAACTATGGGGATGAAATACAGCTACACACGCTCAGAGGCCTTTGGGAAATCTCTCTTGCTTCAGAGGCAAATACCACGATGTGAAGGCAGAGGCACTGTAGGAAACAGCAAACGAGAGCGCCCGATCGGCCAATTGCTGCACAAGTCACCTGGCTCATTCTAGCTGCACAGGTTTAAAAAAAAAAATAAAATAAATCAAAGTTAATTCAGTTTTGCTTTTGCTCCAACTTGTCACCAAATTTACATCTGCCAGGTAAGTTTCCACTTACATATGCAGGTAAGCCCCAAACTGGAGAGACTTAGTTACAAAGATACACTACTGAACCTGACGAGAAAATACACCAAATGCTCTGTATTTCCTATTAGTATTGCCATAAACATTACCCAGCTTTTTTACTTTGAACCCTGCAAACCTTTTTAGCCATCAGGCCTCTAAAGGCCCACGAGTTCAAGCAACCAATTACGCCTCCTGTGCCGAAAAGCTGTTACGTGGCCCTTTCCTCCCACGATCCTGGGTCGTATTGCTGGGGAAAGCACACTCCGCAAAAGGAGAGCATAAACAGGGAACAGATGACAAGCCCAGAGTCCCCAAAAAAGCAGACCACAAAGTTATTTCCTTGCTTTAACATCAGGGTAAAGTTTTCCCTGCGCTGCTTTCATCGCATCCCCCCGTACAACTCACCTTAGCTGACGCGTTACCGCGTTGTCTTTGCTCCTTCCCCACTGCACACAAGTTCGGACCCTCCCCTTTTGTTTTGGGATTTAAATCCCAGAGAGTTTGTGTTTGCTTACAAATACTCTCAAGTCCAGGGGTGCTTATCTTCAGACACAGGGAAAAAAGGTGAACAAGCTTCTGCTGGAAGTCCTGATTTTTCAAGGTATTGAGCACTTACTGCTTCTCTCAATTTCACAGACCCTTGGGTCAGCGCGCTCTGCTTCCCCACAGCCATCCATACAGGAAACAATCGCTCTGAAATAACGAGCACGCTTTGCACAGAACCGAGCGGAAGCTTGCCGCCCACCCGCTCTCCCCATGACAATCTCTCTACCACCTGCGGCTCCAGCAGAGACCTTCTGGAAAGACGGCGGTTTCAGGACAGCCCGGTGCTCTCGCAGGGCCCATCAAGAGGTTACGCGGGTGAAAAGTTCACATCACCGCGGCAGCTCATCCACACCTCCCGACTCCTAATGCCATCTGCTCCTCCCTGAACCTATTTTTGGCTTCAATTAGAGATTCTGGAACTTCTGGAAACTGAAGGGCAAAGAGGTGAACGAGCACATCTGATCTGCGCCTCCCGGATTGGTATCTTGTACTTGAAACATCCCTAATATCTAATGACTGAGCACAGGGTGACTGCCTCCACCCTTTGATGTGCACTGAGAAAGGTCAGAACCCAATGGAGAAATTCACTGTTCTTGGGGTTTTTAGTCTGGATTCCCGTTCTCCTGGTTTCCCAGGCGTTGGCTTAGTCAGTATGCACCTGACTCCCATCTGTCATCCCGTCTCTCACACCGCATCAACTGCTTCTGTTCCCTCAAGGAGAAAGCTGGAAGCAACAAAACACAAAACGCTGCGATAATTACCTTGTCGACATCTTTCCTTGAGCTAGCACGGAGGAGCAGTTGGGGATTCATCTGAATTAAACTCCCCCTTCCTCTTCCATTTCCTCTTGGCTTCTCGTGCTCTAAAGCAGTTATGTATCACATGAAGAACATTTTAAGGCTGAGCCCGAGACAGGTGCTCTGAAATGGTCCAGGGGAAGACAAGCAAGAACGGAGATCACTCACTACCACGTGGGCTCAGAAGGACCAAGACTGGAAACAGTGTCAGTTGCTGAGCAGATTTCGCCATTATTTTGCCAAGGGTTTTTTTTTGTCATTGCTTTTTTGAAGATTTACAATTAACGTCTAATTCAGAACGATTTGGAAACGCCTGATGCCCAAGGGCAGGCGCCTAGCCCTTTTCCAGGGACCAGGGCACACGGCGGCCGTGCTGGTAACACCCCGATGCTCCCCACCACAGACACAGCCAGCTGCCTCCAGTGGCCGCAGGCCCCTAAAGCCCGGTCGGATGCACTCCACGCACCGCTCCACTGGCAACACGCATCCTTGTGGGGTTCCCGCTGAGCTTTCCCACCGCTAGCAGGGACTGGCAAATCCCCCCTCAGAAAAAAAAAAAAAAAAAAGATTCAAGCTTCTACTTACATGAGCTACTGAACGAAAAAACACAAAACCCACAAAAGCCAACTAAGCAAACAAAAAGGAGATAAAAGCAGTTTGCTTTAAGGCAGCAGCTTTTCTGAAAGCCCACAGTAAATCTTTAAGATTATCAATAATGAACACATTCAGTGTCTTTTTTTGTCTTCTTTTAAATCACTTCTTCCAGTGGAAAGAAATCAGTCCGGGGGGTTGTTCATATGCGAGCTGCATTTATTATCAAGGGATTGAGACTGTTAGAGACGGAGAGAAGTAAAATGAGCCTCGACAGGGCTTGGGAAAAAAGCACACTGCCACTTTATAGTCCTTCCTCCACCTATTTGTCACAGCACCCCAGTAATGAGCACTGGAATTCATCTCTCTCTAATGACACTCACAGTGGTAGATGTTTTCCCAAATTTAGTCAAGTGACAATACAAAGTCTTTAATATGCAAAGGAGTCCTTTGTGTAACTCACCATAACTTTGGTGTCTTGTCATGCCTTACAGAAATTTCAGGAGAAACAAATTGCAATAATCATAGGAGTGAACAAGTTGGAAGGAACGTGTCACGGCAATAATGAAATCCTCTGTTGATTTTCATGTATGTGTAGACATACATTACATAAAACTAAATGTAGTTCCATGAATTTCTTATAAATCACAATAATTCAGCCTTATGGAGACCACATACGTATCACCCCCCCAAGCAGCAGTAAACACAGTTGTCACTTAGTCACTCCCCGTTTCTCACCTGCCTCGAACACAAGCATTGTGCCTTAAGCTCCATCTTCTATTCCTGTCACATTAATATTTTCCTCAGCTACCACAGCCGTATGAAAGCCTCTGCTCACGCTCTTTGCATATGTCAGATATTTGCATGTTTAGAAGCCAAGAGGACTTCTTTGCAGAACCATTTCCAAGCTACGGTAGCAGCACCGCTGCCAACCCTCACGCTACATAAAGCGCAAGCTGGGCCTCAAAATAATGAAATGGGCTTCACAACCACAGAACTGAAAGAAGAAATACATTTGAGATTTTAATGTGGGGTTTTTTTGCTTTTAAGCTGCTACCTGTACTCGCATTTCCTCAGCCCACTGTGTACCAGGGACAAAGTGCAGCACCAACCGGTGCCAGCAAGCAGGTTGGGAGTGAAAGCGTTCATGAAAAGATGAGCTCTCACGGGCAAATCAAATAAAGGTGTAAAACTGCACAGACGCTCCCGTAGGAACAGACGGTGGGACGGTGCCACACTCCAGCCCTGCTCCACCAGAGGGCCCAGGTGCTGCGCAGTGAGTGCCCAGCAAAGACAGCAGGACACCAGTGACATTCTTCAGGGGTCGGTATTGGGACCAGTGCTGTTTAATATCTTTGTCGATGACATGGACAGTGGGATCAAGTGCACCCTCAGCAAGTTTGCCAGCGACACCAAGCTGTGTGGAGCGGTCGACGTGCTGGAGGGGAGGGATACCATCCAGAGGGACCTGGACCAGCTTGAGAGGTGGGGCTGTGCGAACCCCATGGTGTTCAACAAGGCCAAGTGCAGGGTCCCGCGCTTGGGTCGGGGCAATCCCAAGCACAAATCCAGGCTGGGTGGAGAATGGATTGAGAGCAGCCCCGAGGAGAAGGACTCGGGGGTGTTGGGGGTTGAGAAGCTCAACATGAGCCGGCAATGTGTGCTGGCAACCCAGAAAGCCCCCGGCATCCCAGGCTGCATCCCCAGCAGCGTGGCCAGCAGGGCGACGGAGGGGGTTCTGCCCCTCTGCTGCGCTCTGGGGAGACCCCCCTGCAGTGCTGCCTCCAGCTCGGGGGGTCCCAACAGCAGAAGGACACGGAGCTGCTNATTCTTCCCTGTGCGGGCGGTGAGCCCCCGGCGCAGGGTGCCCCGAGAAGCTGTGGCTGCCCCATCCCTGGAGGTGCTCAAGGCCAGGTTGGACGGGGCTGGGAGCACCCTGGGGGAGGGGTCCCTGCCCAGGGCAGGGGGGGGCACTGGGGGGGCTTTAAGGTCCCTTCCAACCCAGAGCATTTTGTGATTCTGTGACACCCCTGCAGCGAGGCTGTGAGAGGAGGGTTAACCCCACCTGGAAGGGGATGCCAGGCACCTGCCTAAAATAATCGGAGCGGGGAAGCCAGCAGAGGAGGAGCAGCACCACCAGGCACTGTGTTTTAAAACAGCCACCGGCTGCTGCCTCGGGGGCCGGGATCCCCACCCTTGTGGTGCAGCCCAGTTACAGCTAATGGGTTAAAGCGACCCAAAACACAGAGGGACAGCATAAAATAACACTTTGATGGTAACAACTTGGTGTCACCATTGTTCCACTGAGGATCCCCCAAATCTACCTGTCCCCACAGCACTGGGTGATGTGAGCAAATGTCAAAACCACACCAGCCACAGGTCCTGCTACTCAGACAAACACAGTTTATGCCATTTGCCTACCAGCACACTGTTAAATCCAATTTTGGTCATTGCATGCAATATCAATGCAACTTCCCACAGATTTTGCTCCCAGCATTCCCAGCCAGCCTGTAGCAAATGCAGTATGGTTTCCCTTTTTCTTAAGTGAGGAGGAAATAAAATAAAATGACACTCTTCTCCTAGCCTCTAATCACTACGCTAGAAAATCCTTCTGGGTAAGCATGTTAAATTAAAGAAAGCGTCATTTTCTCCTGATAATTTTTAATTGATCACATCTACAACATAGGTGGAGCTGCTTGGCTAGCAAGGGTCTGCATCAAACAAACTGTCCTATTTGTTTGTGATTTCCCTAGGGCATCTTTTAAACCATTAAAATTTACAAACAACTTGATTTCTTATTAACACAGTTTCTTAATTGCTTCCATGGGAAAAGAGTCAAGTTATTTGCATCTTCTTTCTCAGAGCTCCAGGGCTTTAGTGCAAACATCTAAGGATAAGCTTTTAAACAAAGCAGAAGTACTGCTCCAGACCCAGCCCGGGCTCCGATTTGGTGCTGTCTCTCCACCTACCTTGCTGGGATACCTGCACATCCCACGAGACCATTTGGAACCTCTTTGAGGCTGACAAATAAAGGGATGGTTCTTGGGCAACATGTTACTGGCAGCTTACGTCAGGCCAGCGTCCTCGTCCCCCACGTTTGCCAAAAGCTTCAAATAACGGCAGCACCAGAGACGTCCATCTCTAGAATTTAACGCCCAGCAGTACCACCTCAGGAGATGGCCTGCCTCACTTGAATCTATGAAAAAGCACCGTGTTCACAAAAATCCCGTGTGCATCTCTCAAGCACAGTATATTACAGAGAGCTTATAGGCAACTACATTCTTATTCCAACTGAGTACCTCATCATTTTAATGCGTTAATCAAATCTCCGTGGTTCAGGACTGAAGTCCCTGCATTCATCATCAACTCGAGATGAACCTATTATTTAGGTTCAGGAAAATTACTCGCTAAACACAATCAAGCGTTACTTTTCTGAAGTCTTTATAATACCAATGTTTTCATTGTTAAGAGCCCGACAGCAGTCTCCCTTCGCCGGCCCTCCGGCAGCCGCCGCTGCGTCCTCCCGCTGCACAGAGCCGTGGCCCAGGGCCGAGCAGAGACAGGGCAAGAGTCTTAACAGCCGCTTGATCTCACTTCAGTTTAACTCTTCACCTGAAGCAGACACTCCAGCCAGGCCATTAGCCCCATTTTCACATTTTCTGCCTGCTAGAGGCCCCTCCAAATTCCCGGGAGCTGTCTCTGCCGCACCGCACTCCCACGGGGCGGCTGCGATGCCACCGGGGTAGCACAGCCTCCAACCCAACGCTCCACCGCTCGGCAGAACGCAGCCTGCAGTTTTCCTTACCCATCTTTTTCCTAAGGGCGAGCTGGGAGGGGGCGACTTGAGAGAACAGAAAAACGCGATGTCAGTTGTTAAAAATACTTCCCCATGAGACTTCCAATGATTATCAGAGGCCAAGAGATATATTACCTTAACTCACCAGACAGACTCTACCTGATGTATTTGGTAACGGCATCAGGAAAAGGCAGCAGCGGAAGATGTACGCAGCGCCTGCCACGGGAGGCTGCTCAGACCGACCCTGCTCCCTCCCTGCCCCAAATCCAAGTTCCCCACGGGCTTGCAAACAGTTTAAACTTCTGCTCAACATTTTTCAAGAGCAAGTTGTGTTTCTCTAACAGAAATGTTTGTGGAGAGCATTATATTCTGAGATTTATCATGCATGTGTTCCTATTTATTTGAGAAATACTCCAGCAGGGTTTTGGATCCATCAGCTGTCTGTGGGAACAGATTTAAAGGAAGTACCTACATCGGAGACGGAAATCCCCACTCCTCCCACACATTTTCCCAGGAGACCAAGCACTGCTCTACTCAGCTGACTGCGTGCACTCTTGCAGTCTAAGACTTACAGGAAATGGCACCTAATTTGCCATAAGCTGATACATTTCACAAACGCACTTCACACATAAAGATGAAAATATAAATCCCAGGGCTATATTGAAACTGGATATCACCCAGAAGTCAGGAGTCTATTTCTTGGCTTTAAATATCACTGGGAAATATAAAGGGATCCTTTTAGTTAATACTAATTATTATTCAGTCTATCATTAACAGCAACTGCACACACTTTGATAGATGGGTTGAGAAGCTTTGTTTCATTTTATTGCTGATTCCGTGACTAGTTGCCAAACTTTTCTTATTACTGATAATTGGATCCTGTTAGTGTAGCATCTGCTTCTGCTCCAGCAGCAAGTGCTGAGGACTCCTCGTGCATGGGGGGGGGGCTGTATCTAGGTCAGGAGGGGTGTCTGAGCAGGCTTCCCAAAATTTTGAGTGGGCAGGAACTGCTGCCTGCACAAGGGCTGGGGGGAGGGGAAGATATTCTTTGCCTCCCTGGTCCGAAGCAAATTTAATAAGATGACCTTTGCAGAACATCAAACTGCTCATCTTCTTTCCAGCATATATAACAATATATATGCAATAAAATGATTGGCAATGGCAACATTTAGGTTTCCTGCTAATGAACATGAAGTGGCTTAATGTATGTTTTTGTGCTTAGGACACGTCCATCAGGGTATGACGAAGAAAGCTGGGGCACAGTGAGCCCATTACAGGAGCCCATCTCGAAATTCACATCAGTTGATTCACACTTTTGCAAAATAAAGACTCCGCTCATATCTTCCCAGGCCATAAGAAATATTTATAAAATACGTGTTACACACAGGGATTATAAGCAGTTTGGAGATTTGTTTTCATACGTAGAATTGATAAGACCTCTGAAAATTTAAAACATTAATTTCATGAAACGTCAGTTTTGCAATTCCTTTGTTCTAACAGACAATGGTAAACAATGTTCCAGTGACCTCCAGTGGGGACCAGGGGAAAATACACCCATCCTCTGCTTGGTGTAGTAGAAGCCTTTTTGTTTGCAAGACCTGGAGCAAAGGTAGTTGGGCTGAGATGGCCCTGCAGAGACTGCCCAGTTTTATTCCTGATGAACAAGCGGGCCAAATGGTCCGAGATACCCTTCTCAGCATTTGTACCCAAATAAATCCAAATCAACCTTCATATCCCTCTAACACACAGACAACTTGTCAGTTAACTGCCTCCAGCTCAAGAGAATTAATCTACTGGGAACAGGGACATTTTATTTGTAAATATGTTCATCATTATGGTCCAAATTCAGAGTTCTTCAACTTGTGCATGCTCATACAGCATCTTCAATTATTTTACCCTAAATTTTTAGTATCTCAAGAAATACAAGCCATGAGAAGTCTACAAAGACATGCTAACCCCTTGAATCTCTCCAGTGGGAATGGGTTATCTGTGCCAAAGCTATGGAACACGTGTGGTCTGCAGAGCAAAGATCATCTCCATCAGCAGCTGCCGTTGTACGGATGTGCCATACCCTGTACAAAGCAGCCTGATCCCAATGAAAACAAAAATGCTGCGAAGTGGTTCACTCTCTCTTCTGTAAACACAAGTCAAGGTCTCTTACATCAGTCTGATTACCTGCTTATCTTACTAATGACTTCTGGAGGCAGGCAGCTACTGAAACGTTTTTGGTCTAAGATTAATCCCCTCCCTTTCTTTTGTTGGTGGGAGCCAGGGAAGAAAAGGAGGAAGGTAATTTTTAAAGCAGAAGTCCTTCTTATCACCATCTGGCCCTGATGAATATGGGAAGAACTCTGTTGATACATTAATAAATCCAGTATTACAAGGTAGAATGGATAGCATCAGTCATCAACAGAAAAGCCTCTGCTAAACTCAGGAGTGACCTTCAAATTAAAAATAAACAGTAATAGAAGGAGAGTACCTATGTCGGATAATGCACATTCTGGCCCTGATTCAGGAGCCATTTGCTATTTAGAAAGTCAACAGGACTAAATGTATTAAAAGTCTTCTCCTGATCTCACCTTTCCATAGCCACCATCCGGGCCTAAGACCTGCAGTAAAGTTTATCTACGAGTGGATGGCCTGGGCCACCTCTCTTTCTGATGCACCTATAGAGGCATACTGCAGGACCCGCAGCGTGCTTCTTTCCAAGTCATCTCCCAAAACATAGAGCAGCACACACAGAAAACTCTTCTCCCATATCATATTCTCAAGAGGATTCATCTCACACCATCTCCTCCTGATAGCACAAGGAAAAAAAAAAAAAACCTTGTGCATTTTGCCTGTTTCTTTGTATAATGAAAGAACTAACATTTCCATAAGAAATCATTTAATGTCCCAAAACATCATTCCTCATTGAAATGAAACTTCACGGAAGGGCAATTCTTCACCATGGAAAACACACTAACGCTGGTGCAGGGTCTCTATTTGCTACTGTCTGCACAATATTAATGTAGAAGATAATATATTGGCTTGAATCAATACTTCCCCGACTTCTCCATCCATCAGCCCCCCCTTCATTTGATAAAAGTCCTTCCATGTCGCGTTCTCCCAGACTGATGAGATCACAGCACCTCTTTGCAGCATGAGTGATGGTGTGTAGATGTATAATTGCCCAATAAATCACACCCTCTGGATCAAAGACCTGAGATCCTCTGGGTGCCAAAGAGGCACACCAAACATCATAAAATACAATAAGTTAATTAATTACAGCAAGATTTTTACCACTTTTGGACAGGTTGAGTATTACTTGTCACATACAGATATCCTGAAAGATTCAGCCAAAACCACCTCACTGTGGAATTGGGGCCTGAAAGTACAAACATTTCAGGGTAAGGGCTGTGGAAGCCGTGTGGGCAGAGGGCTCCAACACCCTACTGCAACCCAGAATCCCGAGAGCCACAAAGAAGTCTGAAGCACAGCCCTTATTCCATGCCCACACAGTGACAGCTTTAGGACTTCAGGCTGTCAGAGAGCACTGCCTGCATCTCAGGAATTCCATCACATGAACCACAAGAACAGACTGGGCAAGGCCAGGGAGAACAGGTCTGCAAGAGGTACATCAAATACACACTGGAGTGACCCTTTCTCTGGTGTAACCTCCACACACACAGACCCGGAGCCAGCGGGGATTCCCAAGGTGCCTCTTCCTCTCTGCTGACCCTCACGCATGAGCTACTCAGCAGCCCAACATGATGGAAACGAGCATTCCAGTTTGTCACAGTGGTGGAAAAACATGCGTTTCCAGCTGCTGTCTAGTGGACCCTGTGCAGGTGCTGCGGGCAGCACTCACATCACCGGGGCCTCAAGTCACAGGAATAGGTGCCGGTAAGAGGCATCCGTGTGCCTGCGCCCCACAAGATTCCTAACCACAGCCGCGAGGTTTTCTACACGCATGAATTGAAAGATCATATTTCTTAGCCACGAGGTGTAGGCATTATTTCAAGTATTTCTGATAGAATTTGATACCATCAACGCTTGAAGGAATTAAGACCTTCCTGGCAGTTCCCACCCTTGGCCCAAGCACAAGCCACGCGTCTCCGTAGGCTCCAGCTCCAACTCGCACCAACAAGCACGTTCACCCGCGCGAGCGAAGCTGCGATCTGCTAACTTGAGCTCAGCAAAAGTGGTAGTGCCCAGAACCCTCTGTTTTACAGGCACCTGATTCCACAACCTTTAATCCTTTCTGTCAGCCCTGCAAGATCAGGTATTAACATCTCCGTAACCTCTTGTACTAATTAAGATAGCAGATCTTTGGTATTCGCCTCGACGCCGGCTTCAAAGCTGAGCACAGGCAGGTTGCTGAAGTGTTTGTGCATTTCAGAGAGTGGCCCTTGTAGAACAGAAATCATAACGAACGCACCACAGGACGCTTTAATACAAGTATACAGTCATTATAAAACAACTGGAACTAAAAAACCGAGCTAAGTGTTGGAAATTAACAGGTGGGAACTCGCTGCTGCGGAGAGCGGCGGTGAGTAGGTGTTCCCAGACACCTTGCAGTCGCTCGTTAGAGACCTGACACTCTGTCCGGGATCCGTCCTTTCTACAAAGTCACATTTAAACGGCCCCAGACCTTTTGCTTCTCCAAAGTATGCATCATATTACAAACGGCCGTAACAGCAGCAATAGCTTCCAGTAGACTCCAAAAAACCAAGCCAAAGCAGTTTAAGGTAAACACAGGAGCAGCCAGTCTGTCTTCTCTAAGCTAAAGGGATTTTTACAAGGACTTGAGACACACACACCCATCCCCAGTGTTTTGGTACCCAGCCCAGGTCTCAGCAAGCCCAGCCCAGACTTCTGCCGCAGCCGGAGGTGTAGAAATCTCCGCTGGCTGCGACGCCGCACAGGGGGATGGGGCTCAGCGCCCCCAGCGCAGCCCCGGGCTGATGGATCCCGGCAGCACTAACCAGGTCAGGAAGGCTGACCCAGCTGTAGATGAGGTTTGAGCTTAAGGCACAGCCCAGGATACAGGATTGAATGAAGTTTAAATCCTGAAAGCCGCTTAAGTCTTAGCATTGCTATTTTTTGCTTGTCCGTACCCAGACACACTGCACTGACGAGGGACTAAGCACTTTCTGAACTCGCAGTTTGAGATACCACAGTTTCAGGGAAAGGGAACCGTAGGAGATATTTTCTGTATGAATACCACCAACTCTCTGCACAAGCAGCACGGGACACCGATAGGACACAGCTAAGACAAGAAGAAACATTTGCAAAGAGAGAGGAGAAAGAAAAAACAGCGGGTTAAACTGACAGGAGCTGGAATGACTCAGGATCCCACTGAACAAAGAGAAACCTCGATGCTTCAGTTTCTCTGATTACATAAAACAAGTTCAGTAAACACGGTCCTGTCTCACAGCCCCAGGGCCAAGCACAAAAGGAAAGAGCTCCCGACTTCACCCCTTCTCCAGCTTTAAACAGAAGAGTTAGTAAACATAAAAAAAACATTGTTGTAACTTAAAGAAAACCATCCTCTCTTCCTCCGATTACTCACCCCCACAGAAAGGTGAGAGCAAGGTTCTCCCAGACCTCCCTAACCACACGCTATAGCCAACTTGTGCAGCAACCAGACACTCAGAAACAATGAAGAAGCAAGAAGGAAAAAGAAAGAAAAAACCCCAAATACCTTTTCTTTCCCAGCTTTTTCAGCCTTCCAAGGCCCTGAACTTCCATTTCTCTTTCGCTGCCCCACCACAGGTCTCACTACATAGAGTTTGCCACACCTCACTGGTGGAGCCTCGTCATTTCAATGCGATTCACCTTTCTCCTGTGATTCTGCATCTCCTTCACCTGCCGGGTCTCAGCCAGGCCAGCCCTGCCCCACAGCACCTGATTTCAATACCACTCATTTGGCCTTAGAGGTTCCTACCTTTGTACGGGCTGTCCCTGCTCTGCCCTTGGCAAAGAGGCAGAATGTAAAAAAAAAAAGAACCAAACACCACCAACAAAAACCCCTGACCCAAAACAAACAAAAAATCTTGGAGGCAAAAAAAAATATTATTCAATTGGAAATTCCATTACTTTTCTAAACGTCTCTACTGGATTTCCCTTCATGCTGCTCTCTTCTAACTTAACAGCATACTTGGCCAACTTAACCTTTGAAAGGGTTTTTTTATTGATCGAGTGTTACACAGACATTTACATTTCTTGGAGGGAGGAAGAGGCAGGGAAGAAAATTAAATTACTTTGCTTAGTGATCTTAATTATCTGAAATAATTACCTTCAGTCAATTCTCAAACAAGAACTCTCTGGGGAACAGTGTATTTCAGTTTGGATAAAGGGAAAGGAATTGAGTCCAAAGGAGGACATTTTGTAACTTATTTAGATGTACCTAATTAGCCATCTGAGTGAGGAATCCAATCAAAGCTTCTCCATTACATTTAATAATTAAAAGCAATTTAGAGGGGAAAAAAAAACAAAAGGAGGGGTCTAAAAGAGCTCTCTATGACTCAAAGGATAATTTTAGCGAAGAACTGAACAAATGGGTGAAAGGAGACCAGAAGTAAAAACTTCTTATAAAAGCAATTAATTTTCTAGCCAGGCCCCAACAGAGAGACTTGGTAACTCTCATATTTTGTACACAGCTCTACGCTGGAAGGAGCACAAAGATTTTCAGGCTTCCCAGAAATGGGCAGAGCTTCATTAAGACCTTTTCAGTGGAACGCAAGGGAAGCGCTTTGTTCTCTGTGCAGCAGTGGCTGACAGCTCGCAGAGACCTTGGCCGATTAAAAGAAATGATCCCTGTTATATTCATTACAGAAAGCATTAAAAAGTCCTCCAAAGAGTTTTCGCATGGATTTCTGCATCCATATGTGTTCCTCCCAGGCGGAGAGTGAGAAAGCAAGTCTTGCTGCTGAATGCTTGCAGTAATGAGTGAGAATGGGATTTGGCTTTGCTGGGTTAGCCAAAACCCGATGAGGAGACCTCTGCAGGTCGGGCGGTTATTCTCTGCAGGGCAGGAGCAGGGAGGCAGACGCCAGGGGCTGGCGGAGGTGCGGCACTTCACCCCACCTGGGCAGAGCCCTGTCCCACCAGTATGCCTCTTTCCTCCCTCTGCTTTAGCTTTTCCCAAGTTCGTAAGGCAGAGGACAATATTACTTTACTACTCTCAAGAATTACTTGAGAATGGTTAGAGTTGGAAGGGACCTTAAAGACCATCGAGTCCACCCACCTGCCCTGGGCAGGGACACCTCCCCCCAGCCCAGGGTGCTCCCAGCCCCGTCCAACCTGGCCTTGGACACCTCCAGGGATGGGGCAGCCACAGCTTCCCTTTATTTGTATGTGGATATGTTTAGCATAATCCCTTCCAAACATGTAATAGACTCTGGCACAGTGAGCTATTCTAATTTTGATGCAAAAACTCTCCATTTGCATCCCTGTGCTCCAGCAGCTCTGCCTCGCCACCCCATCGCCTCTCTCCACCTCGCCTGGGAGAGCGCGTGGGCACTGGGATGGACTCGCAGATGGGCTCCAGCCGGCCACTGGTCGCAGGAACATTTTTAATCCAGAGAGTTTATTAGATCACAAAGGCCATCAGGCCACACCACTGCCAACTCACATAACGTCTCATACAACTAATGGCAGTGGAAGGTTCAAAAGTCTGAAAAGCACAGAGGAAAGATAAATTTCTCTTACTTCCTCTATTTATTTTCCTTCTAAATTGCACGGAAGTTCTTGGTGTCTACAGCTCTCCTGGTTCAGACAAAAGACATGAGAAGGTTTGTATATAACTGTTGCTTTCCCAGAAAAACTTGTGCGCACAGGATCACGCAAACAGGGGCGACGTGCCTGTCTTGCTGCCATTTGACCCATCTGTACGTCTTTTCAGATCCACAGAGAACTAAGGCTGAAGACGACCTTACACACTCATCCGGCCCTTACTGAGGTGCCATTAATCTCTACTGTTTCCCTTTCTGTAAAATAAAATGAATAGCTCACTGCTCAGCGTGCCAGTTAATAGTTATAACATACTCCATACTTCTAGACGAAGAGTAAAACTGGTTTTATGCAGCTGGGATAGTTCCTTGTCACAGGTAGTTTCTCTCCTGAATTTCCTTGTGCAGAGAAGTTCAGCCTAACTTGTTAGCCCCCAAGGTAATTCAAGGACTTAAAAGCAAGATACTGTTTAAGGGTTCAATCAAAGCAAACAAACTGCTAAAAATAAATTGGCATCCCATCTGTTGCCAGGCAAGGAATTTAGTCTCAACAGTCAGGGGACGGGATGAAAGGCTGTAATAAACACCTTGAAATGGATACCTGAGAAATTCTGTGGCCTCAGGAAAATGGACTGATTTTCTCTTCCTTCTTTTGCACAAAAAGTTTTTTAATTTATCTGCCCTAAGGGAGAGAAGCGAGCGGAGGCTTCTGCAGTATGGGGAGGCAAGTGAACAGATATCGAGTCTCAAAGACTAATAACATTCAAATGAACTATTGCTAATAAACATGATTTCACGCACAGAGGGACGCGTGTGACCCGAGCACGGTGCCAGCCCAGCCCGCCGGCCCGTGCCTGCTCCTCGCGAGCCCTACGGCAAGCAGCGGGCTCAAACCTTATTCCTTACCATCCTGGGAAACTGCCCCACGTTCTGCTCCCTCCCAACAGCAAAAGCCACTCTGTAGCAAAACCTTTGCTCAAGCAGTAAATGTTTTGCCAACCAGCAGCCTGCTGATGGGCTGTCATATTGCTGCAGCAAAACACACGGTCCCTGCGAAAGCCCCTTTCCACGGGAAGAGGCAGCGAGCAGCACCCTGCGCTGTGCTTCGGATAAAAGGTGCCCAGAGAATCATCACTGTCTGCTAAAGGTGCGTCCAAAATACATTAAAAAGACAACAAAGAGGAAAGGGCAGCAATTAAAGGTCATCTAAACCAAACCGCGTCATCCTGCCAACAGCAGCGTCAAGAGCAGCCGCTCCGCTGGACCGCAACACTGCTAAAAACTGCACATCCCGTGTCCGCCTGGGAGTGGTGCACCCCAGCCCTGGGAAACTTGCTCATTTGGGTTCAATAAAGCAAATACGAAGTGGTTTGTGCTGAACAAGAGCACAAAGTAAAAACGCAATAAATAAATAGTTTTCATACCAGTGAGACGCCTGGACATAGCATTTGGGGATATCTCTGCAGATTCATTAGTATGTTCTGGAAACTATCTTCCTTTTGGCAAGTGTCCCTCCTGTCCCCCGAGGAGCTGGCACACGCATCCTCCAGGACACTCGCTGTTTGGCTCCTTACGCTGGCAGCAATCTGCATTAATATTTCATATGTGATTGGATATATTTTTTAAGCAGAGTAGGAAGGCAATAGAAAATAATAAGGAGAAAATGCTTTGCTAGGAAGTATCTGGTAGATTGGTCTTTGCAGCTCTATTAACTATCTACAGAAAATATTAACTGTTTAATTCAGTGCAACACCGTGTGAGAGTGATTTCAAGTCTGCATTTGCATCTACAGAGGCCCTTCTCCTCCAGAAGGACCACCTTTTCCTAAGAAGCCTGATTTTCCTGGCTCTGAATCCCTGCCTCCTGCCAGCTCCCATCCTGCCTGTCCTTTCGCTTTTCTTTTTTTCCAAGTCTGGTTTTACACTGTATCTCAAGAGAAGGCAGCACTGATCAAATCACCCACCTGCACCCAAGAAATACCAAATTTGACACTGTAGCTTTCATATTAACTCTACCCTCACCTTGGGTGGTGGTAGCTCTGGGTGCTGTCACCATCACATGCTTAAACTCTTTTTGTGATTTCCCCCATATCCTCATAGGAGATGCTTACAGCTTTTGTTGCGATTTGAGCTGTGAGATTATTACGAACCAGAAGCTTGAAATGAAACTTTAAGATGTAAAACAATAAGGATCACAGCCAAGAAACCTATTTACGAGGCAAAAAACCAAACAGCTGTTTGGAGTCAGGAGAATCTGACAGACCAACATCAGTGGAGCTCCAAACTTATAGACTGGTATAAGAAGAAGAAAAAAAAAGTACTAAATCCTCTCCATGCTGTCTGGAGCTGTTTGTGAGCATACGGGTGGTGGTAAGGAGGACGTGCATCTCCCCACAGCACGTTGGTTCTCTGCGTGCCAGCACGGGAATCCCGAGCAGCATCTCACACAGAAATAACACTTTCATTCCTCATTTTGCTCCTTCCACGGCGGCCTCAGGGCAGTTTCTCTTTTGCATCTTGCACGTTGGTAGGGAAGCTCAGAATACCCTGCGCTCCTCTCTGCCAATGCCAACCTGAAAACGGACACCTGACAGCTATTTCTAGTTCTTCGCAATATAAATAATGAATGGTTTCACACTGGGAGGAATCAAATGGCACCAGATGACTCTGATAATAAATCAGGAGAAAGGCAGGTGGTCTCTTGTCTGGCATCTCAAAGCTGATGTGCAGCTTTATGAGGAGGGAGGTGGCTCTGGTACAAAACCCATCAATATAAATCTGATGTTAGAAGCTATAGCGCTTTTCATACCAGTTTTAAGCATTGTCATAATTCTGGTCTTGTATGAAAAATCCTTGGCAAAGGGCTGGGCTAAGGAACACACCTGCACCACTCTAACTTTGGAGTTTATGTTCATCACTGTACTCTAAACCAAACTTTATGTCATTCACTGGGGGACAACTCACTCTCTGCCAGTGTGGCTAAAGAAAATTCTAGTAAATACCCGGATATTCGGCATCGGGAAAAACTGATCTAAAAATCACATTCTACCACTTGGCTTCTAGGTAGCTTGACTCGTTTTTACACCTTAATAATAAATACTCATTTTCACTGCAATAATAGCTAAGCACCTCTTTCATCACTGCCATGCGGTCCACGACGTCTGTACACGTGTGCCCGTGTGGGACGAGGGGACCCGTGGGGTGCCGGAGAGGGGACACCCCCGCCGCAGGCGCTGTGCTTTTGTAGTTGTGTGAGGAGCAGAGACAGCGCGTTTGGAAACTGCCCTGTCTGAAACAACTGCGAAAGGGTTTAGCTAAAGAAAGGTTGTGAACAGGGGTGTCTCGCCTGGCTGCCGACAGCCAGTGGCTCCCCGGGCACAGCGCCTCTATTCCCTCACCACCTTCTGCCGCTTTCCTTCCTGGCATGCGAAATCCCAGGGACGTTCAGCACATATTTGAGTAATTTATCCCTTTTTTTACTCAGCTATTCTAGTCTTATTCTCTAATGTGCTTAGAAAACTTCCATTTCTGGGGAAGAAAAAAAAAAAGAGACTATGTCACCATCTCAGTTACCCACTCAGATGGTGCAGCTGAGACGGACCGGCGGGTCACCTGAGCAGGAAAGCCATTATCTGCCGTGTACACTGTCAGATTTCACGGGAAGGAGGTGGGAAGGTTCCTTCTGACAAGAAGTGGTTTTGATTTAGTGCTGCTATAACGAACTGCATGGTGTGTCTAAAGATGACAGAGTACCTGGAAGGTAGTCTATTTACCCCTAAGGATAACTGCCATCTATTTAAACAGAACAGAGAAAAGATTATTTAAATAGGTTTGGATATATTCCCTGTGTCATAACAGACACGTTAGCTGCCAGCAGCCATCCCACAGCTATTTCCAAATGGTCAGGAAACAGATATTCTGAATAATCACATCTAGCAGGATCCAGGCAGATAAAAATTTCTCCGAACGTCACCAAACTGGGGTGACGGCCCATTATGAGTAACAGCACCTCAGGAAACTACATTAAACCCTGTCTCTGGTCATCTTACGCCTAGGTAAGGAAAGCAAACACTTCCAAGCGGTGATGGTCACCAGGTCTCATGGGAAACATGAGCACCATGTTACAGAGCTCCAGTCAAGGGTACTAAGGCGCAGCTTACAATTTCAGGCAAAGCTGGCTTTTATCAGTACTCCCACATGCCGAGAGATGGACTCTGTGACTGCTTATGAAATGTTTTGTCATCTAGCTTCCACTTTTCAGCAAGCTGATGAAAAAAAAGCATAAATCCATCAGACATGTTGTCTTACCAACTCCTGATATGTTTTGGCTACTTACAGAGAGTAAGAGAAGTCTTTGGAGCAGATGTGAAATTCAGATCTTGTTTGCTCACTTGTCATCACTCAAAAAGCAAAACAAACACTTCTGCTCATGGAAAAATTAGCCCTCGTGTCCCTCCGCTCTGCCTCGCCGAGCTGCATGCTTGCTCCATCTCCCCCGTGGTGACGGTTCCTTTCGGTCCATAGCCCAGTCCCATGTTCTTTAAAAGTTGCCGTGAAGCACCAGAGAAGCAGCGATAGTGAGCCCAGGAAATCGCGTAAACCAGTCTATGTGGCAATTATGCTGAAGACTCAAAAAATATCAAGATGCACCAGAGAGCAAAAGGTAATCCAGAGAGAGTCATGAAAAATCATTTCATGAACAACTTCCTAAAGGCTGATCTCAGTGTGTTTGTCAGTATTTTCACTGTGAGTTCCTCTGCCTCGAGAGGGGTATTCTGCAGGTACACAGAGCTACCTACAAACTCTGGATAACGCAAAAGCAGCCAGGATGCCAGTTTGTTACAAATGCCCCTTTTCTCTCTGATACTTCAACGTGCTCTCCAAACTTCATGTTTCTCACGTGATACCCTGAAACGCAGAGCCGGTTTGGCACAACTTCTGCAACCTTCTCCAGAAGTGACGTATGCAGTTTTTCAGCATCTTCTCCTCATAGCTCAGCTGCCCTTCCCGGTGATTTGCCGTGTTCCCCAGACACGCGTGGAGCCGGGGTGAGACCAGCTGCATGACCGGCAGCAGCGAGGGCAGGAATGGGAACCCAGGTCACGGCTGTCTCCATCCCGCTCCCAGGCTGCAGAGCAGGTCAGGGCGTGGTGTATCGCTTACAGGAGGGTTTTTTCTTCTTGTTCTTGGGCTTGTAATCACACATAAAACAGAAAAGGCGATTTGAAGCTGCTATCTGGCTCAAGAAGAAAAAAACCTTAAAAGAAACACGTACAAGACAAAACCAGAATAATCTAATTGGATTCTTTCTTAAGCTGAATTCTACAATACCGTTATCTCCTTGATAATTTACTGCACACAGTAATAAGCAAACAAAGAAAAATTGCTCTTGGTAAAATCTTTCAGCCAGATTTCAGCATCCTGAAAGATTTCTTTTTTAACTGAAAAAAGAAAGCTGTATTTTTACTGGGAATGCCTTAATAGTTTTGGGTTTTAACAGCCATCGCATGGCATAAAAAGAATTGTTCTGGAAATTCTGAATTTTATTGCTCCTGTTATCTTTTTTTCTGTAACAAATGATATATTTAACCTTTTCTCCATCAGGATTATGTAGCAGGGAGGTGTCCTGCCATTCAAAGGCAGCCAGTTTCCCATTTAGAACAGGGATGTCACTGATGATGTTTAGAGGATGCTGCCAGGCGCAGCGCTGAGGCCGAAGCCCGCTCCCCACCTTGGTCCTGCTCCCCGGCGCTGCACGGGCCAAAGTCCCCGGGGCAATGGCTGGCGGGATCCCGAGGCCAAGGAACAGCAGCGGTGGTGGGGAGCGGACCCTGAGAGGTCCAGGCCAGGGGGCTGCGGGACCAGCCCTCAGTGCATCCACAGCACTTCTGCCATAAGGGCGTGGGAAATAACGCGAAACGCAGACCCAGGCTGTCCTTGGCTGCGCTTTGCATCAGTTACGTCCATCTTTCCAGCAAGAGACGGTCAATCCCTCTGCAGCTTTCCAAAGAGACGAGTGGTCGTGGCAGCAGTTGGAAAGGATGAACTTTTCAAGGCTTCAAAGGCATCACCAGGCAGCCGTCACCATGAACCTCTCCCTCCCCAGATGCACAAAATTAAGTTTTGCTTTTTATGGATGCATAATTAACCCCTGGAAGTAAACATCTATTCAAACCTACATAATTAGTACTTAATTTTTCAAAAAGCTAATGAAAGGCCCTTTTAGGTTCCTAATTGGCTGCTACTTTCTATTATTCAACTCTGAGTATGAACAATCAACATGGGAAATGCACTATATGGCAGCAACTGGGCAGACTGGGAATGCGAGGCCAAAATCCAACTAGCAGGATGGCCAAGCATCTGGGCGCGTGACGAAGTGCACCTCATGTGGACTGGCGTTGTGCAATACAGAGTAAATGTGACTCAAAAGTAGCATTCCTCAGTTGAAGAAATTCAGTCTCAAACCCAAACCCCCAATGTTTCACCTTTACGTCATGGGGTGGTTGTAAATTTGGGGATAGTGGTTTGTATAGTGGGTCAGGACGTGTCCCAGAAAGACAATTTTCTCTGAGAACAACGGCAACACAAGAGACGTGCTAGCTGGAATTATTTAGGGACAGACAATCAAGCTGTACAGTAAATGTACCACTGAACAGCTTAATTAACAGCACATGCCTATAAGGAGCTAATTATATGATTCTTTACCATTTTAAAATGAATGGTTTCCACAGTTCCTAGGACCATAATTACCAGGTTAAGAAGAATGCGCAAAACCTACAGCTAAGTTCTTTGGATAACTCTGTTACCAGCTTAACCGCTTGATATATAACAATAAAGCCCATAGAAAACAGCAACACTTTCCAACAGAGACAGCATAGATTCAAAGAAGCCGCATCTAGTTCCACATCATTCCCAATCATGCTATAAATGAAGTAACCTCCTTGCAGTGTCTGTGTTTTAAGGCAGCAAAGGAAAGCAAATAACACTTACAGATTCCACTTGAGAGGAATACATTATTGAATCGCGTGTTACTTCAAGGAGCTCATCTAGAATAACACCTTCCCCCGACCAACCGCTCAGCAATCCCAGCTGTATTGCTTATCAAAGTCCTTATTTATTTATTTTTGCTCCAAAGTCCATGCTGCTGCCATCGGCTGTGCTGCAGTGCTCTCTGCTGGCACCAGCCTGGGAGCTCCTGGGATGCTACAGCCCAGCACAGGCAGCGAGAAGGCTGTGTGTGTGTGTGTGTGTGTGTGTGTGTCCCCGAGCCTGTCCCCATGGGGACCGCACTGCGGGGGCTGCCAGCCCAAGGATTTACAGCCCGTGAGCCAAGCTCCTGGAAACCCTGACATTACCAGCACCGGTTCTTAGTATTTGCTTTCTGAGTTTGTACTTACATTCAGGGTGTCACGTCTCAAAACTTCTCTGCTCAACCCCCGCTGTGCACGCACCTCCTGAGTCTCGGCCCTGCTGCCCTGTTTGCCCTCTCACTGACGGTATTCAGGAGATATTTTCATTTCTCGCTTCTTTGCAAAACCACACAGAAGTGTTCCGGGTCCCTCCTCACCAGAGGATACCTGCACTAAGTGCCACCATTCGACTCCTTTCCAAGGCGAAGGTCTCTGGCGCTGTCTGATGAAAAGCACCCAGGACCAGGACCAAAGAGCAGACGTGATTTTCTTGAAAATCTGCTCCGCGCGTTGTTAGCAGCAGTGCCCGCAGCGACGGGGCTGACGGCGCCTTTCAAACACCTCTGCAAAGGGGCTGCTGCAATTCGCACGTTGTGCTGTCGGTGTCCATCACACCTCCTCACTTCTGATTCATGCCGCTAAAAACTAGATTGTTGCTTGCTCTGAGTGTCTTTGGTTATTAACTGCTATTTTAACTCCAGCCCGTTGAGAGCTCAGCAAAAGTCCCTGAACTGAATTGCCTGTTGTCCTAGATTTCTATCAGGCAAGGTCGAGAGCCACCATCTCGATTGATTCTTTCCACGGCAAAGCACACAAGGCAGCTTTTCCCTCCCGCTCCCGCTGGGTTCTCGGTGCTTTTCTCAGTGTTTCCAAAGGCCAAACTCTGAACGCAGTCGATGTGGGGAGCAGTGCAGCTCTCGCGTACTGAGGAGCCCTGCTCTGCTTTCCTTTTCTGCAGGCAAGTTTCCCCCTAGTTCTGACGGGTGGCCGTCCCGAGCATCGCCCTGCTGCACTGTGCTCTTTCCGCCAGATTTATCGTACATTTACAGCACGCGCTCCAAGAGCGCGACCAGGCGTGCGCGCCCGCGCCAGTCTATCGCAGCCATCTCCTCTTCAGCACACCTGGGAACAGCACACCAGCCCCAAGGACTGGAGCGCAGTAAATGCTCCCCTTTTGCTCTCATTATCTCTGCTTTAAACTTCTCCCAACGCAATTGCATTATCGCGACTCATGTCCTTTTTAATTACATTTCCCCTTAATCACCCTACACCCGAGGCAGCCTGGCCTGACCGGGGGCCGCGGCGCGGGACCGGCGAGCGCTCCTCCGCGCGGGGCACGCCAAACCCGGGGTCAGACACAGCACAGGGAGATGGATGCTCGTGCAGAGACGCCAGTTTGTTCTCCTCGTTGGCACTCTGTCGGAATTATGACCGTAAAGAACCCATTGCAATAAAGGGCTTGGTGCCACCCCCCTGTGCGTGTCCCCTGGCCACCTCGCCAACGCCCACGGGTGGCACCGGGCTCTGCTGCGCGTACATAGGTTCCTTCGACTGAATCTGTCTCAAAACGCCCTCCCTGGTCCAGGCTGTCCTTCGCTCCCATGTTATCTGACAACACAAGTTTTAACTGCGGCTATTAAATTTCTAGTTAGAATATGATTGCTGTAACTTTTCAGAAAGTAAAAGAACTCTAGAAGAAGTTAATAAGAAATCCCAAAATCTTATAAAATAATAAGAAATGAGCTGAGAACTGCATATGACAAAGACAATACTGAAAGTATTATATTGTTTTTATGTTATAAAAGTGGAACTAATTAGATGGGAATGAAAGAGCAAGAGGCAGAAGCGCCCACACCCTTTCTCACTCCAGGTCCGTCCCGAGGCACAGCGGGCAGAGCGGCCCTGGGCCAGGCACCAGGCACTGCGGGCACTGCAGGCACTGCGGGCACCGCGGGCACCGCGGGCACCGCAGGCACACGTCCAGCACCGGGCAGCCTGTGCCTCCCCGCCGAGGGTTCCTGCTGCCCCCAGCCGCACTGGGTTTACAGCAGCGTGCTGCAGCGGGACCACGGGGATTGACCTGCATGTCCACGTTTCCACCTACGTGCGTAGAGGGTATGGGTGCTGTATATACACCCTCATAAACGACCTCACGTTGCTCTGGTTTTGGCGTCTCACCCAGGACGCCAGCAGTGGGACTGGCTCCCCCGCGCTCCAGCGGGGGTACGGACAAGGCCACACAATGGCTTGTGGTGCCACCACACAAAAGACATTAAAGGCAGGAACAGACGAAGCTTTACGAGGGTTTCAAGATCAGATCAATGCAAATTCTACTGAAAACTAGTGCTAAACAAAACCTTGACATTCAAAATCCACATCCAGAAATTCTGACCAAGGTCCCAGACGCTATGGAGTTCACAGTGATGGAGTCCGGCCAACAGAGAAATGAAGAATACCAAACAGCCTTCACCTTGGAACTAAGCTACTGAAGAAAAAAATATTAAGAAAAATAATGTGATTTTCTAGTATTGCCTCAGAGTTGATTTATTCCTGATATAGAATTAAACTTCACGATGATATGTACTTTTTTCATGCATTATTCTAGATGGCAGTGTAAATCAACTGAGTGCAGTCAGTAAAGTTGTTATTGCCATCTCTAAAAATCCTACACTACAGAAAAGATTCAAAGAATTATTAATATTTCCTGTAAGAATATGTGCTGTGCTTCTTGGGAAGGCAAACACAGAGGTTTTGAAAGTCAAAATAGAGCCATTGTGTGGTTTAAAATAGTCCCAAACTCTGGTGATGGAGATTAATCTCCACTGCAATGATTTTTCCCTATGGTTTTGTGCCATCTAAAAGATGGTGGAGAGCATCACCCTCCCAGCGTTGGAGACGAGAGGACTGGTGTGTCGGAGCATCCCCACGGGAAACCCCGTCCCTGTCCAGTCCCGCTCCACACTGCAGCCCCACAGACCTCCCAGCGTCATACAGGAGAAAACGGGGCAGTTCTCAATACCTTGTTTGATTAAGGCAAATTCTATTTGCATTCCACCCAGGAATATGTCAATACCAAATTCCGTACTGCCGAGGAGCGGCGGCTGCGGCACGCCGTGCACTGTTCCTCCCGGCAGCTGAATCAACTCCCGCCGGTGAAGCGCCCGGGTTCCCGCGTCCGCGCTGCCAGGTACGGTGCCGGTATTGCCAGTGACGAGCACGCACACGCACACCCACGGGCAGCTCGTGCTCTTGGCAATTTACTCCCCGCGACGTGCTGCCTGGTTACCATCACGGCGGAGCCATCTCCTCCTCCCGCCGCCGCTCAGCACCCGGGCGGGCTCTAATCCCCGCAGACGGCGGGAGCCGAGCCGGAGCAGCAGCGAACAGGAGTTGCTTTGTTTGTGCTGACTTGGGTAAGCGAAATATTATTTCCTCAATAGCCATTAGCTTTTCCTGTCTGTTCTGCGCAGAGAAGCAGGTGGGATTCCGGCTAACCCGTTTTTTTAAAATTGATTTTATGTAGTAATGGGAAAATACTGGAGGACTTCTCTGCGCAGACTGTCAGTCTGGTATCCTACAGCACTCATGTTATATTTAGCAGTTTCATAGAAAGCTGCCTTCTGACATTTTACTAGAAAAGTATTTGAGGGAAACAAATATTTATAATGAAAATTGTGATTTTGCAAGCATTCATCACGGGCTACTAAGTTAACGCACTGCTTTTGAATTGATGGAGCGGTGGGGTGAATACAAGATGTTTAACGTGGATTTGTTTTTAATGGCGAGATCGTGTTTTCAATTTTTTGTTCTTTTGTCCCTGAACACCCAGGCTGGCCTGGCAGCTAATTCATTCACATGCAGATTGCTTGTTTGGGTGTATTTTTTAAAGCAAAACCCTTCAACTTTGTATTCTCCTTTTTTTCTGTAAACTTCTTTCTAATTCTAAGGGCAAAATCACGAAAGCAGCGTGTATCTTCCCCCTCCACATGTAACTTTGTCACAAGACTATTAATCATGTCTTACAATAATTTTGCTAATGCAGTATATTCATTCAGAAGCAGAGTGTCTGTCTGCAGATGGATTTGTTACTGTGAGATACGAAAGCGGAACAAATTTCTTCAGGAAATATTTAAGCAAGGTCATAATAACACTCATTACATTCTAAGCAATGATGTGTCATTTGCTGGATCAGACAGACTATAGCAGCAGTCACGTTTATTGACTTAGCCTGTGGAAAAGCCCAAAGGTTAGACATTAATATTGACACTACTTACTACTTTCAGCATATACTCATCAGACTGAAGTCCTGCATATCGCTTAATTTGTTATGATGGGGGAGAGGGAGACTAAACAAATCAAAGCAATGTTACGTACTTCACTTTCATCTCCAAAGGTTTTTACCTGCATCAATCAACGAGCACCTCTATTTTGTATGCAATCTTAACACACTATTGTTCTTGCACTGTCAAAAGGTGAATGGGCAGAGGGCGAGCACGGCCCCTTCTCTAGGTGAGCTGTTTAAAAGAATGCATTTTTCAAGTGCGTATTGGGTATACTCTATCTGTGCATCCCACCGCTGTGGCTGGAAGACATGCGCACCCAGCCCGGGGATGATGCACACATGAACAGGGTGTCAGGATGGCTCTGACAAACGAAGCGTGTCAGGAGCGGGATGGAAGTGCGCAGACGGACACATCGTATGGCAGGAAACCCCGCCAGTCCAAGCACAAACCCGTTTGCCCAACTTTTGTTATGATGTTTTCTATTCCTGTGGAAAGTAAAGCCTCTTCAACTAAGTAAGTAGATACAGCAAACCCTGTTTACCTCTGCGCTGGGTACTGGCACCGAGAAAGGTCAGGACATTGTTGGACCAGAACCTGAACAAAGACCAAAAACCAGACAACAAATATATCAAACATTGCATTCTCGCAAACTGCTGCGAAGTGCAACAAGTGGCTTAACCAGATTGACAGACAAAGTAAAGGTGAGTTCCCAGAGCCCGCACCAGGAAAGCCGCAGGTCCCGTAATCCCGCCCTGCACCAAGCCCCTTTGCAAAGGGGCTGTGTATCAAGAGAGGAAAAAGTACTGAGAATAATACGATCCGATGTGAGGAAGGAGGAAGGTGGGCAAGTATTCATCCCCCGAGCACATACGCAGCTTTACATTTCAGGCAATTCAAACATTTCATTATTTTGCTCTCAAAATAGCAGCACTTATCCCCTTCCTCGCAGAAAGGCGAGGGGAGGCAGGAAATGACTTGCTCATGATGGCACAGAAAAACTGAGAAAGCAGGAAAGCAAATACACGTGTAGGGAGTCAGAGCTATTCATCCAGCCTTTCCTCCAGATATCAGCAAAACCAAATGCTGTACACAGAGAGTGACAGAAGGAGGAACTATAAGATGAACAGATGATTCACAGGAGACTAAAAAGAAAACACAATACTACCTTCTTTAGAAGCAAAATCCATTTTAAAAGAAACTTGTTGAATTTGTAAGGAATGAAATCTGAGAATACTAAGGGAATCAAGCTTAAACGAGCAAATGTTGGGAAAATTTGACACTTGTGCTCGAATGGGCCAAATTCACAGAAATGAGTGTACATGGCTCCACTGTGACCTCCCGCCACGGGGGACAGTCACCTCTGCCCTGGTGCCTGCAGTGTGCTCCAGCCTCCCCAGGAGGGATTTCTGGGCCGCCCCCAAAGAGCTTGTGCCAACTGGGCTGCGCTTCCATGCAGGGGCTGCACAGGAACGGAGACAAAAATACTGTTTGTCCCTGGGGCCAGGCTGACCTGCTTTTTTTTTTTATTTTTAGCTTCATATTCTTTGTTTGACAGTAGCTGGGAAAGAAACGGAGAGGTCATCTGAATTTTACCCATCATTCAACACCACACTGCCATTATGCATTTGATATTTGGTTGAAGTGGATAAAACTCACCTTCCACCAGCAGCTGGACGGCTCTGCTGAGAATTCTCTTTTTGTGACGTTCCAGTTCTGTAGAGAGTTGGGTGGGACAGGCAGATTACTGCGAAGGCAAACTTCACCTTGGGGCTCACAATATTGGCAGAAATTCTACTAATTGATCAGCATTTTTGTGAACAACTTTTGGTCTTCACTGATTCCAAACAACAAGATATGGCTGGTTTTTATAAGGAGTTGTATTTCTAGGAGCTACACACGCATCAGAATCCAGAAGGTATATACAGGTCAAGCGCACGCTGGCCTTTGGTGGTTTTATAGACTGAAGCCTTCAATTGTTCACAATTGAGTCAATTTTGTTTTCAATAATGTTAAATTAACCTTTAAAAATTGTGTCAAGGAGCTCGAAACCCCGAAACTGTGCTAATTAAGGAGATAAACTAGGTTCAGGAGGAATTCAATATCTCAGTTGTCTGTCATGAAACAACATCTTTCAGCTTTTTCTCTGCATTAATACTTCTGCCTTTTCCAAACACTTGTTTCTACACAAAAGCTTGTGCTTTGTCTTTTGAAGGCTCAGCTGTGTCTCACAGGCGTTGGGCCCGTTCCTGCTCTGGAGAAGCGCGCTGCTCCACATGCCGAGGGGATGCTCCATGTGCGGAGGGCGCTGCCGGCGGCACCCAAGCCCCTGCTGCCTGCGGATGTTTTCAGTGCATTTCTTTTGCATCCCGATAGTGTGGACAAGCCACATTTTTTTGTATTTTTTTTCTAGTCTCAGGGTTTCCTTTTCACCTTCCAGTGCACTTCCAGTTCAGTAACGTTAGACCTGATGTTACTGATGACCTGATGTTTGTATAACATTTCACACCTCCCAGACCTTGTGCAAGCTCTAATTCTCCCGCCGTGCCGGTGAGCTCCCCCAAGGCTGACGGCACTATTTTCCGTATGACAGCGGCGCTGCCCAGCCTGCGCGCTAAAGAGCTTAGTGGTGGGGGGGAGGTGGGGAACTGGGACCTGGCCAAGGTCAAGCCGCCCATGAGCAGTGGCGCGTGTTTCAGATGCACGGATCAGCTGGGAGTCCCACGGCTGTGTTTACCGACGGACCAGATTTCCTGCAGTTCCATCCTCCAACGCCAATAACACGTGCTCAGCCACCGCCCCGTAGAACAGGGGCGACTCCAGAAACCGGTGTTTTCTGAGAGCTGCTCTCGCCTTCCACTTGCTCCACGGCTGCAGCACTGAGACACCCCATCAGGGCAGGGCACCAGAGCTGGGCACCCCCTCGCCATCCCACCAGCCAGCGCTGCGGCATCACAGCCCTGCGAGAAAAAGGCAATGGGAAGGTTATGACTCAGAGCAAAAGCAATCTGTCAGTTAACAAAAATTAAAGACGACAGCAGCGCAAACTGTACAAGGCAGAGCAAAAAAATTTTTTGTATCGATTCCCCTCCCCGCAGTCATGAGCTCTTTAAACTGTTTATTATTCGAGTGATAAAGCAGCTCAACTATAATCCATCTCCATCACTAGTTGTACCTAACTTTTAATCCATTAACTCATGGATGCTTTAGTTAAAATTAGCAACCATTCAGCATATAAATATGAAGCACAATATAAACATTTGTAATTGCCAACATGCGCTAAATGAGTATACTGACAAGAGAGTATTACCATATGGTCACCAGCTCCTACCCAGCTGATCTGGTATTTCGCTGCAGTGGCGGCTGGAGCGGGACATAACGGCAGGGACATGGTCCACACTAACAGCTGTAAGTAGCAAAAGAAGCACAAAATTTCACACACTTGAAAAGTCTGAGTCCTCTGACCAAGCAAACACCATTCGCGGCATCCCAAATCCAGCCAGCTCCGGGTTCGTCCCGTTCTTCATGTGAGCACGTGCCACATCGGTCACCTCTCTCCTCCTCCTCTTCCTCACAGCGTTCCCTGCTTCCACTCTGGAGGAGATGGGTCGCAAGGAAGAGGACGACAGCAGCTCCTGGAAGAAACAGACGAGCAACATCCGAAAAACGTTCATTTTCATGGAGGCCCTGGGGTCGTAAGTACCGCAGCTGCTCTCCAGACACAGCCCCCTGCAGATCCCACCTTCCCAGCCCAGGGCAGCGACTCCCTTCCCGGCACTGGCCAAGGTCATGAGAAAACATCTCCCTCTGAGTCAGGCAACGATCCTGAGGTGAGGGCTGGGCGCTCCATCGCCGCTGCTCTGATTCATGGCTCGCGCTTGCCACGTGGCACCTCAGCAGCTCCTTCCCACCAGCCCCGCGGCAGACTCCAGGTCTGCTCTGCCCTCGCCCCCTTCCCCCCGAAGCCGGCACGGCAGCTCAGCTCAGTTTTTGCTCTTTTCCTGCTGAGCGCACCGGTCTGCTGCTGCTGCAAGGTCAAGCAAGGTCAAGGGATGGCTTTGCGAGAGGTGTTATAATAATAAGTTGTATATTTAGCTCATAAAGCCTGACTCAGTTGAGGGATGAAACAAGAACAAGGATGTTTAAGTTGTACAATACTTCTCAGTGAGTTAACAGCTTAATTTGCCTATTCATGCGAATGAGACAAGAAAACATTTCCAAGGTGGTGGAGGAGGAATTGAATTACCTCCACCAGCGAGTTCTGTCACAGCCAAATTTTCTGCAACTTTAGAACCCACAGCAAAGCTCCCGAGAAACAGCTACTCCAGAGATGGGCAACATCTTAAATTATCACCTTCCTGGTCAGCCTCAGGAATTACTTAAATTATCCAGCAGCTTTTCCTAAAGGAATGAGGTTAGAAAAAGCCTTGTTCTCTCCCAGCCAACTTCTTGATTCATCATTTTTTAATAAGGGGCATAATTATTATAAACTGTTTGGGACAGCTATATAGAACAGATGCCCCAGCATCTGATTTGTAGGTTGTTCATTTCCTACTATTACATTAATAGGAAAATTTAGCATTAGAAATTGGGATTTTTTCCACACGCACCACTTCAGCTAGCTGAAGAATATAAATGAAGATCTGGCACCTAAAACTACCTGGAAACTTACTATCACCTTCCCCCGGCACCCACAGCTGTTGGATTAAGGACCTTAGTGAGGACGTCCCTGCCTATTCCCTGAGAGCTCTCAGGAACTTGAAAGGCATTTCCATGAACAGCCTGCAGAGCTCAAACGGATAAAAGGAGAAAAATGTGTGAAACAGGGAAAAGGTCCCAACACAGATTGCTTTTGGGGCCAGAGAGAAGACCACTGCACACAATTTACCGAGGGAAACAAAGATTCGAATTCATCTGTTGGGATGCCTTCCCAAAAATCTGTGGGGTTTTTGTTTGGGGGGGGGGTTGTTGTTTTTTAAAAAGGAATCCCTCATCCTTACTAGGAACCGGTTCTGGCAGAGCCCAGTTCCTCACAGCCCCAGTGGTCTTGTCCGTTGTTCCGTGTGCTGACCCAGGGGCCCACGGAGGAGGAGGGAAGCTGAGCGGAGCGAGGAGCTGCCTCGGCTCCCGCTGCCCCTGCCGCATCGCCGGCTGCCGCTCGCTAACGAAGACACATGAGCAAAGCACCACATGCCAGATGGGTACGGCTCCGCGCTCAGCCAATCTATCCGCACACTATGCCGGATTCTTTATTTAATGGATTATAGGAGGTTTTCTGCTCTTATTTATTGGGTTTGCTGCAATAGCATCCCAACCAAGAAGGTGCTTCCACTGCGCTCACCTTCCTCCCCCGCTTCGCCCTCCAGCTCCCTTCAGGGCTTTGCAGACTCAGTGGCAAGTTCCATTTAACTGCCATCAATTAATCTGTTGCTCATTTGATGAGGATTATTGAGGACTGACCTGGCAAAGTATGCACTGTCACTACCCCGAGACATGTGTTCAGCTGCCTGAGACAAACCTTTAACAGGATTGTGAGCTTTAGGCGTGTTATAAATACCTGCTCACCGCTGCCCTGGGGTTCACCTTATCGGGAATGTACAAGACACTCATTGTCACTTTGTGACTAAGGGTACGCAGGTATTAGCAGTCTCTGCAGAAAGGAAAACACATTAGATGCTGAATGAAAATATTAACTGAGCTTATCCAGTTATTTTGCACTTTAGATATACAGAACATTGGTTGATATACCCAAACTTCAACATAATTGCGTCTCCTCACTGCACTTCAGCCGTCTCAGCCCTCAGGGCAATGCTGAGCAGGGAAAGTGAAGGACTACTTTAAGATGATGGGGGCTTTGAGGAAACGCGATTTGTATTAAGCAGGACTTTGGCCCTGTTAGAGTGGAGGCTGCTAATCTTTCCACGGGGGCTGTTAACCCCACCAAGCCCCGGCGCTGCAGAATGCCCCAGTCGTGTGGTGGTCATCACCACAGCCCCTCGGCTGGGCTGGCGCTTCGCCCGGGAAAATCCCCCCACTCCCAATGGATTCAAGTGCAAAGGCTCCTTGAGAAGCAGCGAGACCGCGGCCGGTGTCTCCTCCTGCACCCACAGAATCACAGAATCACCCACCCGAGGCACATGCCGAGATCCGGGTGCTCTGAGCCTGGCACGGCTGAAGTGCACCCACAGCCTGGCACAGGCAGGGGTGAAACACTGGACTCTCTTTACAGACGGACTGAAGACTGTGATTTAATTTCATTGCGGGGATCTTTTTTGTCCACTACATCAACACAGCTTCATGATGAACTATGAAAAAAAATACCTTTTTCTCTACAAACAGAGAAAATGGTGTGGGTTTTTTCTACATATTTCATAATCTTGCACTGAAGTTTGGGGCTGCAGGAGATGTAGTTCTGGCTTTACAATCAGCGTTTAACTTAGAGTTAAATTACTACATTACTTTTTCTTGCTTTTTCCTCTTTCTCTCTGTAAGTAACCTTCCCCTTCACAGCAGCAGCATCTGCTGAAATACAACTTCTTCTCCTCTCTGCAGAGGTGCCTTTTCAGAAGTTTTCCTAGTGAAGCAGAGAAGCACTGGCAAGCTCTTTGCTCTGAAATGCATCAAGAAGTCTCCTCTCACAAGGGAGAGCAGCTTGGAGAATGAAATAGCAGTGCTGAAAAAGTGGGTATATATACACTGTAATGTAAAGTAGAACAAATGTCCTCTCCCAAGATGTGTGACTCTACAGTAAGAATAATATCAAAAATTAAGTATTTCTTTTTAAAGAATATATAAATATTACTGGGAATTACTAAATTAGTAAAGTTTCCTCTCATTCCCCTGCTGGGTTTGTGGCCCCGACAGCCGTACTGCCCCACACCTGTGGAAGGAAATAGATGAAGCAGAGCAGTACTCAGGAAAAGGAAAACCAGAGTTAATGCTTTTGCAGTCCAAGTAACAGACCTGATGCTGCTTAAAAACAAAGGGTCTGGTCCTCCGCTGCTGTTGCCTGGAGCTCCGAAGGGAGTTTGCAGCGGTGTCAACGATCCTCTACCGTGCAGGGCGAGGGGGATCAGCCATGGAACAGCCCAGTGACCTTTCACTGGGGATTAAAGCAAGATGGCTGTTGTGTTTCCCACTTGAAAAGCCACTTCATCCTTGCCAGGTTTGATTCTGACCCACACTTATCTTTGCAGAATAAAGCACGAAAACATCGTGACTTTAGAAGATATTTACGAGAGCACAACTCACTTCTACCTGGTCATGCAGCTGTAAGTATCAGCAGAGCCATTTCTTTGTGGGCCACAGAGGAAGACGAGCGGCAGCCCCAGGGTGATGCACCGCGTTTCAGCACCTACACGCCGGAGTCGCTCACATGCAGCAGTTGCACACCCAAGAGCCATTCAAACACCTCCCGCTAATGAGGCGAGAGCCGCGTGGTTTGAACTAACTGGGACACTTCTCATGCTGTCTTGGCCCATGCTCCTTTTAGCAGCAAGTTTTTAAACCAAGATTAGGTTCTATTTATGCAAATTAATTCATCACAGTTTAGCAGGGCAGAGACAGAAGTATTTCTAATTAAAGCTGTGCCATGCAGGGTTTCTAGAAATGAAAATGGGCAACATGTCAGCTGCAGAGAAAGCAGCTCTGAGCGCCCGGCTGCCACTTGTAACTTGCAATTTCAGCTAAAGGAAGCAATCACAGAAAAACATATATCCACTCGTGCAGCAGAGCCCAGAGGCAGTCCTGCCTGCGGTGCTGGACGCCTGCGGCTCAGACCTGCGGGGAGTTGCCTCGTAACCTTACCCAAATTCCATAGGTTTACCAGTAATGTTTACTGGTACCCTGAAATCACACTCGAGAGTGTCCATCGGCCTCTCAGCCTCACAAAAACTGCTGCCCAAGGAACGGTTCTGCTGTAGGTGGAGTTGTAAAAGGACCAGAAAGTTATCTTGCCTTGTACAGGAAAGCAGGAGGAGCTGCATTTAATTTTCTTTTCAGTCTTTTTCTTTCTGAACTACCATTTCCACAGGGTATCTGGGGGAGAGCTCTTTGACCGAATTTTGGAACGAGGAGTTTACACCGAGAAAGATGCGAGTGTGGTGATCCACCAGGTCCTGACAGCAGTGAAGTACCTCCACGAAAACGGAATAGTTCACCGCGACCTGAAGGTGAGCGCTGTGCCTGAGCACCAGCAGTGCCTCGGGGAGCTGGCATCACCGCAGGCTTTACCTGCTCTGCCCCCTGACTTTCTGTTGTTCCTTTCCATTTTTCTACCACACATTTCAACCTCTGACTGCTCTGTGTTCACAGCCTGAAAACCTTCTTTACCTTACTCCCGAAGAGAACTCCAAAATCATGATCACGGACTTTGGCTTGTCCAAAATGGAGCAGAATGGCATCATGTCCACCGCCTGTGGGACTCCGGGATACGTTGGTAAGCCAAGGATCAGGAATGGGCTTGTGCTGGTGGACTGCCTGGAAATAAGGATGTGTACGTGCAGCACATTGTCTAGCAGAAAGGAAAAAAAATACATAATTATGTTAACAGCAACATGCTACTCACAGATGCACTGCGCGGACCACATAAAGACTGGACTACAAATAGCGTGGAGACGGCAAAATCCCAGAATGTTTAAAAGTGCAAAGAAAAGGATAATTTTAAGAGCAATATATTTCAGCAGTAGTCGTGTATTTATTGAAAAATTACAAAAGTCATTTTAACACAATGGGATTTTGTTTAATGTCTACTAGACGGCATTAGCTTGATCCACGGGTTACTGGTTCAGACCTGAGGATGCAGGCAGAAATTGTCAGTGGTTCTCTCTATTCAATGGCATAAAATAGATACAAAAAGCACAGACCAAGCCAACTGGTAAATGGGGCTGTTACGGGCTGATTCTGTGCACTGGCACCCCAGAAACCAAGTGTACAAGAAACTACTGCTTTTTCCAGTACTGGATAATTTATTATTGCTTAGAATTTTCATTTGGTTCTGCTGTTCTGCAGCCCCCGAAGTCCTCGCCCAGAAACCATACAGCAAAGCCGTAGACTGCTGGTCCATTGGAGTCATCACCTATATCCTGTGAGTAAGAGCAAACAGCATCCGTGAGTTTCCCAACTCCTCCATTGCTTCATACACCTCTGCAGAGCGACAGCGCAAGCGGGGGCGATACCGGACCCCCCATTTTGCTGCGGGAATACAGCAGCGGTGTATTCTTCCTTTGCACAGATTCACTAGACCATAGAAATTAAAGAGATGTGAGGAATCAAGTACTGGAGCGGAGATGAAAGGAATCACATTTTCTCTATTATGTGCCTCATCCCATGCTTTGTTTTTTTTCGGTTGCCTACAAATACCATTCAATCTTCCTCGGTACTTTTTGTTTCATTTCCTCCCACACCGTGCAGCTATGTACCAGCTGTGGCTTTGTCCTTTTGCTGCTGCAGTTAAGTTTTTAACTCTTTTCTGCAGCTTTACCGATACACTTAGATGTGAGGGACAGATGGATGGATAGAGCAGCCTCCTGTTACTCACTCTCTCATGTTGCCCGCGCGCGCCCAGCCTGGCCGGGCCGCGGAGGAGCCTGTGCTGACGTGGACGGTGGCGCTGAAGGACCGCCGGCTTTCTGCTCTGTTCCAGGCTGTGCGGATATCCTCCGTTCTACGAAGAGACCGAATCCAAACTGTTTGAAAAGATTAAAGAAGGCTACTTTGAGTTTGAGTCTCCATTTTGGGACGATATCTCCGAGTCAGGTAAAGCCCTGGTGCTGGGAACGCCGCGCTCCCTCCCACGAGCTGCAGTCCCCAGCGCCACAACCCGCGGGCACAACCCTGCGCCAGCCGAGCCCCACGCANCCAGAGGTGGGAACCGATGGCAGAGGCTCCCGCGCCACAGGGACGATGACGCCAGAGCGGAGCTGCGCTGGCAGAACTGGGGGTGCTTCGCGTCCTGCCTGTAACGCAGCAGCCGCGGCTGAAGCCTCCGTTACCCAAATTCTCATTTCCACAAACAATTAGTAAGCTCTGAGTGGCTTAGGTTTTCCTTGGAAGCAGGGGAACTTCGGGGTTTTTTCACCCAGTTTTGGAGGTTTTGGGGGGGTTGGGGTTTTTATTCTTTTCCCCCTTTTTTCCCATCAGGTCACGTCTCCTTACAGCAACACAGCGAGCCATGCCAGCCACCGCCGCCCCCTCCCACCCCACTAACCTGCCTGTGGAGCTCGCCCGCACAGAGCCCACTGAAGCAGCATCTTGGCAGCATATTTTGAACATCAGTCTTTTATACATACAAACAAAACCAGGAGGAGGTTTGTTAGGACTTCACAACAAACACCACAACCCTCCCTGCAAAAAAAGAAAAAAAAAACAATGGAGGGATGTAATTGCTCTTTAGGGCAACTTCTAAATCTGCTCAGTTTGCACTTTCTGATATTTTTTAGAGTTATTTTTGAGCTGAATAATTCAACTCAAATTCACATAGTGTAAGTGTGAAGTTTGGTACATCCCCAGTTAAGCTTCTTTCACCTGGAGCCCTTCACTACAAACATCTCCCTCTAATGCAGCAATGAAGCGGTACGAGCACCTCCTCCTCGCAGTTGACCTGTGCGATCTTTATCCACTAGTGTTCGCTGTGTCCTATTAGGATCGTATCTTGGAACAAGGAGAAAATAACCTTTTCTCTCTGCTTCTCCTCCCCTCCCAAACAGCCAAGGATTTCATCAGACATTTACTGGAGAAAGACCCGAACACGAGGTTTACCTGCGAAGAAGCCCTGCGGCACCCCTGGTGAGAGAGCCGGGGCCGCGGCAGCACCGGGTGGCCACGGGGAGTCACCAGCCCCCGCGTCCTGCTCCACGTGCCCGGTGGTAGCCGAGAACAGGGATGTCTCCCCAGTCCCCATTACTAACGTCACCGTCTGCCTCCGCGTGGCCCTGGGTGTTTCTTTTTTATGTGCAAAGAAAGAAAATGATGAATAATTAAAGATGCGATTTGTGCATATTTGCCTCCATAAACAGAGGCAAAGAAGAAATCCCATCCTGAGCTTTCCCAGGCTTTGAAGTGTGTGTTTGTGTTACATTTTGTTGCTGTTTTTCCTTTGGGTTTAATTATTGCTGATTGAACGTACAAAGCAGTTAGTTGCCTCCAGAATGTGGAATGCCTTACAAATGCCATCTGCCTACGAGCCCATTTTCTTCTCTCTCCATCTGCAGGATTAATGGAAATACAGCCCTTCACCGTGACATATACCCATCTGTCAGCGCTCAGATTCAGAAAAACTTTGCAAAGAGCAAATGGAGGGTAAGTCGTTTGCTGGTGGGAGCCCAGAGCCATTTCACTAACAAACGCCAGTCGCTGCCATCCAGCAATAAGCACGGCTTCAGCTGTGTGGGTAAGCACCCAAAAGCTGAGATCCTCCAAAGGCTGCCTGAAAATTGCATGCAGTTACTGTTTATAGTATGTTTGGACCAATGTTCCCTGCTGCAATGCATACTGGTAGATTTAGCACAAACAGCGCACTAGAGCGGCCTCGCCAAGAAAATAAAGGGGAGGGGGAAAGGATTATCGCCTTTACACTGAGGGAGTGAAATTGGTGCTCCATCAGCAGATCTTTTTGTGAGCTTCATCCAGCTTTTCCTCCTTTCAGTCTTGAAGATAAATTGGTACTTCATTTATATCAAGTGTTTTAGGAAGAATTTAGGTGGAGAGAGGAATGCCGTAAGAACCACGTGTGCGACAGCATTTTAAATATTTACATTCAAAATTCAGCTCTAGTCTCTGTTTCACACCGCGGGGTAATGTACAGCTGTTCGGGATTTCCTCCATCCACAGTTTGCACTCAATGGAAACCGTGGTGTTTCCATTGGGACGAGCACATCCCACTTCCCACATACTGTGCCAACAGAGAGTCAGCGTACCCAGACAGCGCTGCCCGCCCCATGTGCAGCCATCGCCTGGGGGGGACAGCCCCTTCATCCCACCGCACCCACCCAGCCTGGCATCGCTAGGTGCTCACCGCAGGGGTTTTGTCTTCTTCCCCAGCAAGCCTTCAATGCCGCAGTCGTCGTGCATCATATGAAGAAGCTCCACATGAACGGCCACGCAGCGGCTGAAAGCACCCTCCCCGTTATACGAGTCTCCGAGGCGTCCAGACCCAACACGCCCATGGTGGCCAGCCGGCCAGCAACGCCAAACGAAGACAAGGATGCGTCCCTCCCTCTGCTCCCCACGCGGGGCTCTCCAAACCCTCCCTCTCAGCTGGAGCAAGACACAGGAATGAGAGAGGGAAAGCTGCAAAGCCACTCGGAGAACGGAGTGCTGCCCGCCGGCAGCAGCCTGGTCCTGCCGGATAACCACAGCCCACCAACCAGAACTTCTTGTGGCTGCAGTCCAGCCTGCGTGGGGCACGAGAAAACAAAGACCTCCTTCTGCTCTGAGACAGTGCTTCTTAAAAAATCGGCAAAATCCCAGTAGGTATCCAAGTCATTAGCCATAATTTCCAACAAAGTATATGGGAATAACCATCTCTGGAAGGAGTTACCTGGCACATAAGTTGCCAGCCCCAGGTGGAGGTAGAAAGAAGGGAGGAATAAGGACAGAAGCAAACGCTGTGAGGGCTGGATAGCCGTGCCAAGTGTCTTCCATGCTCGTAGGAGCACCAGGTGAGGCACATTGCCCAGGCCACGTGGCAAAGCTCGCGGCGAGCTGAGGCAGCAGCGCCCGGCTGCCACACGCCATTGGCTCCAGCGCGTTTGCTCCCCAAAACTGAAATTGCCCCGGGTTAAAGCTGCTGATGCCAATTCCTCAGCTGGTGCTGTGTGACTGGACCCTGCCTTTGCTGCAGTGTTGACTCGCACCCAGCTCTGCTTTGCTGTCAGCAGCTGATGTTCTTTATATTAAAAACCCAATTTCAGTTCACCTGCAGAATGATCGTAAATATTGCTATTTCTCTTTTTTCTGCTTTCTCTTCCAATTCTTCATTTCCAGCAGTCACTTCAAATCAGAAGTTCTTGTTCCAATGAAAACCAGTAAACACTCTTCTCACTGTGGCACTGGGCAAACTGGAGTTTGTTTGATCATGTGATGAGGCGGCAGCCACCAGGCTCCCCACATTGTCAGTGGTAAGTGCTCTGCAATCCAATCACTAGCTGCTTTTAATTAATCCCATAATGGCATGAAAAAGGGAAAGGCACAAATAGCAAAGTAAGTGGACATGAAATAAATTGACTCGGTTATTTTGCAACAGAAAAAGCCTTAACTAAACCATCTTCAAGGAAGAAATAATCTTTCAGCTTCCATTCAGGCCAGTGCAGTGACTCCGAATCCAACCCTGACGATTACAACAGGGTTGCCCAAGGAGTGTGTGAAAGGAAGCCAAGCACGGACCTGTCATATCAAACTCTACAATTATTCAAAGCTGCTCACCGGGAATGACACTGGAACCAAACACCTCCCTCAGCTGGGATTAGGGCTTTTCAGCTGGGCCTCAGCTCTGACCGTGAGCACAGGGCCGACCACAGGCTGGCCCACAGCCCAAGCGTAGACAGGACATCTCCACAGCCTGAAGGGCCGTCCCCTTTCCCAGTCTCGGTCCAGGCAGGTCAGTTTAAGCGGCTTTGTTAGCAGAGAGAGAGCAGAGCGTGGAGATGTTCGTTTTGTAGGTGAGCAGAGTACAGTCATGAAAGTGTCATCCTGTGTGACCGTAGCTTGGATTAATTCTGGACTAGCTAAATTCTTACCTTTTGCATCACATTATGTATGAGCAGTAAGAAGTATTGCTAGTAGCCCCTGCAATAAAGAATGGTCCTCAAAGGTAGCGCAGTTCTCCACAAAAGCTACATGAAGTGAGCTACATCCTATCATCTTTTATGACACTCTCTACTGATGAACACAACTGTAATATACAAAGGATTAATAGAAGACAAATGCAAGTAAGATCTACTATAGGCTCCGAAAAGGTCCATTCCAACGATCACTCATGTAATAACCCTTTATAAATAAGCACACAAAGGGATCTGAGCTGTTCTAACCCCCACACTACTGCTTATTAACAGAGCACATTTTGAAGGTAGCAGTCTAGCGAAACAAAGTTCAATCCTCAACTGAAATTCTCTCTCCTGCAGAAACAGAAGGGCTGTTTTACTCTTTTCTGCACTTCAAAGCCAGACATCAACAGTGCAAGCAAGAAAGGAGGCTGTGTCCCACCAGGAGCAGGCGGGCAGCAGCGTCTCAGAGAGCAGCGACCAACTGGTGACAGCAGCACGTTAGTCCCAGGAATCCATCAGCGCAGTGACCTTGGGGTGTCTCTGGATCGTTAAAGCTGGGAGAAGGCACTTTAGCAAGGGAAAGTCTGAGGCTACTGCTAGCGTATTCAGTGTATATTATCCATACGACACCGCTCAATGCTATAAGCTTTTGTTTTCTGTATACCATTTAGTTGTCCAATGCATAAGTGCACTGCACAACGTAAATCCTATAAACCAAAGCCATGCAGAGTTTTACTCAGTGGCAGCTCAGTTATTTTTACAATCTGCATCCTATCCACTCCTTGGATTTTGGTTAGTCCCAGGCTTCGGCACTCTGAAGTTCAGCATCAGCCAGCTGCCCAGGCTGCACGGTTCTTACTTCAGCTACGAAAGGAGAGACAACCTGCTAGCAACGTCCGTATGTCTGATAATAATCACAGCAAGGTCTAAATTCCCTGCTTTCAAGTCTGTAATTGCACAATAAATACTTGCTTAATAAAGCTGAGTTTTGTTTTGTAAAGTGCCTGTTGGTTATTCATAGAAATTTGATGTGGAAATGGTCTATTAAGTCCCTTCTAAAGCATTCCCCGTGCATCCGCAGACCTGCTCCCTCTGGTACTCCTCTGGCAAGGCGTTACATGCTACATAAGCAGATTGTGGCAGAAAGTCAAACAAGACTTTTGACTTCACCTTTGAGTATGAGATTGCGTTTCTCTTATTTCTATAAACATAGGCACGTTGTATAGATATGATGGAGCTAGAATTCTCCATTTCTTTGTTCTGGGTCTTTGAAGAAAGATCTAGAAGGGAAGTACTGAAGCCATGGCAAGTTTTAAGGATTAACTGCAGTGTAGATAAAAAGTTGTAGAAGGCCCCACATGAGGGTTTTAATTTGAACTGCAAAATTCATCTAAAAGAGCTTGAATTGGCTAGAACAAGAAAAAGAAAGAATGTCTTGGTTTATAAAGCGCTCTGAAAATAACAGCTTTGGGGATGTTTTTATTTGCAATGGAAGACTGATGTCTCTCTCCCTTTTTCCTCCAAGCACTGGGCAGCTGCAGCCATCCAAGCAAGGGTAGCCCTCCCCAGGGCATTGCTGCTCTGGCTCAGTGCAGTTATTTTCCAGAGGTACAGAAACTCAATTTGCTAAAAATAGAGACATGAGGCACGTGACAACTCCAGCCAGAAAATGGGAATAAATACAGAAGTCAATGTCTGCAGAGGAGGAAGGCAATGCCGTTGGAGCGCGGGCAGCTCACTCAGGAGCAGCTCTCGTAGTAGGCGACTCGCTTGTTGATGGCGTCCCGGATCCTTCCCACCCGCTCCTCCAGGCCCGACAGCCTGGCCGACTTGGACATCAAAGCCTTGTTGCTTTCCTGAATTTCCGTCTCTAAAGCTAAGGAGAGAGGGCAGGAAAGGGTTCCACGATGATGGGACCGGAGGAAGGCATCGTGGCCATTACCCTCCCCAGCAGGTTGGGCTGAGCCTCCACCTCCCTCCTGCACAGCTCTGGTGGGGCAAGGAGAACAGGTATTGCCACCTCCTCCTGCATTCCCCCTTCTGCCCCTCAAAATCACCCCAACACAACTGCTCCAAACTAAGCCATTACTTTTGAATGCTTAAAAGTGGAAGTGAGCGTGTGGAAGAAGATGAGGGCACATCGGCACCGCAGGCAGGGCGTCCCTTCCACGGCCATCCACGCGCCCTCGCAAAATCTAAATTTACTGGCACAGCACCAGCAGATGCAGCCCAGACCTGCACTATCTCACTGCCCAAAGTATGCTGTCTTCCCTGTAATTTCTTTCCCTCACCCCGCTGGGAGTCCAAAGCCCTTCCCCAGTATATGGGATTATTATATTGAGTTCACAAAGCGTCTTACTTTCCATCCTGAGCATCGTGGCCAAAGTTTCCTCAAACAGAGCTTGTGCCTCCAGGTCTATGCTTTGCACCCTGCTGCCCTGCTCTCCCAGAGCCGGGCTCTGCTCCATCCTTCTCTTCAGCTCAGCATACATTTGTTTCACTTGTTCAAAAGCCTGTGGAAAAGCAAATAAGCAATGCAGGTAGGATCAAGCAAATAGACTGGGGGGAGGGGGATTTTCCAATGTTGAATCCATTTTAAATATTAAATGGATATGGCACTAGAGCTTTGCCACAGCGCTATCATGTAAATGAGTAACAGTTTGTGATGCACTCCGAAAGATGTGACTGACAGCTGTATGGGCTACTCTGCCTCAGGCAAGAGATACAGCAGAGAGAAGTTTCCAGCAAAAAGCATTAGGATTGAGAAAGGTCCCGGAAAAATTCAGTAGTGGGATACTGCATCAGATTAATAAGAAGTGACACGACGATGCACAAGCCGTGGCCTGAACAGGAAAGCCTCCTCGCCTCATCCAAAAACATGCCAGGACACAGCTGGCTTTGCTGTCTAACAACAGCAGGAAAGCAGAGCACGGCTTGTCACCGCCCTGGCCTTCGCCGTGCCGGAGCCCGGTACCTGCTGCGCGCTCCTGGCCTGCTCGCCTGCCTGCCCGGCAGTCTGCTGCGCGTCGGTGGCCCGCAGGCGGTTCTGGTCCGCTCCATGCTGCAGCTGCGACAGCCTCTCCATCAGCCCGTCCAGCTGGCCTGCGATGGACTTCACGTTCTTCTCAGCTGGACCAAGAACAGCCTCAATCTGAAAGCAAAGTGCTCCACATGAAGGAGGAAATCACACCTGAACCCCACTCCTAATGTTTTTTTTTCCTCTGTGCAGGGACCAGCTACGCTGTGCAACAGCCTCATCGCAGAAGTGGGGTTTCGGCAGCGAGCAGGGACTGCTCCCTGCACAGCTGAGCACGGCATTGTAGCCCCGGGGCTTCTCTCTGGGGGAGCTGGGAGGGACCAGGGCTGGAGTTTGGAGAAGAGCACAAGTCAGGCACAGCAGAAAGAAGAGATTTTTACAGCAAAAGCTTCACCAGATCCCTTTTCCCAGCTGCACTGGTGCAGGACTCTACCAAGTGGGGAAGTTTCAAAGGAGCGGTGAGCAGGGCACAGTATTGTCATTTGGGAAATCACCGCACATCACTTACTTCATCAACGCGCTCCTGGATGAACCGGAGGGAAGAGCCAGAGCCCCTGATAGCACCCTGGGCCTCCAGGAGCACCGTGTTTGCTCGTCGCAGATTCCCGACCACCTCTTCCACGTTGCCCTCCACGGCATTCGCCCGGTTCCTGGGGAAATGTGGGAAACAGCCAGGAGTGAGTGTAGATAATCGCATGGGCTGGAAGTCAAGGTTGCAGAGGCTACGTAAGGAAGCCTGAGAAGCGAGACAGGATTGTTACTGAGAAGGTTGCAGTCTCCCTCCTCCAAAAGCCACAGACCCACACATCGGGACACACTGCACTCCAGGCAGGTTTCCTTTTGAGAGAAGTGTTACTTCCATTTCATACCCCCAAGCGGAGGAGACAAACTGAGAAGGCAAGAGAAAAGCCTTCCTTTAAACCAATTAAAAACATTTTGTAAGTAGTGCAAGAATAAGTATTGAAGGGAAGGCAATAACCACTGAACCAGTTCCAATGAACATTTTTCTGCTTCCAGTGGGACTGTTCAGGTCAGGTGACAGAGCTCACCGTAGAAAGCCAGACTCCCTTGTCTCATCACTTCCAGCAGGTTAAGCAGGTGTCAGACATTATCAAGGAGTTTACATACTTATCCCGCTAACCTTCTTGCTGGGATATTGCTGCAAGTCAACACGTGACAAAGTAGATGTTCCAAATTTGCAAGGACACTTTGTAATTATTTTTTAAGGAACCATGGGATAATCCTCCCAACTTTCACCCAGAAAACAAATAGCCCATCTAATCTACTCATGCTCTCTTGTGCAATTAGGATGTAGGTCACCAATATCAAGTAATACCAGGGCAACCCTGTCATCTCTCATCACAAGGACTCAAGAGATAGAGAAAAGCCTCCATTACTTTTGGTAAAGACCTTCTCGTTGTAGTCGCTATAACAAAATCTACTCCTGGCAGCCAATTTCTTATTTGCATTGGGGCACCAGGGAGGTGTCTGCAGAGATTGCAGACTCATTCTTTTAGGCGCTGTATGGACATCGAAGATCCTGGGCTAAAACTTCATATTGTGCAAGTCGGTACAGCTCCAGCAGAGTGAGATTTCAACCCAACTGAGAACCACCTCACTCTAGCTGAGTGACCCTCAGCTACCAAAAGCCCTTGAACCCCAACCGACCTGGCTTGTTCTGCCTCCTGCTGAAGCTGCCTGGCCTTAGCGATGTCCTCGGCCGTCTGGGCAAGTATGCTCTCCGGGCACTGCAGCTTAGTTGCCAAATTTTGGATCTCAGTCATTTTTCTCAGGACTGCAGCAGCATCCGTGGGGAGACGTAGGGAGAGAACTGACTCACTGATTTCCTGGATAGTGGCAGGGTCCGTGTCCTTGTCTACAGAGCAAACAGACAGACAGTGTCAGAAACAGGAGAGGGGAAAGGTGGGAGTGAAATGCAAGGGAGGATGAGGGCAGGCATCCAGCCATGCGTGCTCTCGTGCACACCGTCTCTTCATTTCAGACAGCTGCCAGGATCCACCCTGAACTGAATCCCCTTGAATTTAATGTACTTCACATTTACATGAGAAAAACTTTCCTGAAAGTACTGAAATGGATACCTTTAATTTGGTGACGAGCACCATGGCTAAGCGCAGAGCAGAGTCAGGTGGACCTCACTGAGCAGATGAGGTTGTGTTTCAAGACAAGCCTCTTTTTATTTCACGAATGAAAGTTAATAAAACTGAGGAATCAGAAGCAGGCAAAGCCCAAGGGACATTAGCCCAGTGATTAGCTCAGAAATATCTTCACTCATCATTAACACCAGGCAGCACCAAATGACCTGATTTTCTTATTCAGCTAATGCTCATGAGGCTCATTATGTTATTACAGTCTGTCTGCGGACAATAAGTCATCCCATTGGTTTATAGGACAACAAGGAATTCTTGTCTGATTAATAGTCTGCTCCAGAGAAGATTTGTCTGTTTATCTCCGGTCAGTGAGTGTTACCAGTAAACTTTTCTGCATCGGGTCAGTGCTGACTGCAAATCCTCAGAGAGCACCGGCCGTGGGGACAGGTTTGCCCTTGAGCCCCAGAGATGGCACAAGGCTCTGTGGCAGAGAGCAGGACCCAAAGCAAGCTGTAGTCCACGCTACAGACAAAAGACTGCCTCCTCCACAGCTTTCCACTTACGTTAATTCAGTTCCTTGGTTTAGAGGTAATATTTGAGAGCAGTTCATGGGAAAATGTTGGGAGACCCCTCCACAAATCCCTGCATGCAGAAGGTCAAGGCTGTGCGGCACCTGCCCCACAGACATCACAGATGGCCCCCAAACATCCCCAGAAGGAATCAGGCAGGGTCTGCCCTGGTGACATCCCAAGGAAGTCGACACAGATAAACCAGCCAGGATTAATTGGGTCGATCAGAACAGCACGGTCAAGCCTGCGCAAGTCAGCTGGCCGAACTGCAGTTGCTGACAAAGTCATGGACTTTTGTGCTGCCGAAATGCATTTTTCAGACAACGCTATCCAAGCCTGCTTTGCCGTCTCAGAGGATGTGCGTTACCTTTGCTACATAAATACCCGTGTGCAGATAAACTGGATATCCGAGAGCTTAACTGGGGTGAGCTATTCAGCTGACTCCCTTGTAGTGTACTCTCATACATACCATCACTGTAAAAATTAGTTTTTTCCATGCACAAGACAACCTGCACAGACATACTTTACAGTTTGCAGAGCGCTACCTGACAAGAAGTTTCGGACTTGCTGGATGAACTGCTGGATGCGCCGGACATCTCCTTCTATCTGGGTCCTTGTTACGCTCATCTGGTCCACAAGCCGCCGAGTATTGCTTTGAATCTGATTTGCAGACGTCTCGGTCATTTTAATCTGCAAACAACAATATCCTGATGGAGCCATTTCTTCTTGACCTGGAATCCCAGCAGCCCTAGCTCAACTCTGAGTGAACTGGGCAAGGCGCTTTAAAATTACGCTATTCTCCATTCTTAATACGCCACTGCTTTAAAGGATTGTAAATATTAAAGACTGAGGGTTGGATTTGCAAAGGAAGCTCTCAAACAGAGGCAGTACTGTTTAGCTTTCTAAAACACCTTTGAAATGGATTTTGAATGAGTTTGAAAACTCACTTTATCTTTGCAAGCACCTGAGAGGCCACAGAAAGAATCTGCAACAGCAGTAACAAGTGCTCTAGATTGCATCAAATGTTAAAGCAGATACAACTGCGGATTCTGAAAGGTTTCTGCATCCCCACCCCTTCTGCCATACTAATCCCATCCCAGGAGGAGGACAGGCTTCCTTGTGACAGTTCCAGAGCCGGTCACAGAATCACGGCTCCGTGCCTCCTGTGCCAGGGGAGGCAGGACCCACGCACGCAGCAGGGAGTCTCCCACTCAAAAATCCCTGAATTTCTGCAGCTGTCCAAAAGTCAAGTCTCAAATAGAGTTTGAGATTGGGTATTTTATCACAGCTCACTCTTTCCACAGCTGTCCCCCCAGGCTCTGCTGCTTGACACCGAAGGACCGAGCATGGGGCTCAGCTGCGGGACAGGCAGCACTGCCCGCACTCACCAGCTGCGCCGTCTCCTGGAGCCGGGCACTCAGGCTGCGAAACTCCCTGGCAGCTTCCCCGGCCGTGGCGAGGGCCCCGCTCGACAGCGGGAAGATGCCGTGGCAGGGCCGGCCAGCCCCGCAGGCAGTGCTGTTGTCCCGAGGGCAGAGCAGCCCCTCGCACCGGCCAGGCGTGCACGTCTCTGCTCGGAAGCCACCGCAGATCTGGAGAGAGAGAGAGCAGTGGGGCAGCGAGGGCACTCGCCTCTCTGGCAAGACCTCAGTGCCCTCAGGGAGACAAACCAGCACATCACAGGGGCCAGAGTTTCAAGAGAACCTCACCAAGGGAGCTGGGGAACTTGCTGTGCTTGTGCTGCAGGGCTCCGCACGAGAGCAGGGACGGAGCCAGCCCTCCCGACAGGGTGGACAGCGATGATATGGCACAGCCCAAATGACCAGAGACCGTGACTGTGTCGGAGAAGGGCTGCCAGAGCTACACATGTGTACAGCAGTGCTGAACACTCAGACCCAAGACGGCAACACCAGGTCTGCATCTCCTCACCACCCCAAGCTGGAGCACAACCGAGAGCAAAGCAGGAGCTAAACCCCAGCAGCTCATGAAGAGTAACAGAGCATGTCTGCGTGAGGCAAGCGTCTCGTTTGCTCTCAGGACAGCAACTCTTCCCCTCGTGGCAGGGGAATCCTGTCCAAGCTGTGCAGTTTGCTTTGGGAGAGCGAATGGGATGAGAAGACCCTGCCCTCTTGCCTGGACACCAGTTGTTCTAATCTCCTGGAGTTACCACCCACCAAAGAGCGCACTGCAGCAGGGGCATACGCACACCCAGAGCCAGCGCAAGCACCAGCACAGGCTGATCGCTTGGGAATGTGTTGCTGCCCTGAAAAGCAGAGAGGGGAGGTTGGTGGTCTCCACAGCAACCGTGCATTAGGAGACACCGAAATGGATCTCCATGGCAATAACAAAGCAGCGAAGGAGAAATAAAAGAAACCTCATCCAGAAATTAAGTGGATCTTTGAGATACAAGAAGTGACACATGAGAGAGTCCTTGGAGGAAAAAGCGCATGCTTGGCAGGGGGTGGTGGGCAATGCTTCAGTATCTGCGATCCCCAGGCAAGGGATGCTCAGACAAATCTCCACTCATGTCCCGATGCAGCAGGTTGCACAGATGCCATTTATGAGTCTCTCTGGACAGAGACTTTGTCTTGTGCCATGCTGGACTGTTTGAGGCAAGATGCATGACTGCCAGATGAGACTTCTGCCTCCTGAGCACTACAGGGCCCTCCTGAAAACTATATGTGTGCAGTGGGGAAGCCATAAAACCACTTTGTATCTTCACCTTGTTTATGACAGGGGTCAGGTTGGGAGATGAGGCCATCTCGCCCTTCAGGGTCAGCAGCTCGGAGGCGGACTCCGCAAGCCCCCCCTCCAGCCCTGCGGCACTCCTGCGGCTCTCCCGGGACTCAGCCAGCAGCCCGGAGGCGCCGGCGACGAGGCTGCTGGCATTGGTGGAGGTCTGGTAAGCAGATCTGATTGTCTTGAAGGCTCCTGCAGGAATAAAACCGATAAATGACACAAATGCCTCCATGACTCATAAATGCAGCACAGCTACCTAAACGAAGGCACTGACTATACCCTGCGAGTGGATGTGTGCACAGAGAGGAGGGGGACACAGCCGAAGTGATTAGTCACTACAGCACAATGAAAAAGCTCCTGTTATTTCCAGATGCCTTTCAGCCATTCCTTCAGTGAGGTACAGAGCTTTCCTAAAGGACTGAACTCTAGGTTGGGGCTAAAAGATAGAAATAAAACTACAGCAAGACGACATGCATGTGCTGGTCCTGGGCCTTGCTCTGTGCAGCCCAGAAGGGCTTCGGCAGGGCAGGACAAGGTTCTTTCAGAGCCCTTTCCCTGGCTCCCGAGCAGGTCCCACCATTCCCCTCCAGCACAGCCTGGAAGGAGAACAGTGGGACATGGACCTCTAAGCCCTGCTCGGATGGCGAGGTGCAGAGCAAATCTGCCCAGGCAGCGGCCGCTCACTGCAGCTCACGCATTCCCGGCCGGCTGAGCTGCACTGCAGTGACGAGGGGGAGGTAGCAATGAGATGCTTGGAGAGAATTAGCTGTAACAGGGATATAATGGCAGCCTACCACCAGCATCATCACAGGGCTTAATTAGCTCTTCTCCTAAGTGCCTGACAGCCACCTGGCTCCCTTTCCCACCCCTCCATCCCTTCCATCTGTGCACAACCTTCATTATCTCAGCTTCCTCCCGGGTTCAGTGACACGCTCCCAGCGGGGCTCCCCTTTTCCCACCGCTCCCGCAGTGCCCCAGCAGCAGAGTTTGTGCTGGCTGGGGGATGGGAACGTGGTGTCCACGGAGTGAGCTGCCCAGCCCCAAAACGCCAGAGCAAATAACCCAATAGTGTGAAATCCTGGGTCGTGTACCACAGGTTAGGTAGAAAGCATCCCACTTGTTGGGGAGGGAAGATGCATTTGCGGTTCCTAAGCTAACAGCAGGTTTAAAAACTCTATCATCTCAGCCACTGGGACAGTGGGAAACCACCAGGCACAGTCACACGAAGGTAAATTAATGACTGCAAATTAAGAGATATTACAGCTGCAGCACTGTACCTGACAGATCCGTGCTGCGGCTCATTTCAAACTGGGTCTTCTTGCTCTGATACTGGTTGTTAGTGATAAGCAAGCTGCTGTTGAGGGCTTCGAGCTCCTTCAATAGAGAGGCAGTCTCATCCAGAAAATGAAGGTCAGGATTTATACCTCGGACCTGCTCTCTGGGAGAGGAAAGGCAGAAAATGTGAATTCAAGTAGAGAGCAAAGCACCTGTAAACAGAAAGCAGGGCTCTCCCATGCTGGGACGCTGCCAACACCCAGTGAAGAGGCACTTCTGAGCCCGCAGAGCCGACAGCCAAGGACATGCAATGGCCTTGCAGGTTTGCAGAGGCAGCAGAGAGTGGGGCTGGGCTACAGCTCTCCCACACCAGGCCAGCTCACAGGGACTTGGCATGCTGAACATGCCCAGAGGATGCTGACCATCCAGAGCCTGTCCACTGGCCCCTCCTGCCTTTGCAACATTTTGCACAGGATGGGCACACATGAAAGTGCTGCTCTCTTGCATCCCAGGTCACTGCATGAACAGAGCAAGATTTTCAGGTACAGAAACAAAGCAGAGCACGTGCAAGTGGCTCAGTGTTACAAGTGGAGTGAGCACACAGAAAAAAGCCAGCATCCCCTCCTGTCTACGGGATGCACCCCATTAGCAGCATCCATCCCTCACCTGATTGCAGCGAGCACGCTGCCCACCTGGGCCAGGCTCTGCTCTGTCACAGGAGAGCGGCTGAGGATGCCCTGTGCTTCCTGCATGTTGCCCTCTGCCTGCGAGAGGCGGGAGCTGAAGCGGGACCCTCCACTCCCCAGGGGCAGCCGGGAGGTGGAGTTGCTGAGGCCGGCCTGGCGCAGGTGCAGGCGCTGGATGTCCCCGTCGTAGGCGCGGAAGCAGGGGTGGCACAGCTCGCAGCCAGGGTAGGTGTTGCAGTGGCCCCGCTGGCACTGGTCGCAGCGGGGGCCCGTGACACCTGGGCGGCAGAGGCATTGGCCCGTGGTCTTGTCACACCCCACGTCCTCCGTGCCCTGGAAGTCGCAGTCACACTCTGAGGAATGGAAAGGTGGAGAGATATAGAGGTGAAGACCACCAAAAGGGGAGGGGGAATAAGTTTAGAGATATATATACAGGTATAAAATCAGACCCTGTTAATAGGATACCAACACAATCTGAAGTCCAACCCCACCATCAGCCCCTGCAGCATCTGGGAAGGAGATGGCATGGGCAGAGGAATGGGAAGAGCCCCAAGCCCAGTGGCCCACTCAGCCCCTGACCCTGCAGGGCCAAACCAGCATGGCCAAGGGTCTCACCCAAGGCTGCTGGGAGGGGACTGGTGCATACCTGGAGAGCAACAGGGGTTAACTAGGAAGCTGTTCCAGACAGGAAATTTCTCTTGCAAAATAGCGTGGGAAATGCTGATGTCAGGATATGGGCCAGGTGCTCCTTCCCAGATAACCCGTGATTTCATAGTGCTAAGCAACACCAAGCCAAAACAAAACAGATGCTCCCTACCTGTGCATCCTACCCGGACGTCTCCGTAGTGCCGGTCTGGACAAACCTGCTCCTGCATGGCAGAGCATGTCTGTCCCGTGAAGCCTTCTCTGCACGGACACTGTCCTGTGAACTGAGGAAAGACAAATAGATCATGGAGACATGACTCTAGACACTTTCCTGGGAAAACCCTCCCTTGACTGCTCTTGAGCAGTAAAAATGGACAACCCTCCCTACTCAGCCTGTGTCCCGGGATGTGCCCGGGCTGCTCCTGCCGGGCTGCAGGCTCAGCCATGCTGATGCAAACACTCTCCAAACAGCACAAGAATTGCAAAGCAGAGTTTTAAGCTTTGTTTCAAAGACAAAGGAATCACCCACAAGCAGCTGGTTTGCCATCTCAGGTCTCCTCCCTGCACTGAGCTCATTTGGGACCTAAGACCTTTGGCTCTTAGAATTTGTCTTGGTTTTTTTTTACATTTAACTTTAATTTTCCCACTTGTCTCTTAAGCCTGAAGTGACACACATGCTTTTCATTGACAAACGTGGATAATTAACTTGCCTTGACTGTATGAAGATGTCTTACTAGGACTTCCTTACTAAATATCAGGTCTTTTAAAATAGCTTAATCTTGCCTCAATAATTACCACCTTGTTTCATTTTCCTGAATAGCCTGTCGTAGTGTTTTCTAGAAATGAGGAAAAGGAAAATAAAAGCAGGATGTGCTAGGAAATGCACGGCCCTTTTGTGGAGGCTCCCACAGATGGGACAGGACAACAGAGCCACCCAACAGGTGATTTCGATGCTCTGAGTGATCCCCGGCACAGTGCTGCCCAGCGGGAACACAGCTCCGTTGGCAGTGGCACTCTTGGCTGCACAGCTCGACCCCCCCACTGCCCCCAGGCAGCCCCTCACTGTGTTTGCAGAGTTGGGAAAGGAAAAAGAGCAAGCAAGCTTGCAGGTGCATGCATGAAAGAAGGCAGGGAAATGAAAAAGAAATATTGCTGAAATACGCTGAATCTGCCCTGAGGGTGCTCAGGGTGGGCTGGGCAGTACCTGGTTGCAGTGGGGGCTGCGGGAGCCGTGAGGGTGGCAGCCGCAGGGCCGGCAGCCCTGGCCGCTCCCCATGTCCCAGTGCTCGGCCGCACACTGGTCGCAGTCATTGCCCACCACGTTGGGCAGGCAGAAGCACCTCCCCGTCTCGTCATCACAGGGCATGTCCTGCCGCGTTCCCAGCACATTGCAAGAGCATCCTGAAACGGGAAGGGTTTTCTCGCATTAAAAATGGGTGCAGAGCACCGGCCCAGCTTCCCACAAAGCCAGGTCCACAGGAGTACCTTGCAGTCACCCAAAGACGAGCTCTCCTGTCTCTCCCTTCATACCCAAGCTCGGCACAAAGGCCCCACGCCCCTGCGCTAACAGTGTGCCACCCCATCAAGCGCTGCAGCAGGACTCAGCAGCCTGAGAGGCCTCAGCACCCCTCCAGCGCAGTCGCGCGGGCGATGCTGACCCGAGCCACGGCTGCTTTCTGGTGCTCGCCTGCACGGCATCACCTCCGGCATCCCACACCCTGCGCACCCAGGGAGGCACAGGAGAAGGCGATACAGCCCTACACACGCCCCTAACTCCACTTTTGCCCAACTTATACCCAAGACAGGCCAGAGACCAAGCAAGGAAGTTTATAAGCCTTTGCAAAATGAGCTTTGGCTTGGAAAACCCAAATCAAAGCTGGCAGGGAACTGCATCCCTTTCAGAGCCACCAAGGATGCTGAGTGCAGAGGTGAGGTGGGAGCACCCTGGGAAGCAGGGGCTGTTTTGGGGTGTACTCACTGCGGCACCCCATGGGGTTGGCGTTGGCCAGCTGGGCGAAGCCTGGCTTGCAGAGGTGGCAGCGGTCCCCCTGCACGTTCTCCTTGCAGATGCAGCGCCCTGTCAGCGGGTCGCAGATGGAGCCCGGCACGGTGCCATCTGGGTCGCACTCACAGGCTGGAAACGTGCAAGAAACAGCATTGCTGAGGGGCACGAGGGGCGGACAGGGGGTCCGGGGAAGGCGCTACAGGGGGGTAACCAGGCACTCACGCAGACAGGCTTCAGGATGGGCGAGATCTTGCTGCTGGTTGCGAAAATAGTTAGTTTTGCAGCGCTCACAGTTGTTGCCTTCAGTGTTGTGCTGGCAGTTGTCACAGACTCCCCCACTCGCCCCTCTGCTGGCACGGTACAGCTCCGGGTCGAAGTGGCATGAGTCCGAGTGACCGTTGCAGTTGCACCCTAAAAAAATACAACAAAACGGCCCAGCTAGTGCTGCAACCGTGCACACCCCTCCGGCAGCAGCGGCTGAGGCACTAGAGGGTGCCCGAGTCCCCTGTGTGACACAGTGACACGCACTGACCGCCCAGAACCAGGCTGGTACCCGCCGGGCAGCGTGGCTTAGTGCTGGGACAGCCCACAAGCCTGGGGCATTGCCCGGCCACAGCTCTGTGGAGCAAAGCCCAGCGTGCAAACGTGTCGGGATGCCTTTTGCAGAGACATCTGTGTTAACATCCAGCCCCTCAAAGTGTCCCGGTAAAAGGTCTCTGAGCTCGCTCCCAGTGCCATCACTCACGGCTGGGGAGGATTTGGAAAGACCCCAGAAGAGGAGAGGGGAAAGGCACTCGCCGTACTCTGGCACTCGTGGGGATCGTCATCCTCTGCCGGTGCCCACGGCCGGTCGTTGTAGAGGGCGGCGCAGCGATCACAGTTGGGACCGGCAGTGTTGTGCTGACACATGCAGTGCCCGTGGACCTGTTGCAGAGACAACAGTTTACCCCTCCTGGATAACTGCTCCGTTCAGAGCTTCACCCTCCTGATGCCTTTCCAGCACAGCCCTGGCTGGCTCCTGCCCCCACACAGCTCCCACTCCTCATGCAGAGGCAAAGCTCCAGCACCCAGACAGCACTGGGACTGGGACAGGGACTGGGGCAGGGACAGGGACACGCTGCTTCTCACCCACAGTAATTCCCACCACTTCTTCCACTCACCTGGTGACAACCACGCTCAAGGCAAAGCAGACAAGCGTAAGCTGGGAACAAGAGAATTCCACGACAGCACACAACCTGTGCTGGCAAATCCTCCTGGGCATGAAGGAGCCTGCTGAAACCTCCTGCATGTTCCCACCCAGCCGAGAGACCCAGTGCCAGCAGAAGCAATTCCCCCAGAGCCTCCCACAGCCACTGAGCTTTATAACTCTTTATAAAGCCCCTCCACCTTCTTCCCAACACAAAAAGGGGTTTCGCATGGGGGTATCACTGGCTGCTGTCTCACAGCCACCACCCCATTGCTGCAGGCAAAACAGGGCATCGTTTCCCCCAGTTACAAGCAGGCTCTGCCCCAGGGAAGGACCCCCACACCCCACTGCTGGTCATGCCGGCCAAGCTCTCCCAAGGAGCACCCCTGGGAATTTGGTGGAGCCTGATACCACAGCGCTTGTCTTTAGGCTTTTCACTTCGCCTTGATGCTCACCGCGGCATGCAGGTCTCCTGAAGGGGCACAGCGGTCAGCGTGTCCGTGGCAGAAGCAGCTCCCCAGCACCCGCATCTCGGTCACGGCGTAGAAGGTGCTGGGTGAGTGGTAGCCCTGGCGCGCAATGTGGGGGAGCTCAGTGAAGTTGATCCGCAGGTTGGTGAACTGCCCGAGCTCTGTTGAGGACCGAGGAGAGGGAGTGAGGGGGCAGCAGGCACCCAGGCACTGGATGCAGAGGCGCATTGCGATTCACGTGGAGGGCTCAGAGCAAGAGACAGAGACACCGGCACAAAGAGCAGCAGCCAAGTCAACAGCAAAGACCAAACACTGCTCCTTGACACACCAGAGGTGCCTGGGCAGCAGTCAAACACGCAGCTTGAGGCCTTGTTTGCTGAGGACCTGCTCCCCATGGGGTTACCCCGGCTCAGTGCTCTCCATCACAGGTAGGAAGAACCATGAGGTGCATCATCCCCCTTTCACTTCCTCAGATATAAAAGAAGCCATTCACTTACTATCGATGGTCTGGCTGTAAGAGGTAGTGATGGTAGACGCCAGATCTTGGACACTAAATTTCACCTGAGAAGGAAAAGAAAAGTTAAAAAGCAGGAAACACAAGGTGCTTTCTTCTCATGCTCCGGGCAGCATGTGCTCTGGACCTGCTTCTGCAAAACACCACTTAACACAAGGAAAAGGCTTTAGAATTGAAGAGGATTTTGCAGGAAGACCAGCACAACACCTTGCTTGTCACAAAGCAGGGAGGGCTCTCCTCCCAGAGAAGCAAGAATCCTCCTGAGGACTCCCCTCAGCAGTGCTGGATGACCCTGGGCTCCATCCCTCACCAGGTATGATATGCGTAAAAGATTTCCAGGCCACCACGCATTTCTGCAGCGTTGCACAGGCCACGCGCCCCAAACCCAGGGTCACAGCGGGGAAAATGGGCACGTGTAGAGGTCCCACAAATCCTACCTTGCCCCCGTGCAAAGGGTACCCCTGCAGTGCCTGGCACCGAGCGTCCTGCCAGCTCTCGGGGGAGCCCCGGGGGATGTGGGGGAAGGCGGCAGCACAGTCAGAGGCCAGGTACTGGTACACCTCCCAGGTCTTGCCGAAGTCAGTGGAGCGCTCGATCAGCATTGCAGCGGGTAGCGGTGACTGCAGAGCAGGGAAAGAGGCACCTCTGTAACATGGCGCACCCCAGCCGGCTCCCACCCTGGGGCTGCCTGTCCTCCTCCTCCCTCTCCTGCCAGGCTCAGCTCTCCGCAGACTGCTGGAGCAACTCCCTACCCTGCAGGTTACCAACAACTTCTGGGTCCCCCCATTCCCTCAGCCAGCCCTGCTGCAGCCCCACACTTGCAGCCACAAAGTACACATCTGCACCAAGGAGATTTCTCAGCAGACAGTCGTGGGACGGGAACCCACCACCCTGCTCTGCTCCTCCCAAACACCCAGGGAACAGCCATGCAAACAAGGGAAATGGAGAGATGGGGACACGATCCCTGGCGTGCTTCCTATCGGGACGGAGCTGTGCGCTGAGATCCCCACATCCAGTGGGGCCCATCCACCACCATCTGTGACCTCCTCGCAAGCAGGGATGATGCACACGAACCCTGAAGTGAAGCAGGATGCTGCTGAGCTGGAATGTCTGGTCCAGGTCCAGCTGCAGAGAGACACGCTCGATGCCTGTGGGCACAGAGAGGCAGCTTCAGAGGTGTAGACTGCAGACTTCAAGAAAATAAAATGCTTAGCTGCCTGAGCCAAGTCATTTATTTCCTTCTTTCCTTCCAATCTTTTGAATTCAACACCTCCTCCTCTTCCCCTCAATGCCACTTATTGCCAGGGGTCCACAGCTGCAGTTGTCCCAGGGGACCCCAACGCGCCCAGTGGTACTCACTGTTCTGGGACTGCCACCAGCGCGAGTGCCCGGCGGAGGACAGGACGTTCTCCACGCGGTGGCCGTTGTAGGCATGCGGCAGCCGCGAGTCGCACCTGCAGCATCTCATGCTCCACTGGAAGAGAAAGGGCGGGTGGAAGCGACTGTCCCAGCCCGGCAGGAGGGAAGGACCCCACCGCAGAGCTTGGAGGAGAGGGGCCCATGTGCAGCATGGACTCGCTGGGGAACAAATGGCATCAGTAAAGCTGGTTCATTAGAGATCTGAAGAACCGCAATCAATAAGAGTAATGATACGCAGGACTCAAGCGATCCCCTTCACACCCCATTAAAAAACACAACTCATGGTTTTATGGACTAAAAACTAAAATCAAAATGCTTTCGACTAAAACACATTTTTGGCAAACCACCAAAAATGCCTTTTTTTTAAGCAAACCCCTGGTTTTCCACAATGACAACACTTGATAGAAAGTTCTCTGCAGCTTTCCAGGACCAGTTTGCCTTTTCCACACAGCCGAGGGGCTGTTTGTCTGGGGGAACAGAAGGGCCTTTCTCTCGCATCCCAAGGCCCCGGGCGATGCTCGGCCCCCCGCGCTCTCCCCCGGGAGCAGAGCAGGAGCAAACAGCTCAGCGGGTGAGAAGTCAGTGGGTGGGAAGTCGAGCGGCTCAAAGTTCAGCCCTTCACTTGAGCAAGTAATTCAAGGAGCAAACAGAGATGTGGCACGGGGAACGCAGGGACGGGAGAAAACACAGTCCCCAAAGAGCAAACAAATACCCAAATTTTGACTAACCAAGCAACGCTCTGTGCAGCCACTAACAGGGGGCCGCGGGGCGCGTGCAGCACATGAGCAGGCTCAGAAATGTGTAGAAAGCAGCAGGAAGGAAATTGAGCAAGAGACAGGGAGCGCGGAAGGTCCAGACATGGGCCAAGAGGAGAGGCGGGCACGGGGTGGGCGAGCAGGCTGGGCGAGGGCCACCGCCGACGGGGGGAGACAGCCAGGTGAGGCCAAGGTGGGAAGGACAGGTCCCAGAGGGATGTTCACATAGCAGGCGATGACAGAGCCTGCAGCAGCATCCCGCGGGGGACACGGGGAGGTCCCGTCCGAAGCGCTCGGTACCGGCCACGCTCCGAGCGGAGCAAACACAAGGGGCTGCAGAGAATGTTGTCCCAAAAGCAGAAGTGATGTGAAACATTTCAGCTAGAAATTGCAGTTGTCAGTGGCCCGAGCGGTAAAGTAGTCTCCCAAACGGAGCAGTGGGACACATGCTTCACACCGGCACGTCCCAAAGCCCGAGAAATTGGGGAAGATTAACACAGTGCTTGTCAGCGGTGGCAGGTGCTGGCCTTGGCGGTGCGGGGCAGGACGGCTCAGAAAGGTCATCCTGGGAGGAAAGTGGGTTTGGGGGAGAGGAGGGGAGCGCGTCTGGCACAAGGTCCAACAGCTGACACCAGGAAGGCAACAAGATACCCTGCTGCGAGGGCTGGCAGCCGCTGGGGTGGCATAAAGTGACAGCAGAGGCATGGGCATGTTTGGGACCCCAGTGATGAGATCAGCTTTCAGTGGCGGAGCAGAGATATCGGGTGACAAGTGACAAGAAGCACTTTATATCCACCTCTGTGCTAAAACCTCCCCATCTGACACTTAAACAAATGAGCTGATTCCAACCCAAACACGACGCTACACATGAGCTGGGGGTGGGAGAGACCTGTGCCTCGGAAAGGCAGCAGGAGCTGGGGCCGGGCCGGCATGGTGGCACCAAGATTTCTGGTTTCCCCTTTAAAAGATTAATTAACAGTAAACTGTGAATTTCCTTACTCCTGAAACAAGCTCACCTAAGTCAGCCAAGTCTGTTTGTCTACAGAAGAAGACTTGGCTTCATAAGAACAACCTTTTTTATTTTTTAATGTGAAGAAAAATTCATGGAAAACTTCGTGCAGAGTTACCTTTTTGCGTGCTCTCACACAAAACCACACAAGGCCGAGGCTGGCTTTGACCAGAAAGCACTAACTGGTCCCACACGACTGCTCTCCCAGCCCGCGGCCGTCCTAGCGGCCCGGGGGCAGACAGCACAGGGCGAGGGGGCCGGGACGCGAGCTCAGGTCCTGGGTTGGCGACAGTTCCTAACAAAGCCCACACCTGACTCTGCTCTGCCCCCGGACGTGGGAACCTTTCGGCGGTCGGGCGGGTATTTAGGAGAGATCCTCACTTAAAACTGACCTGTTTCCATAATACTTTTCATAGTCTTTATGTTCTCTGTCTATAAATATCCCAGAACAGGAGTTGGCTAACTACAATATTTACAACAATACTGCAGAGTAAGCAAACAGAGAATTCAAAATATATAATCATGCAATTTCCCTGGCTCTACCAACTCCTTCTGGCTCTGCCAGTAAGAATCAGAAATAATGTAATCGGGTCCAGGCAGAAGAACCCATTTCAGATAATGACTATTAGCAGCAAATTGTCAGGAAGCTACAGGAATTATCCACAGAAATAATCTAGTAAACAATTCCCAATAATGATTAAACTTCACAACAGTTCTGACCGTGATTAGCAAAGGGAGAAGGCGGCTTTCTGCAAGGGGAAAGGTTAATCTCGGCTAAATTATTCATTAAGAGTGATTCATGCATACTTATTAGACCATTCACCCAGCCAGAGACACAAGTGCCTTCTAGTAGCTACAAAGCAATGTTGGCAATGAAGCTGCAACCACACTTAAAATGCGGTGCTAAGGAAAAATTAAGCTTAAACTGTGTGAGACAGACCCTCCCCATGCAGCCTGCAAAAATCTTTGCCTATTTTTTTTCTCCCTGCCTCCCAACCCCCCCCAAGCTTTTTAATTAAGGCTAAAATTAACACTGGAAGCAAAATCCATTTCACATCCTTGGATCAAATTGTGAAACCCCTGGGTTGCACAACAGGAGGGTTTGCTATTACTGACTGTGACTATGTGTCTCAAAGTTCCTCAGGACAGAGGGAATTGCCAAAAATGACAGTCCAGCGCTGGGCTGGGGGGAGATTCACCAAGCGCACACCTTTCCCCAGCGCTCCCCTTCTTTTATCGCCACCAGACTGGGTAGAGCCCTGGGAGCTGGGCTGGCCAGGAATAGCCCAGGGCTGCGGGAGGACGTGAGAACTGGAAATGCAGAGGTACGGTCTAAGGTCTAAACTGGGTCACCGACCCCTGGGGCAGCCCCAGCCCCGGCTCTCCCGCACGTCGTCCCCTCCGGCCAGGCACCAAAGGTGCCAGCCCACGCGCTGCTGCCGCAGAAGAGAATCGGTACGTGGTTGAGGAGGTGTGGGACGTGGGGCTGAAAAGGCCGACAGGAAGGCAAAAGAAGTTGTAGGTCTGCATGGAAAGCACTAACTGCCCCTCTGCGCCTCCAAGCTACTCTTCAGAGCCACACAAAATACGGATTACGGAGGTTCGAAGATTAAAGGAAATTCCTTCCAGCCTTTTGAAAGGCAATTCACAAGGCGCTCATTTTAGAGGGAAAGCTAGAGCGTTGAGAATAAACAGATTCCTGTCTTAGAAATAAATGAGGGGGGGAGGGGGAGAAAGAAAACCAAAAAAACAATGTAGAAGGACAGCCAGGTATTGTAAAAATTGCCCATATACTACATCACACACCAGGGACACTCCTGGGCAGTGCATGCAGGGACACGGGTGCAGACCCAGCCCTCGCCCCTGCGCCCTCCGCAGCTCTGCTGCAGGTTTTGCTGCTCTCCTCCTGCTCTGACCTTGTGAACCAGTTGCTGCCCAGCCTCCCATGCTCCCCCGCTCGCGCAGGGGCAGAAAACCACAAATAATTTTAAGCTGATGGACTCAGACCAAAGTATTTTAAGTAGCTCTAGCTGCCATTTTAATACGAGTAGAGAGCCCTTGAAATAAAACCTCCTGGCATAGGTGCACAACCCAAAATAAACTGAAGTTATTCATCAGCAAAAATGGGAAGCTGCTTCTCTCCAGTCATGAAACGAAGACCTTTCATAGCTGCAGAGACCTTGGTGGTCCTGCCTTTAACCCTGCTCCGTGTCAGTGAGGGGCACTGTGTCAGTCGGGCTCCTGGCACGCAGCCGCCCATACGGGAGCCTTGTGTGGTCTTGCACAATTAATATTGTATAGCGACAGTAAGTACTGTTCCAAGTTTATCTGGGGACAATCTAGAAAGCAGCGGGAAGTTGTATATATACAGAGAGATCGAGGGTTATTAAGAAATAGGGTGGGCAGCAAGAATAAATTACCTTAGGAACAAAGGCACCCGGTAAAGCCAAGTTACACAATTCCCTATTCCAACCCATTTTCATTCCCTGTTCATTCAGCAGCTGTAGGACATCGCTACGCCAGGCTCCCAGAGCAGGGGTCCCCTTGCCTGTGAAGTACTCTGTCCATTTTCCATGGGAAAAGGCGGCAGAAGTTACCCATGGTTATGTCGGCATGGTTAAACTTCTCAGTGAGCAATTGCCGTTTACTAAACTGGACTGTGCGTCAGTTTTGAGCACAGATATCTCTCTGAGCTGTAACACCCAATGGCACATCTTTGCTCGAGCAGTCAGAAGCGACACTGGGAGATGAGCTCTGAGGTTCCGCTCAAAACACAAATAGAGGGCTCTGACCCTCTGCTCGGTTTGAGCGGTGACCCCCAAATTCAGAGGCAACAGCAGCGACGGGGGTGCAGACACAAGTTGGACAAACACCCTAAGTATGGGGCTTAAGGAAATTAAGTTCATTTCTCTTGCTTAAAAGCAAGCACGTGGGTGCCTGTTTTCCTCACCCCGTCTGTTCTCACATCATCTCCCCTCAGCAAAACTTCATTTAAAATCTGCCAGGATGACAGTCTGCAAAGCCCATACTGCACCAGCTCATCTCCACACCCCGCACGCACCGCCGGGGTCCTGTTGCCTCTGCAACTTGTCTGCGAGAGAATGACGTGATGTCTCCCAGCATATGTGTCACTTTGCAGTCGTGTGGCAAAAGAAGATACAGAGAATGGAGGAGGAGGGGGAAAAAAATAATGGGAAATTGGGTTTTTCTTCTGCACATTCACTGCAGGTAGGGACACATCCCCGCAGGAAGGAGCAGGGTGTGTCTGAATGCCAGAATGAGATGAGATAAGCGCAGAGCAGCAATGCGTGGTTGCCTGGTTGCCGTATTACCTTCAACAGGTTGGGAATACAAATTATTCAGTGCAAACCCCTGACATGATGAAGCAATACCCCAAACTAAAAGCTCTGCTTTGAGCGGAGGGTTGGATCTCCTGCGGTCCCGTCCGACCACAATTATTTCATGATTTTGTGGATGCATTTTTCTGTATAAAAACCTTGGGTTTGACAGATGACATGGGTCTGGAAAGCAAATGATCTGGGAGGCACAGTGGCTTTTCAGCGTGCTCTCCCCTGTTCCAACACGTCCAGGGCCCGCTGAAGCAGCCGCCAGGCAGCATGTTTTGGATTGGTACCCACTCCCTGACCGACTCATGCAGGTGGGCAAGCAGATGTAACCATCAGACGGCAGCAATAAGGCAGACAGAAGCATTAGTCTTGCACGTACTCCCTTTCACAGACATTGGCCTGTATTTTTGGAAGCAGGCAAAGTCGACTCAGTGCTGAGACACCACAGGGAGAGACACTGCAGACCAGCCCTTGCCAGGCAGCTGCGACCATCCATCAGCATGAGGAGGAAGCCTCTGCCAGGCCAGGAGCTCTCCTGCCCAACGGCTCACACTCCCCTCCCACTCACTCATTTAGGGATTGGGCTTCTCTGGTGCCCCCCGATTCCTACCTGGATGACCCCATATCACCACGACACAAGGGGTGATAAAGGCGACTTCCCACCCTTCGCTCCTCATATCCACCAAATGCCCATGAAAAGCAGGTGACAGAAAAGCAGGCAGAAAATCTTGGTCCTTGACCTTACGCAAACAACATTTTGATATCCAAAGTCTCCCAGGATCGGGGCATGAGGACCCACGTAGTCTCCACACACACAAACAGCTCCGCTGCAGGATGCAGGGAACAGCAGCAACACAAGCACAAGCACACCCAGCTTCACTCCTCTCTTGCCTATTCGTTGGCAAAAGATTTCACAGCGATGCCCAGGGTGCTTTGGGTACTCTTCAACGTTAATAAAACATCCAGAAAAGTCTGTAGCTATTTTCTAGTTCTGAATACGTCCAAGCTGAAAGCATTGCACGAGCGCAGAGGAAAGAAATGCTCTCCCTCCAGAGCAGTGTTAATCTTGCGGGGAGCAAACACGCCATGGTGTGGGTACCGAACCGCCACAGCACAGGTACCACTGCTTCCAGCAGCAAAGCGGAGAGCCGAAAGCGTGCACAGCCCTCCTGTGCCCCTTGGGAGGGCCAGGCCAGGCAGGGGGACCGCGAACCTGCTCATCTGTGTGAAAGCCACACCGTGCCTTCCCTTGGCTAGAGCCAGGGACTGTGAGCTACCCCATATTCCTACCAAAGCGCTATACTTAGCATTTAAATAATAAAGAGATGAATTAACTGGGCCTTGAATCACACCTCGGTCAGTGAGACACACACATCAGCGCCTTTACGACTCCAAATCCAGGCTCACTTATTTTTCTATTTTATTTTCAGTTTCCCTCTTGCTTTTCCTTTCCCTGCTGACTCGAACAGCCATTTCCCAAGCGCTGAGTGATTTCCAAGCCAGACCATTGGTCTGCCTGGTTTCCACCCCCATCACTTTTCCAACCATCACTGCAGTCCCCTGCGCTATAAATGGCAATGCTGAGTGTCCCTCTTGGATTTCACTAGACTGAGCCTACAGCCAAGGAATGGAGCAATCAGTAGTGCAAAGTATAAAGGTTAGAGCGATTTGGAGCCGGAGCAGACAATGGAGCAGAGGCTGAAATCGATGCCTACAGCGAGTGACCCACCAGAATTGCAAAAGAGGACCCTTGGGCCAGCACGGGCTGGTGGCAGGGCCAGACAGGCTGTGCCCGCCAGCTGGCACGAGGGCACCGGCAGCCAGCGAGAGCAACCCCTCATCCCATGCCCTCTACTGAGATTGCAAAACCGACTCCAAATTTGTACCTATTTGGCAACAAAACAAGAGCAAGACTTGTAATAAAAAAAAAAATGTCCTAAGAGTCAATAAATTAAATGTGCTTACTTTTTATGGGATGGGAATAGGAAAATTGACTTCAGGGGATTAATTTTTGCTTAAATTAGGGACGCAGAAAAAGGGAGGAAAAAATTAGGAAATGCTCAGTGCATAGGGATTTCTCCTGCAAAGACAGGAGCCGGTATACTCAAAACTCCCATTAGCCACTACAGCTGCAGAACAGAAATAAGGGGTTTTCAGGAATTTGCTAGTGGTAAGAATGCATCTCTCGTTTCAGTAAAGGAAAGGATCACAGACATAACCCAAAGACAGAATTGGAGAATCCAGCTGAACATACCAGCATTAACTGTTCCATACCCATTTTAACCCCGGTACTTGTAAGGCAAGGTGTAAGGACTATGAACACTGCATAGTTTAGGGACATGAAGACGAGAAGAGACTGCTGCAGTCTTGCTCTCTGCCTTCCTCCGCAGCACCGCCGCGAGACCTAACGCACTAATTCTGCACCGAACGGATCATTTCTGCTCATGGTATGTACATCACAGCCACCAGAGAGCCCTTCAGAGTGATCTCTCAAGGACAGGCAAAGGGAATAACTCGCCCACTCCAGCTGGTATTAGGACGAGCAGCTCAGTCAAGGTTTTGCAGACACTTGCTTCCCGTAGCACAAGGCCCCTCTTCAAGTAAACGTCACTGTCAAAAGTCAATGTTAAGTGAACATTTCAGAGGTACATTTATGTACAGTTTTCTCAAGTATAAACAGAAATTGGGAAGAAAAAAGATGAAGTCAGAGCAGAAATAATCGCTGGCTTTTTTCCTGTCCATAGGCCACAGCACTCGTGAGACGCAGCGGGGGTTTGCTGGGGAGGGGACCAAACAGCCCCATCCCCAGGAGCAGCAAAACGGCTCCGAGAAAAGTGAGTAGGAGCCTGAACAGAGGAAATGCCTGACCGCAACTGTCAGCCTGGCAAACGCCCCGGCGAAGGGCAGACGCTGCAGCCAGTCCAGCATCCAGCAGGACGTGATGCTCGTACCCATCCAGGCCAGGGAGCTGCCCCAGTTCCACACCAACCAGCAGCTCCCGGTCATCCCTCAGCCCACCGAGGAGCAAAAATCTCTCCAGCCCAGCGAGAACACCGGCTCTGTAACACATGCACTTACTGCCACATCTTGGCCTTCAACTTGAAGGGGAATTAAACCCAGAAGAATGCTGACTCACTCGAGCTGGATTTCAGTGTAGAAAACACCACCTCACTGGAGGTCTGCCATTTCCTTTCCTCTCGAGCATCTCTCCCAAGACCCTTTTTGCCTGTCCTGCATTGAACCCACTCTCTTTCGAGCTCCTCCCACAGCAGTTACGGGGTTAACATTGCCCCACGACAGAGAGGGCTTTAGGAAGCGCTCACATCAGGGACATCACCCCTGTAGCGTTTTCAGCTCTGTGCTCAGGCAGACTTATCCTTAAACTCTGATTTGGTGGCAGCTTTGGAGCCTGGGAATCCACAGCTGTCTGAAACGTTATCCTCCCCAGCACGATCTCCTGCCTCCGCACAACCAGCATAATTGAAAACAGTTGTTCAGTTCAGAAGCTTTTCCAAGTCTTTGTGAAAGACCTGAAATGTTCCCATTTTTGACAAGTGAAATATGAGTTCAGTTTATAACTAAAAAGTCTGGGGATAGGAAGGTTTGGGATATTTTAGGTGTAAAAGCTTCCGTTTTGCCTCTAGTGCTTCACACCAGAGCTTTGCTGCCTTTTCCCTGCCACCATGTTCGTGCTCAGCTCCTCTTCTCAACCATGGGGCTTAAGAGGACACCGCAGATGGTGCAATGACCCAACATGGTTGGAAGGGGGATAAACACCTGAAATAGGTTAAACACATCCCTGCAAAAGGGTAGGAAGGAGAGGATGGGTAAAGGCATTAGCATCCCTACGTGAGGTTTAGGAGCGCGGAGGGAGGAGGTGAATGTACCTCTCCGTGGGGCGTGCAGTATGTCTCGGGCTTGGTGAGGCCACAGGTGGAGGATGCTCTCAGGTGGTGGGCTCGTCCCAGCAGGAGGTCTCCGGCGGCGGGATAGCAGGCTCCTTGGGAGCAGGCTTGCTGCGCATCCGCAGGCCGCGGGGCAGCTGGAACAGCAGGAAAACAGGACTTGGGGCTGTGTCAGGGTGGCACACAGACATCAACCAGCATGTCTGCTGTTTTCTACAACAGACCAACTACAAGGTCATGCTTGGGACAAACCTACGCAATGCATATGCCAAGACAGACAAAGGCGTTTTGCCCCTGAATTACCTTTATTTTTATTAAGAAAAAAGCAATTTAAAGTGCTTTGTACTAACAGTTATTTCTGAAACTCTTTTTTGCCATGACCCCAGTGTCTGGGCTGCAGGGACGCTCAGTCCCTGCCCATCACACTGAACAGCCCTGTTTGGTGTCCCCTGTTTACCCATACTGCCAGCCCTACAGCCGGCTGCTCCAGACAGCGAGCAGCCTTTTGCCAAACACCGGCACTGTTACCAAATACCGGTCTCCCGGCTGCTGGCACAATACTGCTCCTAATACAAAGCCCACATTAGGCAGCGTTTCTATTTAGTCAGCTTCCCCCATATCCCTTTAGCAACACTGTATGGTGAGCCTTACCCAGGAGGACAAATAACGCCCATGGCCAAAGCCGGCAGCGAGACTCCATACCGCCAAGGACACACCTAGGGAAGAATTTGCAGCATGAGCTAAAATGAGCAGAAAATGCCAGTCTAAAGCTCAGTCCAGGTCTTTCTTGGTGTTGAGGGAGATAATTTTAATTGATCTACAACAGAATATCATGGGTGCAAAATCAGGAATAATGAAGAGGAAAATCAGATGCTCAGAATGCATTTGTTTTTAATGTATAAAGAATCCCAGCTTTCCATCTAACTCATGAAGCATGAACAAGTTTCTCCTAAAGTGTATAAAAGATTGCCCTCTTCCCCAAACACTATCTTCGGATCTTTATGTTATTGCTGAGGTGAACCACAGGTACCAGCACCCCACCTCGCTCTCGGCAGAGCTGTAACTTCTAACTCCCCGGGGAGCTCAAGAAGCCACAGCCCCCAGCACCTCGATCTGCAGTGGGCAGGGAGCCGGCGTCGATGCCAAGTCACAATGCGTGGCTAGAAACGATGCCCTAACGAGTGCGCGCACACACACCCCCATACACCCCCAGCCACCTCTTCCCAGGCACGCTGCGCTTTCTGTTCTCCCGCCCCACCCTTTGCCCTGTGTTTCCAGAATCGATTCCAGATCAAAACTCGCCAGCACCCGCGATGGCCCACAGTCTCATTCTACGAAAAGAAGAAACCCGTAAAAACCACTGCAGAACATGTGTCTCCCGCAGGGTCTCCACGGGGAAGCCCAGCAGGATTGCCCAGGGGAGGCAGCACTGCCAGCACACCCCCAGCAGCCAGAAACCTCACCTGCCCTCTTCCCTGCGGGAGTGGGAGCACCGTCCCCGGTCCTCGCGGTGTCCCCGGCTCGCGGTGAGGGCTCTCGCTCCCCGCACCACCCAGCAGCAGATCTGTGACTGCAAGAGCCCTCTGCGTGCTGGCTCTCTCCTCTCTCGGCTTTTAACATGCAGCTGCCTCACCTGGGAGAGAAGGTGCCTGTGGGTGCAGTAATGATAAAGGGAGTGATTCAGGGATCTTCAGACATCCACACCCAGTTACCGTATAACTCATGACAGCTCCTAGACAGGGCATACGGCCGCAAACATAAATCACTTCGGATGAGGATGACGGCAGCGTGAACCAGCTGCTCTGCAGACAACCAGCAAGTGAAAGCCCATCTGTGGGCAACCCCACCTGCGGCTCTCATGGCCACCGCTGGACATGACCAGCTTGAAACCAGCTCCCTCCAGAGCCGCTGCACGGCTCGGCGTCGGGGCGATGTCCCCGAACGTTTACCCACCCTCCCATGCAGGTTTTGCATATTGTGCTTGGCATCGTGATGATAGCAGTGCTGCTATCAGCACCTCAACCCGATCATTTAAAGCCTAATTCAGGATGTCCATGTGAGTTATAATACTGTGTATTCATGTATCAGACTTCAGCCTGAAGGCGACCTCGAGCACAGCAACTGGGCTTTACAGGCAGACTCGGTCACGCAGCCCCTCTCCTCTCTGCAGTACAGGAATTCCTCAAGACACAAAATCACCTAAGATGAGCTTGAGGATTATCTAGAAAATGCAATCCTATGAACTCACCAGCTCTGAAAAGAGTCAGAGTCAAATTTTTTACAAAATATAATTCTTGTTTGGGTTCCCAGCTGCGTGCTCAGCTGGTGAGAAGCCCTTCTCCCCTACTTTGGACTTAATTCAGAGCTTATGATACTGGAAACAGTATCACAAGTTAATGGTTTTTTACTGTGCCAGCAAAGTAACAAAATTTTAACAAATCTGTTTAAACTGGGGACTGTTGGGTGAATGCAGCTGGAGTGCAGCTCAGCGGGTTGCAGGCACAGCCACCCCCACCTCAGACACACACAGGGCTCCCGGGCACTGCTCACAGGCTGCATTTCAACCAAAACACAGTTTTTCATCCTCAGAAAAACTTGCATCAAGCCTTTTCCATTTACTTTACTGAAATGACCCCAAAATCATGTCCTCTCCCATCCTGGTCATGGGCTCAGCAGAACACGTCAGTCGACTCAGGATCTTTGCTGCCGCTGCTCTGCTGTGTGTGCTACCTACCTCCTCGTCCTCACGCTGAGCGACACCGGCGCGTGCAAGCTGAGGAGCAGGAGCTCAGACAAAGGGTACACACAGAGCTGGGGAAAAAAAATATTGTCCCTAAGGCTACAGTATGTGAAAGATTGGCTCAGCTTCCGCCTGCACGAGGTGTGCCCGCTGCGCTGGGTGCGCCTGCCCTTACCCTCTTACTACTCAGCAATGCAGTAATACCACATTCCTCCTCCCGCAGCGAAGACGCCTCCTTCCCGTCTCAGCTGGCAGCAAAAAGGAAGCGGGAAGAAACACGGGAATGTTTTACAGAGAAAGTGAGAGATGAGATGTGCTACGAGCTGCTGTTCCGGCAGGCGGGCTGTGAGCGGAGCCCTGCGCGGGCAAAGCCACCAACGGTGTAACCTCCTGAAGTACAGTGCTAACCACCTACCTGTCCTGGCTGCAGCTGGGCTAGAGTTCATTCTAGTAGCTGCTGTGGTTTGGATTTAGTACAAGAATAAAGCTGATAACACGTATTGTTTTAGCTGTTGCTAAGTGATGTTTACATTAGACAAGGACTTTTTCAGCTTCCTCTAGAAGCTGAGGGGGAGCACAGACAGGACGAGCTGGCCAAAGGAATACTCCATACCATAGACGTCATGCTCAGTATATAAATGGGGGTTGCCTGGGGGCAGGAATCCGCTCGGGATCACTGCTCAGGACAGGCTGGGCAACCAACCATTGGGTGGTAAGAGCAACGTATGTTGCATCACTTTATTTTGTATATTCTTTTACCATTATTATTATTGCTATTTTCCTCTCCTGTTACTGTTCTATTAAACTGTCTTTATCTCAACCCACGAGTTTTCGGGCTTTTCCCTCCCTCCTTTTCTCCCTCCCCTACTGGGGATGGGGGAGAGGGGCAGGAGTGAGAAAGCAGCTGCGTGGTTCTAGTTGCTAGCTGGGCTTAAACTTCAACACTGCCCCAGGCTCTGCGAGAAATCACATCAAACCCTCTAACTTCCTCCTCTGGTGGAGTGACTGTGCCGGAGAAAGCAAAGGAGAGGAAGGTCTGACCGATTTGGGTTTCTGCGAGGCTGCTGGTGATGCTGGACATGGCACTATTGCAAGCCTTGGCTAAACGTTCTCTGCTGGGTGCCTGTTCTGTCTGGTTTAACATACCCTAAAGCACTGGTAGTCAAACTGGGAGGTTGAAGCTGTTCTTGGCAAGACTGTAAATGCCACCTATCGATCCTGCCAGAGCCAGCAGTGCTGAGCACTAATACGCTCTGAAATAGTGATGCTCCACCCCAAATTACTGTAAAGCACAGGACGCTACAATTCTGCCACACAAACATGGGCAGGACTGGAAAATGCTACCTCAACCACAAGCTGTTTGAATGAATTATCCAAAATATCTGGATCCATCCTTTCCTCCTCCAGCCTGCCCCCAGTGCCTTGCCAAAGCAAGGCAAAGCATCACCTGGAATTTCAGGCTCCGCAAGTTCAAACAAGAACAAAAGCAAGGAATAGTCTCATTTACAGAATATCTACTGCAAATCAATAAAAACAGAAAAGAAAAAAGCAGCTGTGATCAGCTGGGTGCTCAGTGACAGTGTGGCTGGGTGCAGGGGACCCCTGACACAGCCTGGTGCCCCTGACGGGACTCAGGAGACTCAGGCTCGAACGCTGCTCCAGGCTGTACTCTGCCCTCCTTACCACGCACAGATGACAGCGTTGTCCTGAGTACCGAGGAGTGAAGATGTGTTACAGACTGAGATACATCAAGACAGCAGGGTCAGCTAAATACAGAGGAGACACAGTGGTAAAAATGCACTAAAAAAAAAAACCCAAACATCAGAGCAATCCTCTGCAGTCAGTGGGAGGGAGAAGAAAGATGCTTTCAGGACTTCCAGTGCCTTTTCAGTTTAGCCTACAGCTGCACCAGCCTGTGCCAAGCTGTCAGAGCCCACAAGCCTGGGATGGGTGGGTAAGACATTCCCTGGAAAACAAATAAAACTGGCTCCAGCAGGATATTCTGCTCTGAGTCATGGGACATGCCCTCCCCTAACACGGCGTTAGGGGACACTACTCTGCTGGAAGCACCTTCTCCAGGATGAGATGCGTGACCAGCTCCTGAGGAGCTCCCGCTCCCCACCACGCCGTCACAGAGCCGCTGCCTCCTCGCACCCGGTGACGTTCATGTGGGCAGGATAAATTAAGCTCCTGCTCTGCGGTGCATGTGTGTGATCCGCTAAGCAGCTTCTCTATCCTGTCCTGGAGGTGCTCATCAGAGGCAGAAAAGCTCCACACGTTGTGATCCTGCACCCATGGCAGTGGGCTGGCATCAGAAGATCTTAGTGCCAGCGGTGGGCTGAAGCCCCTGCTGCACTGGCAGCAACCAAGAAAGATGCTGCTGGGCTGGTTTTAAGTTTCAGGTGGACAGAGGTCACAGCACTGAGAACAGAAATGCATCACGGCCAGCTGTTTAAAAGCTAATCTCCCCCTAAAAACAAGGGAGGATGCAGCACAGCCCTGCCAGCTGGGGACACGTGTGTCACTCAGTGTCACAAGCTCACATTCTGCAATGGCTAATACCTGCCAAGCCTCTGCTCTTGTAATTAGGGTCCTCAGCCGAACAGGCAGCCAGAGCCCCACTGCCACGTGCAGTCAGATTCCCCGCACTCTTTCTAGGCTCCGACATCGGTGTTGGAGCGGGATGAGCCACCGTGGAGGGAAGGAGGCACCACGGGTTCGTTATCCCCGGGGAGCTCCCTGGGTGCTGCACCCAGAGTGACTGTGGTAACGAACGCACTCAGGTGGTGGCAGCCAAAGTTGACAAGGATGTGACTCCTGCATGAGTAGTTTTGTTTTACTTCCTCTGATCTGACACTCGCTTTCTGTTTGGATTAAAGGCACACGAGTACTTTACTCCTTCAGGAGCTTTTCCAAGGACAGCATCCGAGTTCAGTAGCTTTCGATTCGGTTGTTGAGGTGAGATACCAGTTAGTCAGCACTGACCAGTCTGGAATGATTGTGTTCAATTAGTTTTTACCTTCTCTCTCTGGAGTTCAGAGGAACACAAAGGTAACTGGCAATCAGGGTCAGAGCACTACATGCAAGAACACTTAATCTCTTGAAACACAAAACCTCCATTAAGGAAAAAGGATGCTAATTGAGCATAATCTTATAGCTTGAGCATATTAACATTAAACAATACTTAATGCTGCTGTTGCATTTTTCATTGAAGGATTAATAAACACCTGAAACACAATTCCTGAAAGCACATTCACTATATGGGCAGCTGCAAATGGAAAAATAAGGCAGAGGGGCAATTTGCTCAGTGAGGCCAAGCAGGATCTTGGCACAGGGGAGGGCAGACTCTGGAGTCCCAGTTCCCTCTGGCTCCTGCCTTCCCACAGCCGGGATGAACCCCAAAGCTCCCCATCCTTAGGCCAGGCACAGCCCCTGTGCGTAACGCTCACGGCAAAAACCTGGAAGGAGGAGCGAGACCTGGAGCTGGAAGCACTGGAGCTGCACAGGAAAAGGGAAAGTTAGGAAGGCTTTGTCAGGGCTAAGAAATGCTGTCCCATCTTGTAACTTTCTGACAACTCTGATGATTTCAGTAATAAAACAATGTTTCCTCCATCTAATCTTTTCATCTTCCATTTTAATTAAATCCCAACGAGCAAACCACCTCCTGGTTCCAGCACATGCAGATCATTTAAAACACTCTCTTTGCTAATTGTCATTTTTTCTTTTAAAAGCATTTCCAATTCACGTCCTGAAAACCCTACACCTGCTCTGAAAGCAAATAACACTCTGAACCGAAACCCAGCTGACCCAGTTTAGGTTTAAATTCAAGTCACCCTGGGAGCTGGCTACGTCGGCTGCTGCCTCCCTTTGTGGCCACCCGACGGCATGTGCCGGACGCAGGCAGGTCGGGGACACGCGCCGTGTGCTCCCCGGCACAGCAGCGTGGGACCGGCTATGGACTGGCTGCAACTGGCCAAATGCCAGAGGGCAGCTGGTCCGAGCACAGCAATTGCCCCAAACCCCAGCTAGGCGAAGGCAGGACTTGCTCTCTCCTTCAGGAGCGACGCACCGGCTGTAGATTAAAGCTACAGCAAAAGCTGTCATTATTTGCCCTAAAGTCAGACTTTTCCTTTCCACCTCCAGCGGAGTTTCACATGCCCAGGCGCACCCGGGGGGTCCGTGGCTGCCCACCTCCTGCGGCACAGCCCTCCGCAGGCACATACCGATACGGGCAGCAGCGCTGGCAGGGTCAGTGGCTGGGACGCCTGCCTGCTTTCTGCCGGGAGGTTTGATAAAATATCCTTGCAGGGGAACATCTTTATTTTTGTCATGTCCCCGTTTTCTAAAGGAGAAAATATTCCATTTGGAAAGTGTCCGGCTGCTGTCTGGAGGATTTCGGCTTTTCCAGGCTATGGTGATGGAGCAGGGAAGGGGTGTCCGTGCTCCCGCTGCTGCCGGCCAGTGAGCCCTTCGGCACAGCAACCCTGCCTCCACCTGCAGCCATCAACGGCAGAAAGTTTAAACTAATGGGGTATTTGGGAGCCCCCTTTAAGCCACGTATCCTCCTTGACACCATGAGTTGTGACTGAAATGGAGGTCACACTATTTACTGCTCCTGGTTGCCAGACCGTTCCTCCTGGAACCTGCTGGAATTGAAACAAGGGACTCTCTGTGCATCAGTTTTGATCCTGCTGGGGTAAAATACAAGTATTTTGCCCCATCTTTGCTCCCCTTCCCGGCAGGACAGCAGGCTGGACCGGGCGAGCACAGCCCCATGTCCCAGACCACACTGCAGAGCTCACGCTCGTCACGGACAAAGTCCAGCAGCGCCTGACCCTTGTCCATGCACAGACGTGTGCAAGATGTGGCAACCCACCTTTCCACCTCAGCAGTGCTCCTGCCCAGGCGATGCCATGCCACATTTGGGGACATGTTACCAACAGGCAGAGGTCACCTCAGCATTTTGTCTCAGGTTCTGTCACCCAGCTCCACAAATCACCTCTGGTAGCCAACGAGGCCAAGGTGCCTCTTGGTGTGGGGTTGGCCTCCCAGCTAGGTCAGGACGGGCCCCCAGACTCAATTCTTGCCCAAAAGCACCATGTTAATCATGTGCGAATGTCTTTCCCCAAGGGGAATGATATTAAGCAAAAATAAAATGTTTGGATTCAGAACTGGGGTTCAGAGAGGAGGACTTGGCCAGCCCTACAGCAGGTCGGCTGGAAGAGCAGCTGGCACGAAGCTGTGTGGAACGGGGACAATATTAGGTGCTAAGCACCAAAGTCCCGGCGGCTGTTCCTCTGCGACCTCCTCCTCTCCCAGAGGCAGCTATGGCTCCTCGAGACGCCACAGCAGGGCACAGTCACAAATCGGCCGGGTCACCGTGGCCGAGCCCTGTGGCCACCACACGCTCTGCACTCCCCTGTCCTCACTCTGTGCCCGTCGCAGCCCGCGGGAAGGTTCTTCTGCTCCCGCACCCAGTGGGCGCACAGTGCTTCAGTACAGTGGAAACCACCGGTGAAATGAAACCAAAAGTTTTCTCATTTTATTAATTTTTAATAGGGACAAACCTTTAATATGGCTTGCTGGTCGCTGGGGTTTCCTTTTCTTTTTACATCCCTATTTCACTCAAGTGTTTTGGGGAGATAATGCCTACAGCACACTCATGCCTGAGCAGACCTGAAGATTTCAAATCTTCTGTCCGAAAGACTTCGTGGCACTTCGTACAGGGATGCTTTGGCAGCAAGGGGCTGGTCCCTGTGCCACGGTCGTTTCCCTTCCAGCACGTCCCAGTCCCTCTGGCAGCAGGTCTCCCCGCCCCGCGCGGCCAGCACGCACCCGCAGCGTGCCCAGCGCCTGCCGAGCCCCTGCCCGGACGGGCAGCTGCCCCTGCCCCATTGCCAGCACGGAGCTGTGTGCCGGCCAAGGGACGCAGCCGAAACCAGAGCCCGGCCACCTGCGGGCCCCGTGGCTCACCCCCCCGGGGAGCCGACCCCTCTCCAGCCCTTCTGCAGAGCTGGAAACGCTCACCGCTCCTCTCCTCAAGCACGTCCACCCACAGCAAGGGCAGAGCTCTCGCTCCCGGTGTCCCCATTCCCAGGAGCATCACCGAGGTTATCCCTGTGCAGAACGAGCCACCCCAGCAGGGGAGTTAAATTTGGGTTCCTGCGGGCCCTGTAGCAGCAGCGGCTGCAGCAGTGGCTTTGCCTTCACCCTCCAAAGCAAATTCAAAGCAGCTTTACCCGAGCTGATGGCTCCGGCGCTGCGCACCGGGCACCGGCCAAGCTCGGCACATGCAAAGCCGGTGAGCGGAGCCGGGCTGCAGAGCATCATCTCTCTGAGCCACTCTGGGCGGTCACACGCCTCGGCCTCCGCCCCGCCGGCAATATTTAGGTTAAGCCTCAGGTGCTTACACCGCTTTGCAAATTAAGGCAGAGCTCTTCTTCCAGATGACGTTAAACTCACGGAGTTTTCCCAGCTATAAAGCCTGGTTTAATCAAAGTTGCAATTAAACCTGACAACCTTCTTGTGCAGACTCCTAAATAAGATTAGGAACAGCTAAAATTAGTCTAATTTAGTATTAATCATTAATCCTTTTATCCACTCTTAATCCAATTTAAATGTCCACACAAGGAGCTTGCACAGACTTTGTTACTCAAATTTAAAACAAAATTGAATTAAATATTATTTAATTACATCAACACAATCTGAGTGCTCCTATAAGAGGCGTTTGCCACAGATGACTATCAGCTGCTTGGTTAACCCTCAGAATTATCGTGGGCTCTGTGCTCTCCCTACTGCTCCAGTTCTCAGTACTTTGGGATTGCACAAACATCTCCATCTATAATGAGTAAAAAGTACCCTGCCTCCCCCTCGGGTTGGAAAAGAAACTTTCAAATCTAAGGTTCAGGAGGAAAAGAAAATTCTGCCTCAAAAAAACCCGCCTTTTTTTAGGCAAAATGTCATGATTCCAACACTTCACACTAACCTTTGTTTCTGGGATTGCGTACTGCACGGACACGCTGCGGTGTGGTGTTTGTGCAGGGCCTGAGCAGCTCCCGCCGCTCCCGGGGCTGGAAGGAGAGAGCACACCTTGCCCCACCGGGAGCCGGTAGCCCGGCCGTGCACCAGTCCTGGCTGGAGGTACGGTGACCTTGAACTTTCCCTGTCTAATTGCTGTCTCCTCCAGCTATCTTTTCTGCAACGGTCATTTTTCAAAGCATTGCAGAAGAGAAAAACATAGCTCGAATGCAGGAATCAGCTGCAACCTTTGCTGCCAAGTTGGCAGAGAAGATAAGGACCTTTTATTTAAAGAGAAAAACCCAGACACTGAGGAGGGATAAAGTCTTTAGCAACTTTTACAGCCTGTCTTGCAATACAATTTCCTAAGCATATTCAAAACTTGCATAAAAAAAAAAACCACCCAAGTTTTCCCTGGCAGCATTTCCTCAGAGCCCTGTGCTTGCTGTGAACGCCCTCGCGCCGGCGCGGGTGCTGCGGTGCGGGCGCTGCCTCCAGCCTCCCTCCGACGTGCGGGATGTGAGGACCGAGGGGTGACTCACTGCTCCACACATGCCCATGACAGAGCTCAGCAAGGAAGGAAAAAAAAAACCCAAACCCACCCCAACAAGTTCAAGCACCGCGCTCCTTTGAGGCGCTCCGGCCCCTGCCCAGGCTCCCGCGGTCAGGGAGCACCGCAGCGTGCGGGGCATTAACACCAGCAGCAGCCCCGGCAGGGCCGGAGAAGAGGGCAGGAGAAGAGGGGAGGAAGACAGCACGGTCCTCACCTGGAGGATTGTGAACCAGAGTTTGAAACTGCGACCCCAACACAAGACCAGCCCAAAGTCTGGCTTAATTATAGGGTCAGAGAATGCTCTGGGTGGGAAGGGACTTTAAAGATCACCTGGTCCAACCCTTGTGAGCCACTCAGAGACAAAACTGCTGCTCGGCCCTGGCTGGGACGCACACACAGTCTTTAGCAGCCGCTTGGCTGCGGCACCAGCGATGCTGCAGGGGCAGGAAGGACAAACACAGCACCAGTCGTTCCCATCACAAGTTATTCACATCACAGAGAGGCTTCTCCCAGGCAGGGCTGAGATAAAACCCATCTCAGGTGCATCAAACCCCCATTCCCTGAGCTACCGTTTCTCCTTTCCATGTGCTGGGGGCAGAGAGTAAGAGAAAGTCCCTTTTTCCCTCCCTGTTTGAGGACAAGCCCCTTTCAGCCCCAGCCTGCTTTGGGGGCTGCCTGCCCACCCTTCGGGCTGCGCCTCGCCAGGGTTTGCCAGTGCCCCTGGGCACCCCTCCAGGAGATCCCTCCTGGGGCGCCACCAGGCAGCAGCCTCATTTACAGCATCTTTTGCGAAGGCTCCCCCCGAGCTTCACCTCTTCCCGCTTATGCCAACAGCTCCTTAAAAGCGCTGCTCTCGCATGAACTCACACTGCATTTCTGTATACTGCCCTGGCAGAGCAATTCCCATCATCTCAGCCACAAGGATCAGATGAGAAATCTGCCCAGGCGCCATCATCTGCCCTGCAAAATCAGAAGTTGTAAATCCCAACAACTTCTTGTGGCTTTAGCAACTTCTCGAAGGTCAGCAGCCGCTGCAATGTATATGGTTCTTCCAGCCAGAGCAGTATACGTGCACTGATGGAGCCACCAGCGGAAGCAGATGATGTAATCTGCTGCACATTATTGATGCAATGCTCTTCGGCAGCAAGCCAGGGATGAAGTGTGACAGTGCTGCCTTCTGTTTTTCCCCAAAAAGGAAATATGCTGTCCTTTAGGTGAATCACAAGGAGTGACACTTACAACGGGGTGTTACAGAGTTTCAGCATCAAGTGCCGGAAAAGTGAAAAATGGGGTCTTACCAGGTTGCCTGGGACTTTCACTTATCTAGGAATTCCCAGTTATTCTCTTATTTCCACGAAATCTAAGTGCTGTCACAGGCTGCCTCTCTCTTTCTAGTGGTTCCCCTTGCCATGACTTGCCTATGGAAACCTTTAACAAACGCCTTCACACCTTCTCCTGGGTAACACCTTTCTTATGCTCCACTGAGGCATTTTTTTACCCGTTTCACTATGAGAGAGAGCAGTGAGGCAAAAACGTTGGTTTTGCTGAACCAGACTTTGCACAAACCCAAGCCCTAGATCCAACCACTGGAATATTTTATGAGCTACGGACACAGACCCTCTCCCTCATGCCCACACACGAGCTCAGCAAAGCCCCTACTGATATATTAAAGATTTCTTACAGAAGCAGCCATGGAGCTGCATTGCAAGTCGTACATAAGATCTCGGGCTGCGAAACC
>VZSZ01006916.1:657269-669468 GCA_013398815.1 Ibidorhyncha struthersii | reverse complement strand
CGCGATGGGATGCAGGGGGGATGCGCGGTGGGATGCAGGGGGACACCGTGCACGATGCAGGGGTATGCTGGGGGCAGGGGCCTGCCTGGATCCCGCAGCCCGGCCGCGGCTGCCAAGGGGCTGCTCTGTCGGGCAGCCCCCTCCTCCAGCTGCCCGGACGGCAGGGCCATGGGGGGGATGTGTTCTCCTGAAGCCAGCCTCTAGCAAAAACCAAAAATCCCCACTTCAAGCAGGGCTGGGGTGCCTGCAGAGAGCTTAGAGGGCTCTGACCACCGCCCAGGGAAAAAAGCAGCTGGATTTAACTAATGTCCCTCTCCCTCTCTCTTCTCTTGTAGAACTGACATCTTCCAAATCTGCAAATAAAAAAAAAAAAATGGAAACCATGCATGAGCTGATCCCCTTTGCCAAAGAAATGCTCAGCCAGAAGCCCAACAGGAAAATGGTCAAGCTGTACATGCTGGGCAGCGTGCTGGCTTTCTTTGGTGTGGTTATTGGTCTGGTGGAGACAGTGTGCAGCCCTTTCACCTCTGAAGGGAGCCTAGAGGAGGAGGAGGAGAAGAAACCTGCCCCGACGCGAGAGCAAATGGTTCCTCAGAAACAGGAGGATTTGATCTTGGAAAAGAGCAAGAAGCCGGTGGGGATGCAGAGGGCCCTGGTGACCAGACCACACGCCTCCTAAGAGCCCCGCGGCTGGAGAGGTGCCTGCTGAGCAGCCAAGCACACGAGACTCTGCTGTCCTGTCGTACCTGGTGGTGGTTCCAGCGAGGGAGGAGAGATGCCTGAAGAAGGAGACCGCAAGTGCAAGACTTGAAAGAAGTGAACGGTTATATTTGCTGCTGTGCAGCAGTGGGGGGAAAAAATACCTTTTGTTGGTATAAAAATGTGCAAGATGCACAGCATGGTTTCTTATTTTTATTACAGATGCATTTTACAACATTTTGCAAAATCAATAAATATTTTATATGGTACCAGTGCTCTCCAGCTGCATTTATTTTCAAAGTCTTCTCTTACTGATGTGCATGTAGGTTTCACTGGTGCCTCTGGCTCCTCTTGGAGGGGGGTGCCTGGGGGGAGCCAGGGTACTGCTGAGGGTGGTGGCTGCACCCCTAATGAAGCCCCCCTTGGTGGGGCTGCTCTGGGACTGAGGGGGGTGGCCTTTCTGCACCTCTGGCAGCTTCTCCCTTCTAAAATGGGCTGACTGCGGTGGGTGGAAGAGGTGGGTGGCATTTATCTCACAGGGGTGACAGACACATGCCCTGAGCTGGAGGTGGAGCTGTACCTTTCAGGGGTTATGTGGGTTTAATGGCACAGATTCGTGTCTGCCATGGCCATGTGTGCCCAGAACTGTTTAAAAAAAAACCACCAACCCTGTCCATCCCATAGCAATCCTCTAACAGGCTGTGGCTGCTGCACAGCTAAAAAAACTTCTAGCTTTACTGGGAACCTTCACAAACCACCAGAGACACTTAATTGTGCAGAATGATTTTAGCTTCCAGTATTACAGGGGTGTCACAGATGGGAAGACTGAAGCAGGGACAGGCATGATGGCATGGTCAGCCTGGGGGCTGTGGAAACAGGGATCCTTCAGGGCTGTACCCAGGGCACTGCCAGACTTGTTAGAGGACTTTCACCTATTTAAAAGTCTTTCCCAGGGATAATAAGAGTCTGTAGCATTCAGGGTTGAGTCATGTTAGTCAAATAAATCCTGCAGGCCACCACAGCTGAAAGACCCTGACCATGCTACAGCAGGGAGGGAAGGGAAATAGTCCCTGCCAGCCCCGACTGGGGCGGAAAATCCCTCTTTATCTGCTCAATGGCAAAGAGATGGCCAGCAAGGCAGAGGCAGGAGCAGCTACACACCTTGCACAGGAACAGGTGTACCAGCAATATGCCACTATCTACCTAAAAGCAAAACAATTGATACAAACAGCAGGAGATGATGGAAAATGGGAAAGCGCTGCCTGACAGCAGTGCCCAATGCATAGCTCCTCCCAGAGCTGCACAAGTTAAGACCAGAATCCAAAAATATGAGAACACAGCTGAAGTTCACCCTCACATTTTCACAATACATAACTATGCAATTTGTTTTGTTGACAATTATTTCTGTCAAAAACCACAGCAGCACATTGTGGAGGAGGAAGCCTACCGAGCCTGCACAAAACCTCTGTTCGAGCTTTGAATCAAGTATAAAGTACCTTTTCCTCTTGGGGAAAAGAGCAGAGCCCAATTAAATTAAACCAGCCTTTGAGAAATACTTCATCTAGTCCATAACCAAGCCTTGTGGTCTCTGGCAAGGCAGAACAATCAAACACCTCACTGATACCAATGGAAATTTCACGGGCAAACATGGAAGGAGAATTCAGGCCTGAAGAAAGCCATCAGCTCACTGGTTAGCCCAGTTCCAGGTTTAAAGAGGTTCCAGGTTTGCCGCACAGCCTCAGGGACAGGGAAGGCTGACCGGGAATTCCCTGTGGCACACTTGGTGCATGGATAAACCAGAGACCTGAATGTCCGTGGCTGTGTCAGGCAGGAAAGTGTTGCCAGGTCTGAGCTCTCGCAGTACTGTAATTCAGAGCATCGCTGCCACGGCAGAGCTAAACAGTTGATAAATGTATTAAACTGAGATGAGAATCACGTCTTTGTCCGAGGCAGCTGAAAACTCTGTCAATCACACATCAGTTCCCAAGATTAGCCCTTCTCTACAAGTTGTCGGTGTCTCACCCTGCCCCATGGGAAAGGGAAAATTTTAAAAAAGAGGAGTTAGAGCTGGTCTCTGGCACCCCAGCCTGCGAGTCCAGGGGCGCCTGGGGAGCTCCAGGCCAGCCCAGCCCAGCCAGGCTGACCTCCACCGCTTCTGCCTTTGGACCTCAGGTTGTCTCCGCACCACGTACGTGGCCTCCCTGCATCGTGCCGGCACCCTGCTGCCCACACCTCCTCTCCGCAGTCATCCAGTCAGAGGGTTTATGAGCTTAAAGCAAAGAGGTTTGTGGAACAATCAAAATAGTTCCTCCTAAGACAGCTAACGGGATTAGACAGCTAAACCACGCGCTGCACTGGCGGTTCTGGAGCCAAGTCGGTAAAATCGTGTCCTGCAGAAGACAATCTCCTGCCTCCTGACGCACCGCAAGCTCAGAGGTCGTTACCTCCCACATATTACCTGAAAGGTCGCCCGAGAGGTCAAGCCTACGCGTTCCCGTTTCCACAGCAGACCGCATTAATTATAGACAGGACCAGCTCTCTGCAGAGTGGTGAATCAGATAGATATTAGTGGCTGATTTTACCACAAGACCATGTAAAGTCCTACTTAAACCACACAATAAATTCAGTGTGCATGCAGGCTTAGTAATCCATTTAAGATCACTTTAACTATGATGAATGACAGACCTGCCAGACGCAGTACATTAAAAGGCTTCAGCAAAATTCCCCATCTTTAAACTCTCCAAACCAGCCTGTGTCCCAGTGCCATCTCCTGAGCCCCCTCACGTCCGGATGTCCGCACCAGGCACTGCAGAAAGACAACCGCCACAAACACAATCCCCTGCAACCGGCATCCACGTACACCGGCAACAGAGCCCGGCGGAGTCATTCCGAAACCCCTTGTGTGAATTGCAAAGCGAAGTTTTAATTATAAGTACTGGGATACAGCAGAGAGCAACCAGATGGAACAAGCTGTACTGTCAGTACTGGTAAGGACACCTCGGGCAAGCTACAGTGCAGAACCATATGGAGCATTTAAGACTGAGTTAAACCAAAGTCCTGAGGGATAAGCTCTTGAGGAGAGCCACACGTTGCCCAAGGTGTGAGTTAGATTGCTGAGCATCACATGAAGTTGATTTCTGTTATTTTCTTTTAAGACTCGTCTGCACCCAGTTTACTTCAACCTGTAAATGTGACATTTTCCTGGTGCGTTAAATCCTCAGGAAAATCACAGCTGGCATGAGATCTGGTGAGTATGTGTCTATACCCATCCTGCAACACCTCTTCAAAGATCTTATTTCAGCTTTCATCATCGGGAGCTGAAGGCCAGCTTAAAACCCAGCAGCACTCCCTCAATCGCCTCAAGGGCACGAGCCGAATGTCTGCACAGAGCCCTCACTCCCTATTTGCAGTTTGGACTCTGGATGTTTCAAGAGCTGCCAGGCTAAAATTAGGGGCCCAGATAAGCATATCAGCCTCTGCCACCCAACACCAAGGGCATCGGGAACATGGATAGTGGCCAAGGCTTAAAGCAGCCACAGTACCAACAATCAAATCTCAGGGCAGCAACTCCTGACTTGGTCACGCAGGAAAAAAATAAATGTAGGGCTTAGACATGGCTTATCATCACAGTATTTTCTCTAAACTGGCGGTAAGTAGAAATATCATGTAAAACCAAATCCAGTCCTACAATCATCTCGACTCTCCCCTGGGACCCGAGTGTGCATGTTTCGGTAGCAGTGCAGCCGTGACAGCACTGGCGCTGTCAGGATGTCGGCACTGCCCGCCGGCCACGCAGCCATGCCGAAAACCACACACTCCCGTCACGGCCCCATAACATCATGCTGACGTGCATATCAGCCTAACGCAAATATAACTGAAGACAGCCCTTTATAATGGTGATATCCATAAAGAAAGGAATTAAATCTGTGCTTACGGTAAAGTATGCTGGGAGAACTGGGTATGAGAAATAATGTTTTAATGTCTACGTGACAAAGGAAAGGGGAGGGGAAGGAAAATCTTCTCCATTTAACAAAGATTTACTAATGGGTTGAAAAAAGCCAGATGTCACTCAGAACAGAAAAAAAGAAGTGGCATCCCAATTGCTGCCAAGTGCTTTTGAGTCCCTGAGCTGCGTGCACAAACCTGCCCGAGCCCCAGCCCTGCCCCTGGAATGCGTTCCCTCCCGGCAGCGCCGGGCTGGGGTACGGCCGGGGCTCCCCAGCAGCTCCCCTCCGCTGCTCAGCCAGTTTGCTGTCAGAACAAGTTTCCTTCACATCTTCCTTTCCTTCCAGTGAGCTCCAGGCAGCACTAAATGAAGCACCTCCCCTGCACAGAGCAGTAAGCACAACACCGAGCATCACCCCTTGAAAAACACAGCTTCAAACAGACGAGTGAGACAGAAGTGACCTGCAGCGGGGGATACATCCAGGAATATTCGGGTGAAGCTGTTTCAGAAGCAAGAGGCTGCTCCCCCAGGCTGCCAGGGCTGCATCTCACCGGGCCGGGGCAGGGCACACCACCGGGCTCCCCTCTGCCAAGGCGAGAAGGTTTGGCAGCAGCAGGGCCAGGACCGGCTGAGATCAGAAGACACTTCTCTGCGGTCACCTCTTCCTCCCCTCCTCTCCCTTCCCTCGCTCCCCACCCCCAGGAAAAGGTTAAAAACAAGTGAAGTTGCATACAGCAAAACAAACCCAGAAAAAGCTGCGAGTGGGCGTGAGGAGCAGCAGCACCCGGGAAGGGCGACAGACGGCCGAGAGCAAACTCTCGTGGGCAGCAAAACATGGCCAGATCCGGCAGCTCCCGCTGCCGCCGCAGCCTCCAGCCCTCCTGGGGACCACAGCAGCATCCCCCACGCTTCATGTCCACACAGGACACCCTAAATGGCACATGCACAAATTTTCCTTTATAAGACGTTTACATCCAAAATATTCAGTATTTCAGTCCTTTATCACCAGCTACTTTGTCTCCCACAAAAACCTGAAATAAACCGCAATTCTCATTAAAAAACACACCAGCAAGGCAAGCGCGGCTCCATACCCAGCGGGCTGCCTCCGGCCCCGCTCTCCCCGCACCGATGCAGAGCAAAGAGCACCATACCTTCCTGACACGCTTGCAGACACGCATGAAGGTTGACAGTTATTGCTTTATTGCAGTATCCTAACGCTGGTAATAAAGAACAGTATCTGAAAAGAGCCTCTCTCCTTGCTGGCAACACAAGAAAGATCACAGCTGAGGTAAGGTTAATTAGCTCATTTTTCAAGCCAAGGAATGAAATGGTTGCCCCGTGATCATGACCCAAGCCCAAAGCAAAGGGAGGCAGGAAAAGGCAGAGTGATTGTACCGGTGTTATCTGACCAAGCGTGGGCTGAGTGCTTCTTATCAGAGGGAAAGTTGAGACCAAAGTAGAAAGGCAGAAAATAAAAAATAATCTATAAAGCAGAAGCAAAGCCAGAGAGCTTCACTGCTCAACCAGCTGTGTCACTAAATTTAATAATCTTTATTTTAAAGATGCAAGAGGGGAAAAAAAGTTTTCTTTAAATAATTCTTTCTGGCTGGTTACGATGGAGGGGCCTGAGAGGGACAACCACGGCATTGCACCCGCACAAACCAGACCCTGGCGCGGCCCCTGCACTGCAGCTGAGGCTCTTGTCCCCCAAAACACGGCTCTCCCCAGCTGAGAAGGCAGAGGCTCGGGCAAGGCAGCTCCAGGAGCACTTGAAGCTCCCGCAGCGTGTCCCCATCGCGGGTCCCACAGCAGGGACTGGTACTCCGTGATGAAGATCCCAGTGCCAGACCAAAGCCGGAACACAGTTTATACCTATTGCGTAAGACCGATGGCATTGCATTTGCTGCTGCCGAGTCTCAGGGAGCTAGCGGATGTTACATGGTTTTTCCTCAGATTATATTCACTTAAAAGTAAGAACAAAGCTCTTGCAAAACTGAAAGCAGGAACCACAGCAGTAAGGACCCTTCTTTCTCTGCAGAAAACAACATTCAGTATTTCATCGCAAACCTCCCTGTGCCTGAGCGGCCCCGCGGAGCTGGGGCAGTCGAACCCCCGGTGCTAGGTTCAGCTCAGCCCCTGCTCCCTCAGCTGCTCCCAGGTGCTCCTGCTGCTCCTCTACCTGCTGGTAGAGATGAAAAAAATAAACCCTGCCTGAGCAAAGCAATTGCGGAGCTGTTTGGGGGTGGTACGCGCTGCTGGGCCCCCGCTGCCCGACGCCCCGGCGGCAGGCAGCTGCTTCGGGGTGCAGAGCAGCGGCGCCCCGGGGAGCACCGGACCTTTGCTGCGTGTCCTGCTGCATGTCCCCCCGCAGCACGGCCGCCCCCGCTCGCTCCCCCGGAGCCTGACCCGCTGCGAGAGATCAGACCCGGATTGCATCTCCGCATGCACCCAGGGACGGTGCCAGCGGGAATAAAAGACGATGTTTAACCACCTGCACTAGGGTGCCTCTGATGTTCTCGAAGTGAAACTTGACGCTGCTCAGCAAAGACACACCTCTTCCAGGGTGTTGTGCAAAATTCTGCATTTTAACGTAGGACAGGAAATATGAAAAGAGCCGGGCAGAACCCAAACAGCACCCTCGGTTAGGCCGAGGTTCGTCAGCTCCAGCAGCAAATCAAAGGGTTTGCTTCACTTATCCATCCACCCGTGATTTTCCAGTGCTTTGGAAGTTGCCGTTCCTTCGCTAACAGGTTTTAAAGGATTGGCATTGCTGCTTCCCTCTGGAGCAGCTCTGCAGAGGGGTTTTTTCCTCCCTTCTCTTTCATGCTTTATTTCCTGACTCCACAGTGGGATGGGTCGGTTGCAAAAGATTCTCATTCCCTTTTTGGGATTGGTTTTGGCCTTCTGGTTTTATTCTGCGAGGGAGAATTTCAAACCGGGTAAGTATTAAAAGTGAATCTGTCTTTCAGAAAAAAATTTAAAAGCCACAGTTGAGTGTTTTGCATAGAAACTGTACAGAGCTTGGACCAAACCACGTCTCAGCCTTTGTGTGGTGGCTGATACTTTTAACAAAGATTTGAAATCAAACTGAGAAAGTAATATGCAGAAATACGTCCTGCGGGAGCAGGTGAGGCAGGGGGCTGAGACGGAGAGGGCTCCGAACACTCCATTTTCCAGTGTGTAGCAAAAGAATTTATAAACATGATTTTTAAATGTCGGATGTTAAGTTTTGCAGCATGCACTTAGTCGATGGTTTTTATTACAAAATAGCTGGTGTGTTTACAAGTTATGTCCTGACTTGTGGAAAACACTGCTGAAAGAGTCGAGCGCTGTCCCCGTGGCACCGCGTTGGGCGAGGAGCCGCAGCTGCTCCTCAGCCCAGCTTTTTCCAGCAGATGGAAGAGGCGTCCTGGTGCCGGACGCTTTGCACTTGCAGGCTCACTTAGCTTTCCAGTTAACTACTTACTCTGAGGGCATTAGGGGATTTTTTAAATTTTTTATTTTTTAAATAGTGCTTGGATAAATTAAATCCCCGTGCCTTGGTCCCCAGAGATGCTGAAAGGGAAGCGGGTGATTGTCACCGGAGCAAGCACTGGAATTGGAGAGCAGATGGCATATCACCTGGCGCGGATGGGATCCCACATTTTGATCACGGCACGGACAGAGGCCAAGCTGCAGAAAGTAAATGGCAAGCTGAGCACTCACACGAGCACGTTCATGGCGGTGCACACACAAACATATGAAGGCCAGTCTCGCGTCACAGGTACACGTATGAATATGTGCACATGTAATTGCCATGGCACAACTCCCAGACAGGCACAGTTACTTTCACAGGTATGCATACTTGTGCTGTCTGGGGCTCCTGCATGCACAAAACCCCCTCTCCTGCAGATACGTGCACTCTGCGTAGTACATATTATGGTATTTGAACTTAGTTATGTACACATATCCCCATACACACGGGCTCCCTCGGCACACACACACCCTCATTCCACTGCAGTGATATACAAGCTCCTGCTCACCCTACACGCATGCAATTCCAGCACAGACTGCACCCATACAGAGCCAGACTGCCTTGGGTAACGCATTCACCAAAAGAATAATTTTTCAGGCTCCCTTTGAAGCTTAAAAGGCTCCAAACATACTCCCGAAACTCCAAACCGCTGTTTTAAGGTGGGGACACAGCACAAGGAACACAGACGCCCTCTTTTGCTATGGCACCAGCCATCCCAGGGCAGGGAAGGGGGTTTCTGACGCATGGTGTTGGTGCAGGTGGTGGAGCGGTGCCTGGAGCTGGGGGCAGCCTCCGCGCGGTACGTCAGCGGCACCATGGAGGACATGGCCTTCGCCGAGCACGTGGTGAAGGAGGCAGAGACCTTGCTGGGTATGTTTACAGCCTGCTCTCCACAAACGACAGCGCAACATTGCATCTCACCTTGGCCATGCTGCTTTTTGCCACATCCCCACTAAAAAAAAGCAGGAGAGATTGAGATGGGGTGAGACGGGAGAGGTTTTTCTCTAATTATGCTCTTTGCAGTCCCGCTCCTCCAGCCGGCTTCATCGCTCCAGCTCAAACTGAACTGCGCTCTCGATTTCAGCTCCGTGCCCTCATGACATCCTGTTCCAGTATCATAATCCCGGATTTCATCACCCCCCGCTACTGTGGTCTGAAACCGTCCGTCAGGCCCGTAGCAGCCTTGCTATTGCGGTCATGGGTCACGGCTGCCCTAACGCAACGTTTCGGCTCGGTGAGGAGCACTGCCGCTCCCACCCGGGGCCCACAGACAACTCGAGGGTGATCTCCCTCGTGCCGTGGTATTTGCATTTTGAACCAGCAAAAATAAATAAATAAAAAACCAGGACCAAATTTTTACTGGCAGCCCCTATCCGGACTATATCCCCGCTCCAGAGATGACAGGCCACAGCTCTGACCCAAAAACCCGATTTCTTTTGATGACATTTATTCTGCTCCCAGGAAAGGCTCTGCTCTGCTGGTTGCAGCCCTCTCCCAGCCAGCAGTAATGCCTGCTCCTCTGCTTGCAGGAGGCCTGGACATGCTCATCCTTAATCACGTCGGCGCGTCGTACTTTGGTTATTTCAATGGGGACGTTGGGCACGTACGAAAGCTCCTGGAGATCAACTTCCTCAGCTACGTGGCGATGACGGTGTCTGCCCTGCCCATGCTGAAGAAGAGCGAGGGCAGCATCGTAGTGGTTTCGTCCATGGCAGGTGAGTGGGAAGCGAGGCAGATGACACGGGATTCAGTCAAAAGACATGGCGGGCTGATTTTCAGAAGCAGCAGCATGCAGAGACACCAGGCATCCTAAAGGAGCCATAACTACTTAACACACTGAAAAAAAACCCCAACAAATCCAGATCTTTTTTGTATTTTCTCAATGGAATTTGTTCCCTGATGCAAACCAATTGCCCCAGCTGGCTTTTTGACCAGCTCTGTAATTAAACCCCACACCCTGGTGTCAGGCTCATTAGAGCAGCAGAGCTCATAGTCCTCCAATTTTATGGAGAAAAGTGGAAACGCAGTAATTTCTCACTGCATTGGATCTCTGACCATTCATCTTGGTTTGGCAGGTCAAGTTCCTGCTAATATTTGTCGAGCAAGTTATTAACTGACTCTTCACAACAACATGACTCTGTTCTAACAAATTTCTGTTAAGTCAGGAAACTAAATTACTAACAGATGTCCCTGGTCACGGCTGGTATGTTGGTTAGTCTTCTGGTGATCAGCTTAGCTCAGTATCCAGAGAAGAGAGTTTAAACTTTGCTCCATCTCCCCCCTCCGAGGGTCTCCTGGTTACTGCAGGTTGCTCATACCCTGAGCAGAGACATGAGACATGGTGTTGGCCTTAAGACCTTAAAAGAGCTGGAAGCTGACGGGAATATTTGTAATGCTGCTGTTCAGGTGCCAGGATGACATTTCACTAACAGTAAACTCCCCTTTGGGTAAAATACTTTATTTGATGAAGGGCAAAACAGAGGTTCGGGCAGAGCAGCTTTCTGTGCTGTAACAGAACTTCACTCTGTGTCCAGGCAAAGTCGGGTTTCCCTTTACGGTCCCCTACTCTGCGACAAAGTTTGCCTTGGATGGATTTTTCAGCTCCCTGAGGCAGGAATTCAGCATGCAAAGCATTAACGTTTCCATCACACTCTGCATCCTTGGCTTCATCGATACTGGTAAGATCAGTGCTGTCTGATCCAGCTGATCAGGAGCCGAGCATCACCTTCTTAGCCTCTTACCCTGCCCTTCAACTCCCTCTGCCACCAACTCTCCCCTTTCACCTCTGCCGCTGCTTCTCCTCCAGCCCTGCTGTAGCACGAGTGCATGCAAAAGGCGTTCTGGTCTCTGGGGGGTCCTATCACAGAATGGTTGGGAGGGACCTTAAAGACCATCCAGTTCCACCCCCGCCCTGGGCAGGGACACCTCCCACTAGACCAGGTTGCTCGAAGCCCAACCCAGCCCTGGTTGGATCCTACCTCTCTTCCACCAAAAGCAGTATCAAAGCTAATTTCTTTCCCCGTGCAACCTAAAACCAGGCACCACATACAGGCTGGCACAGCCTAACATTCAATTAGTACGAATGGATGCGCCAGCCACCTACCTCTCATTAATCCCGTCTACTGATGAAACAACGAGATACGGGAATGCAAGTGCATGATTAGGGTAGCTGGAAGAGTTCTGCATGCGCTGGGCAGCGAGGAGGAATTTAGTCTCATGAACTCACCTCTGTTTTGATGCATGTACCATATCCTGGGCTGCATCCCCAGCAGCGTGGCCAGCAGGGCGAGGGAGGGGGTTCTGCCCCTCTGCTCTGCTCTGGGGACACCCCCCCGCAGTGCTGCCTCCAGCTCGGGGGGTCCCAACAGCAGAAGGACACGGAGCTGCTGGAGCGGGGCCAGAGGAGGCCCCGGAGATGCTGGCAGGGCTGGAGCCCCTCTGCTGGGAGGACAGGCTGGGAGAGTTGGGGGGGTCAGCCTGGAGAAGAGAAGGCTCCGGGGAGACCTCAGAGCCCCTTCCAGTGCCTAAAGGGGCTCCGGGAGAGCTGGGGGGGACTCTGGATCAGGGAGGGGAGCCATGGGATGAGGGGGAGTGGTTTTAAACTGAAAGAGGTGAGATTCAGACTAGACATAAGGAAGAAATTCTTTACTGTGAGCCCCCGGCGCAGTTGCCCCGAGAAGCTGTGGCTGCCCCATCCCTGNCGCTCTCCCCGCTCGGCACCGGACGCCCCCGGGGCGGCTGCGGGCGGCGCCGGCCGGGCGGGCACGCGCGGGCTGAGCCCCTTCTGCCCCGGGCAGAGAGCGCCGTGCGCGCCGCCGCCCACCTGCTGCTGCCGCCGCCCGCGCCGCGCGCCGAGTGCGCGCTGGAGATCCTGAAGGGGGCGGCGCTGCGCCGGCGCGAGCTCTACTACCGGTACGGCGCCACGCGGCTGCCGCTGCTGCTGCGGGACTGGGCCGCCGAGCTGCTGGACTACCTGGTGCGGAGCCGCTACCGGCCGGACCGCCTGAAGAGGAACCCCGAGCCGCCCGCCGGCACCGCCC
>VZSZ01006916.1:626172-657222 GCA_013398815.1 Ibidorhyncha struthersii | reverse complement strand
GTTCGCCGGTCCAACACCCTCCTCTGCCGGCGGAGAGGGGCCGTGCAGCCGCTCCGCGCGCGGCCGGGCCGGTCCCCGCCCCCGAAATCTCCGCTTGGCTTTGAAAAGTCCGTTATTTCCCCGTTTCGGTAGACGGCGCCGCCCCTGAGCGCGGTACGCGGAGCCGCCGCCGCCCCCCACCCTGCCCCGGACGATGGAAAAGTAGTTACAGACTAATTCGTGAATAAAATTTACTAACCTGCCGGTGTCCTGTGTTCTGGGGGTTCCTTATCCCCTCTTTTGCCATTACTAAATGCTGCTGGAAATGGGCATGACTCCACTGACGGCCCTTTCACGGGGAAGTTGAATCCTTGCAATAATCATTACTTCAGCTGAGGAATAACTGCCTTTTTTAGTCTGTTGTTTGCATAATGGCCGAATTTAATGCAAGTTTTTACCCCACGCAAAACTTTCCAAACTTGGTAGACGGTTTCGTACACAGTTGTAGCGGGACCATGTGCCGTAGACGCTGGCGCGAGCTCGGCCCCCGCGGCAGTGCCCACCGGGTGCCCACCCAAAGCACAAGCCCGCCATGAGCTCCGCGCCGCTTCCCTGACGCTGGCACCACCGCCCCAGCTGCTGCATTTACGTCTAACGTGGCTGTGGCCGTTGCAGCACCCGCTGTTACCCCTTCCGAGACAAAGCAATGCAGAACCTCCCCAAACCCTTCCCACTTAAGCGCTCCCCAGGGACGGTTTGCTCCCCACTTTCTGAAGGAAATCAGGAACTGGCATTGCGGTTCCCCTTATCCCACGATTGCCTACACAAACCAGTGCGGGTTTTGCCCTTTAAACTTTCTCTTTCAGAAAATTATTTGCAAACACGTTTGCCATATGCCCAGGCAGATGCTGCGCAGCGTGACACGCAACACTCGGGAAAGCTGAAGATCTTTATTATTCACCCGCTGGGCTCTTTTACTGCCTCCTGCAATCAGTGGGTTCCTCAAGACAAGAGCACATTTTTCTAGGTGTAAGAGCCACCCAGCAAACGCCAATGGTGATATCACGTAAGATAAGCCAGAAGCACCGATAAGGATCTAAAAAACACAAACTTGGCCAGCCCTGCTCTCTCCAGGTCCTATGAACCTGTCTCATGGTGATCACTGCCGACTAATAAATGCTTGTGGCAGCCAGCGAGGAAGGGAGGCGTTGCCTCGGTTTTAGACATGGAGCAGAGAGAAGGATGCCCATGCCACCGAGGGCTGCACTGAGGGGACACGGGTGTCCCAGCCCCAAAGGCAGCCACCAAACACCACACCCACCGCTCTACAGAGCAAAAAGCTTTTCGGTGCCTTCCCTTCAACGCTCTCAAAAACACACCTGAAACTCCTGGTGGGACAAGGGTACAAAGGGACAGCCTAAAGTCCAACGTGACGCTCTCTGTTAGGTTAATGTTTGCTAAATTACAGGAAGCACAAAGAAATGGTCCAACAGATATCGGCGAACTTGTGCAAGACGAGAATCGGTTCAAAACTGCTAACACTCCCAGCCCCGTCTGACGTGTCCACCTCCCCGCGGTCAGAGCCGCAGAGTCGGTCTCGCTCCTGCCTGCTCTTCTGCAGAGGGATGGGTCTGCTCCTGAAGATTTTCATCCCCTTGCTGGGAGTGGCACTGGCCTTTTATTTTTATTCAGCACCTGAGAATTTCAGTGAAGGTAAGTCATTGGAAAAACACGCTTTAAAACCACAATCAGGGAGGCTGCTGCCAGAGAGGCAGTGTGTGGCTACGCGGAAGGGCACGGGCCATTAAGGGCCTTTCAAAGCACAGCTGGAAAAGCCAACGCGCAGGAGCGCCGAGTGCTCGGAGGGGAGCCCCGGCAGCCCTGGTGCAAGGGGTCAGAGCACCCTGTGCCGCGCAGGAAAGCTCACGGGATTACGCTGGCGTCTGACGGGACGCATGGTAAGTGTCTGACCTCAGCAAATGATTTATATGGGAAACATGCAGCTACCCCGCTTAAAGCATTTAATCGTTTCATCAGTCAACTCTCGCCATTTCCAAAAGCTGCTCCCAGACCAGGCTGGATGCCGAGCTCCAGCCTCGTACGTGCTCCCCACCCAGCTGGGATTAACGACCAGGCTCCACTCGGGGTCTGCACAAGCGGTTCATGCTGCAGCCGGCAGTGCCGCTGCCCGCAGCCCCCCATGCCTGAAGGCGAGAGGTGGCAGAGGGCAGAGAGGAGCCGCGGTGCGCGCCTGCAGGGAGATGGCGTGGGCTGCACCGGCTCTGAGCCCTGCGCCCTCCTTCCCAGAGATGCTCCGGGGGAAACGGGTGATCGTGACAGGAGCCAGCAGCGGCATCGGGGAGCAGATGGCGTATCACCTGGCACGCATGGAGGCCCACCTACTGCTCACGGCGCGGACAGAGGCCAAGCTGCAGAAAGTAAATGGCAAGCAGAGCGTGCCGGGCAGGTGAAACACATCCGCAACCCAGAACCCCACAGACAGGCAGAATGCAGATATTCACCCCGGCTCAGGCACGTGAGGATGCCAGATACCCTACGGATCCAGCCCAGCATTTCCCCAGCGTGAACCTGTTCTAACACACACACCCCACCGCAACAAATTGCGTTTTCAGTGCTGACAGCGCAGGACTTCTTTCACTGCAGTCTCCAGCTGTGAATTCTAATCTCCATCACCAAGGACGACACTAGTCTGCTCGAGTCCTGGTCTGATCAACCCTTACCCTTTCTCAAAGTCTGAACTGTTTTTGCATCCTGTATACAACAGAATCATATCCCTAAGCAGTCATATCCCTATTTATAAATACTATATATTTGGCTCAGACATGCCATTGTTTAACTCTGTAGGCAGAAATATTTCTCTGAGGAACGTCCCTCCTCCCATGAAGAATGAAGCGTTTCCAGTGGGTCAGGGAGATGTGCTGCCCATCCGCCCAGAGACAGCAACAGCCCTCATGGGTTGGGAGGGTGTCTGTGGAGGGGGGTTCATTGCCAACACTGCTCTCGCTGTCACTGCAGGTTGTGAAGCGGTGCCTCGAGCTGGGGGCTGCGTCCGCCCGCTACGTGAGCGGCTCTATGGAGGACACCGCGTTCCCCGACGTGGTGGTGAAGGAGGCTGAGAACACCTGGGGTAGGTGGTGGGGAGCTGCCCCTCCTCATGCCCCAGCACACCCCCTGGATGTTTTGGGGCCATCCCAGCTACCAAGAAGCTGCTTTGATTTGAGATGCTGGTTCCTAATAGCAAACATGCTCTGCTTCCAGGAGGCCTCGATATGCTCATCCTTAATCACATCGGTTACACCTACTTCAACTACTTCAATGGGGACGTTGGGCACATCCGAAAGCTCCTGGAGACCAACTTCCTCAGCTACGTGGCGATGACGGTGTCTGCCCTGCCCTTGCTGAAGGAGAGCGAGGGCAACATCGTTGTCGTTTCATCCATGGCAGGTGAGCACGCAAGGAGCTAGGCTCTCCCTGCCCTCGTCCCTTCCTCTGCCTGCAAGGGATCCCTGCGGCGGCTCTTCTTCAAAAGACAGAATAAGGACCATAAGGCGGAGAGCTGCCCCGCTGGGAGTCAGGATCAGCATATGATTTATACCCTGGATGCACAATTCAAGTCCTCTAGGGGATTTACATTCTATACCCTGTCCTGCTAGTCTCTTTGTACCCGCTAATCACCTTCACGCATTGCAGTCGATGGTACACCCCTGCAGGTTATTTTACGTGCACAGCCACATATTGCACATACATTTGCTGTACATGGGTATATATGCAGGAATACAAGAATAGTATCACCCACAAGTGAAGCTACTTCATGCCGTTGTATGCCATATGTTACATTTTAAACATTCCTGCATTTGTTTATTTCTCTCAAGCATTCATGACAGCTTACTCCCTCACCCTAAATCACAATATTGTAGCTACTTGAAGGGCAAGAGGAAGGGAGCGCCGTGCAGCCTGGTGCCTGCCCAGTACGCAAACCCTGACGTTGTGTCTCTCTGCTCCAGGTAAAACTGGCGCCCCATTTAGTGCTCCCTATTCTGCAACTAAGTTTGCCTTAGATGGATTTTTCAGCTCCTTGCGACATGAATTCATCATAGACAAGGTCAATGTCTCCATCACGCTCTGCATCCTGGGCTACATCGACACAGGTAAGCTCAGCATCATCGGGGCCCCGTGACTGCATGCATTTCCAGACAGAGCCAAGCCGAGCCCACCACCCTCCCTCTGGCCCCAGGTGGCTCAGCGCGCTGCTTCGCCACCACGGCTGGACCCTCAGCCTGCAGCGGCTGTGCAGTTACAGAAACGGGACCCCAACTCTTAAAAAAGTGTGGCCTGAGAGCTTTGACTCCGCTATCCTTGCAGTAAACCCAGGGGAGGTGGGGATTCCATCCTATGGTCACTCAAGAGGTGGAAAGGAATGGGAAGGACATCACTATGATTGTTTTTTATTTTAGCTATTCTAAGCCTTGTTAAGTAGGTCTGATCCCCAGAGTTTGTCGGTTTGTTAGAGGAAGCTACAGACACCCCGACTGAGCCGGTGGTGCCTGTGGCAGCTCCTCCATCTGACACTGCTCCTTCCCTCCCTGTCCTCCTGTCCCTCCAGAGAATGCCGTGCGAGTGGTCTCGCACGCCATCCGGGGCACGCCAGCACCGAAGGAGGAGTGCGCGCTGGAGATCATCAAGAGTGGGGCTCTGCGCCAGCGGGAGCTGCACTACCCATCCCGGATGGTGGGCAGTGTGGTCCTCCTCCAGGCCATAGCCCCCGACTTCCTCGACTCCCTCACCAGGAGCAACTATAAGGTGGAAAACATCAGAAGAACATAGCCCTGGGGCAGCAAGCGTGCCACGACACCTTGGGCCAGGCATGAGGGATCTGGTGCCCTTTTCCATGTCACCACGGCAGCCCCATGCTGATGCTCCCCGGCAACCTGAGACGGGATGCACCAGAAGCCTGTAACACACAGCATGAAAATGTCCTTTTTAGTAATAAACTCTTGCAACTGGCTTTTTCCGACCACGAGGCCCTTCAGAGAAGCTCCTGCTCACCAGCAGGTTTCCTGCTTACCCTCCAGAAACTGTTCCCCCACCAACAGCCACAAGGGCAGCGGTGCTGAGCGCCACGGGACGCGAGCTGAGCCATGGCCCAGGGTCTGGGCCAAGCAGCACAAACCACCCAAAGCCATGAGAGGGTCTTTGAACCGGGAATTTTTTTGGCACGTATCTCTTCTAGGCTGGTCTTTGTAAAAATAAATCCTACGTTACTTTACAAGATCTCTGCTTTTACTTGTGTTGCTTTTCCACGTGCAGAGGCATAGAGCCCTTATCAGCGCCCAGCTGGTTAAACCGACCTCCCTGCATGATTTGCATTAACGCAGCTTTCACTTCTCTAAAGACCTTAATGAATTTCTGCCATTCCTGACCTCTCCTCAGCTGCCGATACACACTTTTTTTCCTTTCCAATCTGCAAGAAGCCTTAAAATAATAGCATTACTGTACTTCCCTAAGTCTGGATTTCTCTACCCCAAAGCAGCTCGGGGAGACTCGGTCACCGAGTGCCACAAACAGCTCTGGGAACCAGCGCTCAACCTCCGCGTGTCGGAGACCGATAAAGGAAGATGGCCCAAAAGATAATTGCTGGCTCTGCTTAGAGAGGAGCTGGAGACTTTGGGGTCCCAAGATAATCCAAATTCCCTCGTGAGCCGGGCCCGTGCGCCCCGCAGCCGGGCTACAAGCAGAGACAGGAACCGGGGATCGGCTGCGGCTGCAACGTTTCCTGTTTTACAGAGCGAGAAAAAGAGCGAGAGCAGCAAAATGAGGTGGTTGGCACAAAGATGGCAGTTGGAGCGTGTTCGTGCTCGATAACCCACTGCTCGCTCCACACCTCTGTGGCGGTCGAGGGGTAGGACGGGACCCCTCGGGCCAGGTAAGTGCCTGCAGCTCCGGGGCCGGCGAGGGATGGAGGGGAGCGGAGGCTGCTGCACTAAACGCAGCAGTGTGCATCTTTTTTCCTCTTTTTTCACCCCGCTTTCAGCCTACACCATTGATACCGGGAGGCTGTAACATGAACCAGCAAGAAGCACTTTTTTTTTTTTTTTTTCCCTTGAAGCAAGAAGTGTAACAGCTTGGAAAGCAAAGATAAAGGACATGTTTGTTGGAGAGGGTAATTTGGGGTAACAGAAGGAGGAAATAGAGTATTAGCTTGTCAAGAAGGCCTCAACGGTTTGCTCAGCTTGGGGTGAGTAATGGACTGTGTATTTCTTTAAGCTTTACCTTGCTTTAAAGCACATTTTTTGTTCACTGAGGCTATTACAAGAGCTGCTCTCGGGACGCACTGTGACAGGGTGGGCAGCCCAGGGGCAGCGCAGGTGGGAGATGGGCTGAGCTATTCCTGACGGGAAGAGCTGGATGAGTGGGGACTGAGCAGGACATCCGAGGTCCGGATTGAACATGCAATTGGGCCCTTTATACAATTAAGAAAAAGTCGTTGAAAAGTGCTTTTAAGGTGTCCTGAAGAGTTTGGAGCAGTTTGGCTGCAGGTCCACGCTTTGTCCCAAGCGATGGAGGTCATACCCAGCTGCAAGGGAGCACATTGCGGGTGCTGGCGTACGCCCAGCTCACAGTGTGAAGCTGTTGGCCAGACCTTGCCTTGCTGCTGGGCCAAGGAAAGCATGTGTGCACCAAGGGATTGTCATCATACAGACGTGAAAGCTGCACGGGAATAACCTGCTCAGCCTTTTATACCCCTGGACTCCTCCAGCTGTAAGCGTATCACAATAAGAAACACCTGAATAGTGAAATATCGTTGGGATCCTTCGGGACATTTAAGCTAAAACTAGAGATGCTTCTGAAGCTATTCAAAGAAGAGAATATTCAAATAAAAGTTAATAAAAGCACATAAGCAAGTGCCATACTTCAGGGGTCTCGAAGCCCACACCCCATGGGGGCTCAGGGTCGGGAGCAGTGTCCGGGCTGTGGGTTTGTGGGCACCTTCCCTGCCTAGAGCGAGAGCTGACCGCCCCGAAAGCGCCGCTCTCCTTCCAAAGGGAGCCCCTACAGTGAAAAGATGGCACTAGCAATGAGCTTCGGGTACACCACAGCTAGCACAAGGACAATAAAAGAATTACGGAGCAGATTTTAATGCACCCTAAAAAGCATGTAAGTATTATATATGTAAATGGGGTTTACTTCTTCCCATTTTTTTTCCATTAGAGTCAACAACTTCCTAATTGCTTGAGACAGAATGAGACCAATGAAGTTTTGGTGGTTTTGTTCAACAATGAAGAACATTTAACCTGAATTTTCGGAGACCAAAATTCTTTTCTTTTCCTCCTCCCAACATTAACATGATTTACTAAACATGAGAAAAGCCTCACACACCAGACAGGGCCCAGGCTGAGCCCCCTGGGGCCAGACGCCCCCCGAGCATTGTTCATGGGATGTGCACGGGGATGATGAGCTCTTCACTGACAATGGGGCGAGGGGACAGGAGAGGGGGACACAGCTTTCACTCAAGGGGATGAACGCAGAGGAGCAAGTTATGGGTAGATATTGCTCAGCTTTCTCTTTCACTGATGCAGAGACAGAGGCCCAAATACACTCAATGTGACCAAAATCCAGTAAAAAACAATGCACTGGTGGCTTGCAACTGTGCAGAGAAGTCAGCAGGAGGGAGGAGGTTTCATATCTACACCCTGCGTGCGCACGTAGATGGTGCAATAGTGCTGAAGCAGAGGAGCTCCTCCTTTGGCCCGGCCACTGCCTTGTTTGGGCCACAAAGTCCCCAGAAATGGAGACAGAATTCGTGCTTGAGGCAAACGGGTGCCATTGAGAGCCTGTTCTTGAGTCCCCAGTTCTTGACCACAGCTTAACAATGAATTAACCCCAAAGTGTAATGATCAGTCGTTACACTTGTATGTGCCACGAAGGAACTGAGTCGCAGCTTGGCTAACACACAGACCTCCACAGGGAGGCTGTGGGAGGGAATGTGAGGGCAAAGTGTTACCCAGAGTCCGAGCCAAGAGCTGGGGAGGGAGGGAGCAACCAGGAGGTAAGAGAAAGCGGCACTCAGTAGCTGTGGTCTTCAGAGAGTAGGAACGCTCAGACCTTCAGGGACTTTGCCAGACAGTCCATTGAAAAACCCGACCCCTACAACACCGTAAGGTTTTCACCGCTCCAGACCCCTCTGTGCACACAGAAAAGGCAGCCACCACTAAGAAATATAATTCAACCGCTTGAAAAGTCACACCACAGCACCACTATATTTGGACCTATCAAAAAAAAAAGGGGGGGGGGGGGAAATGCACACTTAAAATAAGTTCACTGTGGAAATAGCAGCTTTTGCTCTTCCTGCATTTTCATTGTTTTCTTTAGGCTGGCAAAAGAGCTCTAAGAGCATGCACCAAAGAAATAGTCTGAGTAATGGGGATTTTATTTTATCACGAAAGGCATTGTCCCAGAGGGAGCAGTTGAAGCATCATTACTTGGTAGTGAAGCCAACTTCATGAGATGGTGTTAATAGTTTGAAATTCTGTTCCCGGCATCCCCCGGGTCAGCACCACCTGACAGAGGAGCAGGAACAGCGCGGTGTGTTTTACACAGCCAACATGTCCAAGTTCATGGGCAACAGGTTTCTCCAGGAACACCACTTGCATCCATTGTATGAGGACTCCAGAATCAACATCTGATACCTCACATTATTTAGTCTTAGCATTAATCCGTTGTCACACAAATCGTGTCTTTTCCCTTGGTTTCATCAGGACAGAGGACCTTGGAGTGGAAAGGGCAGTCACAAACCAGCAGAGCTGCGCTCAACATGATCAGCCAGCCCGAGAAGGCACGGCCGCGGCACAGGCGTGCAAGCGAGAGCTATGATGAGAAGTGCGAGCGGCGGCATGAGACACGGGAGAACCTGCGGCGGCGAAAGAACGTGACGACCTGCCGTCGCCTCGGGAGGGGAGTGGAGGAGCCATCGCAGAGCCCCCGGCAAAGGGAGTTCCTGAGGAGGAGAAACCTGGCGAGCGAGGCTGGGAGGACACCGCCAGGACAGGAGCCCAAAGCACACGTCCTCACAGACCCCTCCTCGCGGGTGGATCGGAGACTGTCCATCCCGATCCAGGTAATGCCTGCCCCCGGGGCACAGCTCAACACTCCGCCTGCTCCAGCTAGCCCCCACTAAAGGATCCATAGCCTGCGATCCACCAATCGCAACAGCATCGGGATCCAAATCAGAGTATGGACAAAAAGTGAGAACGCACCAATTAAAAAGTGCATTTCCTTATGAACTCCAGAGTCGGGCACGAGGAAACACTGTCACTTCCCTCCCAGCATGCTCCTCTCCTATTTTCCAAACCCTGAACCAGACGGAGATTTTCCACCATTCCTCTAAGTACAAGCCCACATCCCAGCTGCCAGATTGCAGTTTTGCACTTACAGAAATTATTTTTACCCTTGAAAACTGAGGTCTAAACACCGGGCTTCCCTCCATCACCTTCACTGTTAGCAGGAAGGGTGCAGGAATTAGGAGACTCCCTGGTAGTCATTCCCTACCCTGGGCTGCACAGCTAACAGCAACCCAGAGGGCTCACTGCCTTGAATAACATCTATAGAAAGATGCAATGCAAAACACCCCAATCTGAGAGCCAAACGTATTTCCTTCTAAACTTATATCCTGTGCAAAATGACTAATTCCCCTGGTACGTTGTGAGTTCATCCCAGGGGCTTCACAAACCTACGTGAGCAGAGACAGTCGAACGTGAGCTGACTTACACAGGCACACCCTCAAGCTCCCTTTGCAGTGCGAGAGTGTACGGAGCAATTACCCACCGCCTGCTGCCATTTGGTTCACTGGGTTTAATCACCTGCTAGACAGCAGGAATCTGGAACACGCATTGACACGCACGCAGCCCATGCACCATGCCTTCCCCTGTGTGCTTCTGCAGAGGTGATGAGGGGTGGGAGGCTGCCGGGGCAGAGGGGTGATGGGGCAACCGCCCCGCTCCCTCAGCCCTGAGGGGAGGCCAGTGCAGAACCTCTGCTCCAAGGCAGCCAAATGGCAGCAGAGACCCAAGCCAGGATCTAGCTCCCTGCCATCAAAAGTCCTCATCTTTTCCAGAGATATCTCAAGACACTTTGGGAGGGTTCCTTGTCCTGTTCTGGTGTCCCCCCCCGAGAAGCCAGCAAGTTTTCCCCCACTTGCCCACAGAGCTCTGGGGCTGCTGCAGCCAAAGCAGCAGATCCTTGTGGATTTGCCATGGTTTCTTTGCATCTCCTTGATGCTCTTCACCCAGCCACTGCAGGGACAAAGCCTGATCCAGCCACAACCCATGTCGGAGAGATGCTGACTTGACCTGCCCTCTCATTCCAGCACCCATGGAGCTGCCCCACGTTCCCCCCTGCGCACTCCCCACTCAGCCTCAGCATCCCCCTCCGCATTTCGGCAGAAGCCGTCCCCAGGCGAGGTGGCTCCATCAACACCCAAGGTAGGTGAGGGATTCTGGGGTTTCCCAGCACAATAGCAGCTGCAGCATTTCCCTCACGCCTCTAAGTCTCCCTTGAGCAGTTTGGGATGCGAGCCAGTAGCTCCCCTCTAAGCCGAGCTCCCTTGCCAGGAGCCCCTACGCTAAGTTTCACCATCCAGCCTGAGTTTCTCCTGCAAACTGCAGGCATTAAGGATGTTTTTCCTGTGGAGGGATAACCCAGCCCAGCTCATGGCTTAACAACCAGCGCTGCTGCGCCGCTGCTCTGCCCTTTGGCTTCACTGTAAGGGCCCCAGATCATCCAGGGGGCCGGGGACTGACTTCAGCCTGCGGGATTAATTAACTTCTACTTCTCTGTCCACCTGAGCAGGACGGTCCTCTGCCTTTTGTCCCCATTGAGTTGTGTTACTGGACGCTGTTTAAACAACTGCTCTCCAGCCTAGAGGCGACGCCATCTCTGAGACAGCCGAGATGGACACTCAAACAGAAGAACTTCACGGCCCCTGGGACGGGGGAGATTTGTCACATCCTTTCGCTTTGCTTTCACAGGAACCCAGACCCTTACAAACCCAAGCACAGGAGTGAAGGACTCGAGCCAGCAGACGGAGTAAGCCTGTCCTCCCCTCCCTCCCCAGGCTGTGAATTCGGGTACCCGCAGGGCAGCAGCCTCCGATGCCCAAACGCGTTTCACCTCGGCACAAGCCGTCACTGTGCAAATACCCCACGCTGCGGGGGCTGGGGCGGCTGGTGTCCACCAATGGCTCCAGAGCCCCACGTTGCACTCACCACAGTAACACGCTTTCTTTTTTATTTTAGTTGTGGAATAGCAGTTTTAAATAAGGTAAGCAAAACACAGATAATAACTAGCCTTGAATTCCTGCAAATGAAATCAGTTTCTAAACTTTCTGACCGGGACATTGACTGGTGCTAAACTTCTGTAGTTTCAAAAACAATGACACTGCTACTATAGGCAAGAAAGGCACTTCTGTCCCATGACACTGTTCTCATTCAGTAACTGCCCTGATTTGACACACTACATGGCAAACATGCCATAATTCCCATGCTGTAAGTTGCTGCAGAAAATATTTTCACTTTCCTGGAAAAAACAAAGGAACGAAGCCCAGCAGGCTCTCCTCATCACCTCAGACTCAGGCTGTTAACTCCGGATTTATTTCAAAATATTTGGATCTTGTAGCCAGTTCATAAAGTGTTTATAAACTGAAACAATCCTATTGCTTTTAAACATTCGCCCTTTCCCTTTCAGGAAATGGTGCAGCTCTCCAACTACCTAAAGGTAGGAACCAAATATTGTACGTAACCACCGGGAAAGCAGGTCTTCAGTCAGTACAACAATACTTTTAAAATTATAATTATTATTATTAAATAAAGAGGTGTTACATACCCAATTTTAACATGGCCAAGAAAGCCTACAGGCAACCCCCTGAGCCCAAAGACCCATCTGAGACTCCCCAAGCGGAGGAAGCCCTGACCCTAAGCTGGAGGGGGGAGCTGGGCTGTCCCCGCCGGCTCGGGGTCCCCGCTGGCCCCGGACCCCACTGGGTCTCTGCTGACCGGCTGTCCTTTCCCCGCAGGAGGCCCTGCACCGCGAGCTGCTGCTCAAGCAGAAGATGGTGATTTTGCAGGAGCTTTTCTCCACGCTGCTGCAAGCATCAGAAAAATCCTGGCAGGTACCGAGAGCTGCAGGAGGCGATTCCTGCTGGGGCTGGAGGAGGTTTTGCCTCGGTGGGACCCGGCTTGCGCTGGCAGCCAGAGCACCCACGGGTCTCGCTGTCTTTCCCGGAGCTCAGCTCTCACGCTGCCTGGCTTGGGGCTCTGAAGGCTTGGCGAGGTTTCAGGGACAGCACAGCGCTGTCACCCACACAGGAGACATCGTGCAGAACCCTCCACCTGCAAGCAGCCGTGTGCCCTGCCTCTCTCCCTGCCGTCACCCTTCTTTTTCAGGAGGGCTGAACACAAACTCAGAAGTCAGGGCGTCACTTTGCTTGAAGTTTTTCCCTTTTGTGCCCCAAGAGATTGCTACAAAATGTACTTTGCTTTCAGATCAACAGGAAGTGTAAAACCTATTTCTTCTGTCAGGTTTTGGGTTCTTTTTTTTTTTTTTATATACTTGCTTTTCCCACTTTATCTTAAATAAAAAGCAAACAAGTATATAAGTGGGGAAAAAATTAAATGAACCCAAACAACCATCTTACACCAAATTTTCTTCCTTAGGCAAAACAAGTTTCAAATGTTTTGAACCACTTTTTTTTTTCCCCCCAAATAAAAATTTTAGATGCCCCAAACTGGTGCACCCAAGTGCTGGCAAACACCGCATTGGATGGGGGAAAGACAGACTGTTTCTTAATCTGGGAACACAACAGCTAAAAAAACCCACGCAGCCCTCCTGCCTAGCTCCCGGCCACCCAGTCCACTCCTCGCCAGGACCCACAGGGACACCCTCTGCCCCGGTCCCTGTCGGGGATATATTCTACGCCCCAGCACCGCGATGCTCTGGCACACCTGCTTAGCTGTAGGTGCTCTGCTGGATGGTGGCCCTACATCAAACTATTTCCCCACAGCTCAAACAAAATCCTCTGGGCAGCACTGAAAACCAGGGCTAATTTTTTTCTGCTTTCAGGAGGTAAAATTAAGGTGATGCATTTTACATAATATATGAAGTGGTTTTTATAGGAATATTAAATCAAATATTAATTTACAGTTTATTGTGCCATCAAAAAAAGTAGTTTAAAAGTTCTGTTGGGGCAGAAAAGTGAGTGATTGGGTGAGATGGTGTAAAAAACTTGTGTTAGATGTACTGCGGTTAGAAACTTCCGCCTTCGCTTGCTTCTTCAAATATAATGTGAGCAGGAAAAAACACCCTGACACACTCTGCGGGAAGTAGCCATGAAACCTCAGATTAGAAACAGGTGGGTGCACTTTGCTTCTTGCTATCTCTGCTACAGAAAAGAGACTTTGCTGCTGCCTCTCACATTCAGCCTTTCATCGGACTAAAAATTAACTCGCTGCTGGCACTGGAGCCAACAGGGCAAAGACAGCAGACGCTGCTGCTTGGGGGGGAATCCCTGGGGGGAGGCAGCCAGGCAGGGGGCAAGGGGCTCCTCCGGGAGGTGCTGGCAAAGGGAGATACAGACAGGTCCTGTACAATAATGCTGTGCTGTGGAAAATGATGGTTTGTTGCCCATTTCCAGGCCCAGGTGCGATGCCAAATGCTCGTTGCAGAGGCTTTTTAATCCTTTCCAATATTTTGGGTTTCAAGTAAATGCATACACTTGAATGATCTGGCAGTAACTCTTGAAATGGCCAGAGTCATTTTTGAGCTGCTGCTCGTGTTCGTGGGTGTTCCTGGTTTGATGGAGCAAGCAAATACCCCGCAGGAGGATGGGATGCAGTTAAACTGAAGGGATAAGGCATTCGGTTCCTTCCCCCTCCCACGAATTTACTTCTAGGTTAGAGAGACCTTCCTACCACAGCTCTGTACCTTAAATCCTCCATCTGTTGTAAAACTTACTTAGTTGATTCAAAAATACTGCCAGATGAAGGAAGCTAAGTAAGTCTCAGTTATTAAGAGTAATTAGTTTTAAGCTGTTCTCTTCTTAAAGAAGAAAATTGCTAGTTTAATATATTTTCTTCCCTTCCTGACCTCTGAAGTTGAGCCTGGCTTTTGGAAGTGCCTTGCAGCTCTGCAGAGTTTAAGCTCTTTGTCATTTCCAGTGCATTACTGCTACTATATGGACTTAGTTTTCTAGCACAAGCATCGTGTTTGGGCAAACTGGAGGCCTTCCAGAAACAGCATTTATTGTTACTGCTTTAAAGCATCTATTTAAAATCACTAAGGGAAGGAGTATCGGAGAATTCACCGATCACAGGACAACCAGAACGCTACAGCTGTCAGCCAAAAGCAGTTTAAAATATTTATATGGCACTTAAATGACAGCAGTAGCACAATGCAGAAGAGTTTGAGAGAAGTTTTGGAGCTGCCCATTCAGGTAACCTCCAATCTCTGAAGAGGGCTACAGAGGATTCAAATCCAGTATTTGCAAGAGCGGGCGTCCTAGTCCTTTCCTTGGCGTGGCTGTCAGGAGGTGGCTCTGGGCTCTCTAGCAAGGTGCAGCGCAGAGGTCCCCGGGTGGGGGTCAAACACTGACACCAGAGACTGCAGAAGAGAGGAAAAACGACCACCACAGTGATGGCAGCTGTAGGGCTTTTGCTATTCTTGTTTTCTTTCGTTGCATCTGTGGGGGTTGTTTGGTTGGGTTTGGGGGGTTGTTTTGGTTTTGTTTTGGTGGGGTTTTGTGGTGTGGGGTTTTTTGTTGGGGTTTTTTGGGGTTGTTTTTTTTTTTGAACAGCCCCTTTCATGTAGATAATCTTCAGCACAAGGGCTTGACCAAGATTTGCTCACATCACTTTTCTGGTCAGAAGCATAATTTCTTATGCCCTCCCACGTATGTGCACATACTCACTCACCCCTCACTGCCATGCTGTTCTGGTAACAGCCCTAGCAGACAGCGTATTCCATTTAGGGAAATCTTTATGTTCTTTTGCCAATTTATAAGCTGCATCTCCATGAAAGGAGTTTGCCAGCACATTTCTGCTCTCACGCGTAGGAAGGGCCCGGTGCTCTGTTGCCTTGTACTTTGCACAGTCATTTACATCTGTGCGTGATGGCCGTAACACCACCACCCTCTAACGTGAGTCTTTGCAGACAGCACAATAAAGTAAATGGCAGAGGAAAACTAGGCATAATATTTCAGATACAAAAAACGCTCTTCAAAATTCCACCTGCTTTCTAAGAGGATAGCGCCTTTAGTATTTTGTATCAACAACTGAATTAGGAAAATTCATTCTTTGGGACTGTAACCTTACTTCTGTGCAAATTTAAACAGTGCTAAGACAGCAGAGAGTCTGGTTTTGCTTGGGTCTAACAGCTATTTTTGTAACACCAAGGAGCTGCTTTTTCAGAGGCTTGACTTCAAACAGCAGTAAGCAGAGAGGATACAGGCGTTCTCAGTATCGGTGGTGCAAAAACAGCCTACGTGAACTCTTCGCTAGAAATTTTATCTGAATTTGCATGCAGTCGGGTTTCAGAAAACTTAAGAAGCCTGACTAACACTGAGAGGAGATTATAATAAGGAAAATGAATCATCACTGTTGCCCTCTATCCCCCTGCCCAACTGCTAGGTGGTGCAACGCAGACCCAACCTATCGCCTAAGGGAACCAGCAAGACCTTAGCACCGGCCGGAGCTGTAGGCAAGGCGCGTTGCAGGGAGGGACTCTGGGCTGTACGTGGGGACAGGCGGCAGCAATGCTTCTGCCAGCCCCATCCAGACTAACCTGAAATCCCCTTGCTCTTAACTTCTCATCTCGCTGCAAGTACCTGCACTCGGTAACCAGTTTTTCAATGCGTAAAGGTCTTTCTTACTTCCCCCACATCCCATTTATTCTGAGATCACGAAGGGCTTATTTGAACTCCAAGCGTTGAAAAGACTTTGACAAAATGTAGCCACAATATTACAGATGAAAAAAAGGGAGAAAGGGAATCAAAACCCAAGCTAACAAAGCATTGGGGGCGCATTGTGTAGTTCATGATTCCACACACTGGTTCTACTGTTTTTTCCCCAGGGTCAGCTGAACGAAGACAAACTGAAGTGTAAACTAAGGGCACTTGAAAATCAGCTGCAGGCCTGCACCCAGGTAATGTCTGATTGCTGAGAAACAAACACGGGTGAAGAAAAGCATGAAAACAAAATACCAAACCATGTAATTAGGTCGGGTCTCAGTTTCTACAGCAATCTGATTAGATAGGAATCTGAACACGATTTTTCCTCTTTGCTGAAGCAATGCTTCACAGCAAATTAGCAGGAGCATTTACACACTCTAGATTTGCTAATATTCACGCTTAGCAAGATTAGGAATATGTCAGATAAAACTCTTCAAGTACTTTAATTCTTCCTTTAAAGAGTTACTCAAAGGAGTGTGTGAAGAAGATCCTGATAGAGATGGAGGACCAGAAGCAGACCTACGAGCAGAAGGCAAAAGAGGCTCTTCAGAAGATGCTGGAAGATAAGCTCCAAACGGAGCAGCAGCTGCAAAACTCTCAGGTAAGCAACATGTTTTACACCTGGCTTTGATTTAATCCAGGCTGTGACAAAGAGCCCCCAAATTTCAGGGAAAGGTGATGACAAGCTTACCATTAGTAACAAAGATGCAAAAAAAACATTTTTTAGCTACTGAGCAAAGTCCAAAGCAGCTTAGTGGCAACCTGTGCTCATTTTGTGAGCCACATATCAAGTTATTAAAAACACCCCACAGTCAGGGAAATATACTGCTGTTTGGCAGTTTTAAGTGTAATCCCTTCTTCTCCACCATCCCTTCGTCCCGTTCCCTGCTCTGCACACAGGCAGGGAGCGACAAGCCACACGCACAGCCATCCAGGGCACGAGCTCTCCAGAGATGCTTTTTCTGGAGTTGCTCTTTTATATGAAAACGGATTTTCCCCAAGAGGTAGCAATTTGCTTTGACCCACAGGATAACTGCTATTTTCTGAAAAACAAGTAAATCTTATCCCAAATACTACCTGGCTTCTAAATGCTCCCGGCAGCATGGGAACTCGGGTTCCAGAGAGAACCCTTCGCCCATGTTCGCTCTGTCCATCAGATGGCATCAGCCCCACGCAGGTTATTATAGCCCCGGCGCCGGAGGCGGCAGCGCTGCTCCAGCCCCACGCACAGGCCGGCTGATGTGCGTGCCCACAGGTGTCACTCAGGGCATGGTCCCGCCGGGCCGTGGGTCACAGCCCACCCGTGGGTCCTCGCTCTCCTCCCCAGAGAAGCCTGGCAGCGACGAGAGAGGACCTTGCCTTCTGGAAAGAGCACTACACCACGCTCAAAGATGAATTGACCAAGATGACCACGACGCACACCGAGCTCGAGAACAGCTTCCACATTTTGCAAAGTGAACTGCAGGTACACTAGTTCCCCGCAGGAACAGCATCCACGGGAGTTTGCAAGCAGGGAAGCCCCCAGGCTGAGATCACTACATTAAAAAAGCCCCTTTGATGTAGCGCAGTGGCCGTATGTGCAACCTGGTCCTCAGCTCGGGGCTGCCTTTTGTTGCTGGAAAGCCGGCAATGCCATGGGCTCATGGTCTGCCCATGGCACGGTGCCGGGGCTGGGCTGATGGCGGGGCTCTTCTCACCCCCAGCGAGCAGCCGGGCAGAACGAGCAGCTCCATCAGGCCCTGCGCAGCCTGCAGAGCGAGCACGCTGCGCTCCACCGGCGAGCCAGCGCCTTGCGGGAGGACAACGACCTGAAGGCAGAGCACATCAGCACCATCGAAGGTATCACGTGCAGGGGAACGGTTGGAGGTCTGTCCTCAAAAATTGGATGATATATGGAAAATACTCTTTAAAATTCTGGTCGTTAAGGCCAAACATGCACACACGCAAAAGGCTTAGGCTCTCTGAATGTGTTGCACATCTCAGCTTGCCAAGAAAGCCTCTGGTTCCCAAAGGGCTCCTAAAGTAATTTCCAACTAGATTAAAGGACCTCAGAGAAGTCAAGTGACTTGGCTAGAAGATAGGATAGACTGGGAGACCTGAAAAAAAAGAGTCCTCAGCTTTGATGAGGACTTTAGGATTCTTTGTCAGATCCATCAAACACTGCAATGCAAGCTGCGCAATGCAAGCCCACGCGGGTGACGAGGCAGCGCCTGTTACCATCTGAAGTGTCTGTATGGTAGTGGATATTAGCAGCATATAAACACATGCTAATAGTGTCTTAAAAGACCAGTTCAGACAGAGGCAAGGAACCTTTAACAGCTAAAAATCACATCCCTTCAGAGAAGAAAGTCCAATGTAGCCACTTTACACATCTGGAGAAAGGGAAAGTTGCCGTCCTTACATAAACATACAGAGATTTATATCCACCTTGATTTTCTTATTATTATTATTTCAGATAAATTGCAAAAAGAACAACATCAGAAGGTAATGCTGGAGGCAACAGTCAGCCACTTGCACAGTAAGTGACACAAAGAAGCGCAAAGTAAGAGACCTGTGTTAGTGCTGTGGACGATAACGGTGGCTTTTCATGTTCACAGACTTGATACAGAACCAGACCAACGAACGGAAGATCCAGGAGATGACGATGCAAAGGAAAGGTCAGCAAACTTTGTAACTCCCACCTAGCCATCCTCTCACTGGACACAGGAACATTATACCTGACTCTAGGAGAAGTCTCCATTGGTTTAGAATAAAGGATTATTTTAAAGCTGCACAAAGCGAGTTACTATATTTTCCTAGTTAACATTAAAATGTAAGTGTATTTATGATGGCAAAGACTTTAAAAAATAAATGGATTTCATTGCAAATTCACTTCAGTGACTATGAAATTTTTTTCCCCAAGCGAAGTACTTCCAGTTTATAATTGCAACTACAGCTGTACTTGAAAAAAAGTAGTAAAAGGCATTTTAACTCTCCCTCCCTTCTATTTCTGGCAACTATTTAGAAATATTCCTCTAAAGATGATTAACTGCAGGTACAGCAGAGGCAGGACCATGATAGCTAACTCAGCTCCTGTGCTCAGCAGATGTGTTGTGTGTGTAGCACGCAAATATTATCTTTAAACTGTGCTGAGTAAACAAGATCTAAAGCAAACTGGAGGCCTGGACCTGTTTCTCATCAGAAGCCTGACTGTTTTCTAGACCAGGTACCCACCACGCAGACCCCACCTCTCACTCCTGTCAAGGAAAAACAAAACGCTCTGTTAGCGCACCCTGAGGAGGAGGAGGGAGAAGAAAGCCTGAAGGATGAGATGCAGAAAAGGACATCCCAGCTTACAGCAAAGGAGAACGAGGTGAGGAAGTCACTGAATCCCCTGCTGGGGAGCGAGCTGCTGGTGTAAGTGCTCCAGCAGCACAACACAAAGCTCCTGGAAGCAACCCCAGCTTAGTGCCTCCTGTAAGGATTCTCTCTGCTAAATTTTTATCCCGATTACCAGCCTCACCTAAACCCCTGATGCAGCCTCTGCGTGCAAGGGCAGGGCACCAGCAGAGCCCTCTCCACACAAACCCTTTTCTGCTCTTACAGACAAGGGTCTCACCAGTGTCACAGGGAAAAGCCAAAGCTTTAAGAGCTGAAGCCCTGAGCACAAAGGAAGGAGAGGAACAAAAGAAAAGGCTTGCACGTAACAGGAAAAGTCTGCTAACAGAAGCAATGCCCTTACAACCAGGCTGCAAAAAAATTCAAAGCTTTCCAACCTCTTACACACTCTTTCCCATCTAAGAGGCTGTTTCAAGACACAAGACTGGTAGCACAAACTGTGCCCTCTGCCAACCAACAGCCCCACAGTTCTTACAGCAGTACTTAGCAAGGATTTATAAAAAAGGATTTATAACTTACTGTAGCAGAGCTTAGAGACACGCAGGAGGAGAGCTTGTCCTACTGACCCACACTGGCGAGTGCACCACCATCATCAGGCATCACCCGGGGAAGGGGTCTGTAAAGCACGGGGCCCCAGCTGTCCCCGCGGTGGCTCTTGCAGCCTCCCAGCACAGGCAGTCTCCTTCCTCAGCCGCTGCCACGCCGCTCACCGGGAGGGCAGCAGGCTCTCACGCCGCATGGCCGTCCAGGAAAAATGGTGCTCCCTGGGTTTTGGGGTTACGCAGTGCAACCAAGGCGCAGTCAGTGAAACACAGGCTGAGTTTCGGAATGAGAGGAAAACCCTGCCATGAGTTTGTACTCCACGTCTTCTTCCTGACCTGCACAAACCTGTGGTCATAGAAAGTAACTATTTCTTTTGTCTTCCATGTGGTGTGAAAGATGGCAGCAAAGTCCCAGGATGGTAACTGACAGGGCATTGCCTCTGTCACCACATTCCCACTAACACTGACATCTGTTCTGTATTCTATAGGTACATATGAACATACAGGTAGCGGGAGTGAAAATCCTCCGTCACTGCAGTGCCCGTGCACAGGCGAAGCGCTGCAGCCGCTGCGGGAGCCCTGCCGGTCTCGGTGCGTACAAGAGTGAGGGGATCCCTCCTGCTAACAGCCCCTCGCTCTGCTTGCAGTGCACGGAGCTGCGCTCAGAGCTGGAGGCCCTGAGCGAGGAGTACCGCTCCTGCCTGACCAGGCTGCGCCAGTGCCGGGACGAGCTCAACCACTTCCAGAGCAAGCAGGCAAAGGTGGGAGGCGTTCCTCACCCCGACTCCCAGTGTTTTCGGACAGAGGCTGCAGATCGGTCTGGGAAAAATTCCCCCATTTCTTTGTGCTGTGCAGAAAGATGAATGACATGTTTGCTAGGGATGAGATGAGAAGTTTCTTCTGCCCACCAATTTCCTAGTAACACTTGCTTCTCCCTGCAGAGACGTCACGGTCGCTGGATCCCTCTCCTGGTGGCAGTGATAGCAACGGCCATAGCCACCTTCTTCGCAAGTTACAGACCATGAAGGACCTTCCCAATGACTGACCTCACTGCAGGAACTGACTTCTGCTTCACCAACCCTCGCCGCAGTGCACCTTCTGCTGTTTTTTACTTGCCTATTTGGTTCATATACTGAGCTGGTCTCACTCCAAACTCCCGCAGCTCCAATAAAAGCTGGGAGATCACTCCTTCCCTTGGCTGCTTTGGTTATTCTGGATCAGCTGAAGTTTGTGCTGCCCAGTCCCTGCAGTGTTGAGGGACAAAGCCACTCCGGCTGCCACTGACAGGGCTCGTGAGGGGCGAGAAGGATGGGGCATCCCATGCGCTTGGGATCCAGCCTCCCTGCTTTTCATGGCTGGCAACTGGGAGGACTAGGCAATTGTCTTCCTTTACTTGTTGCCTCCTTAAATGGGAGGTAGTCGACCCTGGACCTTTTCTACTGGTGCCTGACAAAGAAGCCCAGCTCAGGGAGGCTTTTTAGCACAGTCCACTCGTACTTCCAGTCCTCGTGGGCCCAGTTCAGCCTACTGCTCTGTAAGCCTGTTTGGTGGCCAAGCATCCCCACAGCCACGTCCACTTCCCCTCCACTGCCAGCACCACATTAATTCCACAGAGAGAGAGGTTTTAAGCCCCTTTTGGAGCTGCACTGTGCAGGCATTACAGTAGCACTTGCCCCTCATTCAAGCACGGGCTCAGCTATGAAGTGGTGGTGCGTGACACCATGTCGCACAAGTAGTAAATAAGATATGGAGTCTACTTCACAAATTCAAAACACTGTGGTGTTTGAATTTTTTATTATTCCTCAGCTGTTCGCAGTAAATAAATATACTCTGACTTTACAGGGCACACTCTGCAGTCAGGACGGAGGCTGCGGAGCAGCTCTGAGCACGCACATCCACACACTGGTCTTCTGGGAAGCACATGTGTTTGATTTGCAACTGCCCTATGAGGTCTGGGGCATGAGATCGTCACCATTCAGCCTTTGGTGTTCAGGGGCTTCTTGAGAGCCTCAGCGGGCCACACACACGGGAACTGGATCTCTCGCCTCAGTCCCTGATGCAAGTGAGAAATATGCCAAACAGTCTTGAGTTTGTGTTTTACAAGGCAACTGCTGGAAGAGACACCACTTCGCTCGAAACGCAGAGATCTACAAAGTCACTCTGCGCACTGAAGGCCTCCTTCAACTCATTGCACCAGGCATCCAGCACCTCCTTCAGCTCCGTGCAGAGGCTCTCCGGGATGCTGAAGGAGTAGATCTGGACCCTGAGACCGTCCCTTATCCTGGGGCAGGAGGCCTGGACCGTGAACACCCTCAGCGGCGTCAGCCCCAGGCAGTTCTCAGCACCCTCCTCCATGGCAAAGGTGTACGCCGCCGGGTAGCCCAGCAGCACCCCGACGACGGTGCAGAAGTTCCAGCCCGTGGGGACAACCTCACTGGAGGACACAGGGCCGGTGGTGGTGGCCTCGGCAGCCCCTAGATGGGCAAGGAGGGCTGCAAGGTGGCCCCTGATCGCCTCGGCCTCCACTGGCCCGCAGAGAGCTGGGCACTGCCGCCGCGCAGAGACGTCCATGAAGGGTGCGGGGCGGGCACGCAGCACGGCTGCCAGCCTCCGCTGGGCCAGCCCCGGGTTCAGCAGCAGGGCCGAGCCCTCGGCGTCCAGCAAGTGCAGACGACGCGGGGCCAGCCCGGCCTCCATTAAGCGGGCCACGTACCGCCGCAGCTCTGCGGGGCCCGCCGCGCCGCAGTCGTACAGCAGGGCCGGCTTCAGCCCCGCCGCCACCGCCAGCACCTCCCCGGCTAACTGCAGGGCCCGGGCCGCCGGCAACCGCCACCGCCGCCCGGCTCCCAGCTCCTCCCGAGCCGCCGCCACCAGCCGCGGCGCCGACAGGGCGCTGCCCGCCGGGGCCTCCGCCTCCTCCCCGGCCGCCGGGCCCATGGCCGCCGTACGCTGAAGTAGAAACCACCGCCGGGCCTAAAGCTTCCGGGGCGGCCTCGGCGCTAGCGTGGGCGGTGATCCGGGGGCGGAGCGGCTGGGTCCCGCCTGGAAAAGCCGCTCCGCCCCGGTCTAGGCCTGCGCCCGGGGCCGCCCGGCAAGGCCGCTCCGCCCGGGCCCCAGCGGGAGAAGGCCGCTGCCATTCCCCTGAGGTTTCAGAGTGTGTTTTCTGCTTCAGGTGGCTTCTCGTAGCGTGCAGAGGTGTTTATTTTACACATATATGTGCGTACGTTGTGCGTGTGGATACATACATATTAAAAATAAAAAGCACACTGGAAGAAGGGCCAGGCTCCCAGCTTGCAGCTACAGAGCAATTAAAAGACAGCAATAAAGGCAGACAAGGTGGTAATTCTCCAGGTGGTTTTAATAGAGCACAGATTACTTCCCCCCCATGATCAAGTATTTATATACAATGTATTAGTAGTGGATTTAAAAAAAAAAATATTACAGAATTTAAAATCTGATTTATACAGCAAACAGCAGAAAACAGGGAAGGAGCTAGAGGTATTCTTGTAATTCCCTCTGTTTTAAACACTTCCAACTCAAAAGCACCGTAGACTGCTGAAACTGAATCAGATGACCAGACTTACAGATTTTATTCAGATCTAGGCAAGGCACTCGTTAAGAAATACTCGTCTGTATGTACAAGATGAGAAGCCACGGGGCAGAGCAAAGGGTCTGTCACTGTGCTGGCAGCGGCTGGGCCATGTGCATGGCGGGGGCCTGCATCGGCCACCCCTCCTGGTGGTTCTGCAGCAGGCGGTACAGCTGCTTCAGGTGGGCCACGATGTTGTCCTTGATGTCGGGCGTAGAGATCTGGAGGCGCACGCTGCCGCTGTCGAAGGAGCGCGTGAAGTCACCGGAAAACATTTCGTAGATCATCCGGGCCACAACTGGAATGACCTGTTTAAGAAGGCGGCAGTTGTTTTAGCCTAACGGTCACACAGTATATTCCCGCTATTTTGCGTGAATCCCCTGCCCTGGATGCAGGGCATGGTTTCCACAATAACCTAAAGTGCACTCGCAGACCGATGCTGTTTGGCACACATAACATTGGTATTTGCCATGACAAAACCCACCAGCCCTGTTGGGGTTTCCTGGTGTCAGTAACCACAACAGAGAAGAACATGTCTCTGGTATCCGTGGGCATCGATCCAGAGCCAACGCACTGGCCCCGGCAAGGCTGGCACGCGTCACTTCAGAGTCTCAGCTCCTACCTGAACTACAATCAGCTTCCTCTCCCTGGGTTTTCCATCAGGCCATTCTTCTCCAAAACAGAAGTAGATCTCATATGGTGGTTGTTTCTCAATTTGTCCTTTCTGATGGGCAATCAGCTCTAGGAAGAAAAGCAGAATGCTGCGGGGTTGTCCTCTTTCAGTCAGAAACACTCACCCCATCCCACCTCATTATATCATCCCAGGTCTTACCTACACTGTCCTTCGCCAGAGCCACCTGTTACACGTACACAATTACAGCTTACGTCTTGAACCCAGAAGAGCCTTCTTTAACAGCAAGGCCCACCAATGTTTTTTGGAGCGTTAAATGAGTGCACATTCACTTTCTTCTGATGCGCACCTGCCGCATTTTCCACTGAAGTCGGGGAAGCGGTGGCCCCTACCCAGGCTCCATCCAAGAGCAAACTCATCCGTGCATCCAGGCTGAGCCCCAGTGCAGACCACCCTTTCCAATAGTGCCACCAAGTGCCCAGACCACTATCCAAAGCTATTTTCCAGAAGCAGAAGCTACCTACCGCTTAGGAACGTTTCCAGACAGAAGAGTTTGACTTTCTTTTGCCTCTCGATCAAATTTGGTGTGGTGGAAGAAGGCGCACAGGGACCAGACCAGTACACCTTGCACTGGCAGAGCCGGACAGCGTAGATGGCATGGCCGCTGACCTCCAGGATCAGTCCCCTGTCCATAACATCCAGCAGCCGACTTGTAAAGACCTTCTGCCTTTCATTGGTGATTTGCTCTGTTCCTGGAAACTTTACTTGCTCCAAACTAATGGGCCCAAAGAGCTCTTCCTGGTCTGGCATGGGACCCAGCTCTCCGTAGAAAAGTCTGCATCCCTGCGGGTTGCTTACTGTCGTCGTCGGTCCAGTCTCCTTTCCTCGATATTCAAACTTGATTTCTAGGTCTGTCACTGAGAGAGAAAGTGTCAGTATGGCTTTTTCTGGACCTTTGCATGTACCGTATCAGCAGAAGAGACACACCATGCAATCCATGCTACAGTCACAGGGATGTTTAAACTGTACACAGTTCTCCATGCTAACAAGCAAACAGTCACCAAAAAAAAAAAAATCAAAACTTTTTTTTTTTAAAGTACAATGACAGAAGCACTACCAGTCCATATACATACTTGGCAGAGAGCTGATCCAGAGCTCAGGGCTGCTGAAGAAGTCATGCTGCAGTGCAGTTGGGGGCATTTCCATATCTAGAGGTTCATTCTTTGGCCACACAGCTTCAGGGCTGCAGTTTTCTGCACTGGCTGGAGCCATTGGAGAATCTACAAAAAGGAAACAATTCTTCAGTAAACCATGATTTTATTTCAAGCATGCACCAATTTACAAGCAAATACCTTCACTAATACATTAGTCTATGCCACCAACCATTGATATTAAGAAATGGAAACGTCTCTTGAATAGGGACATGCTGAGATTGATTCAATTCTTCCTCCTCTTCCTCATCAAGATCGTTATCCTTTTCATCCCACGGAGCTGAGCCAGTGGAACCTGCAAACAAGCATATTCTCGTGGGTAGCCGATCAGGGTGAAACACCGCAGTGCATTTCTTGAAAAAATAATGTAATCTTCTTACTGGCTTTGCACAATACTGGAAATTTATTTGTGTATTTTCTAAATATAATTTAAAAAAGGAAAAATCTGATCTGTACTACATACTATATTCACTTTAATATATAATTCTAGAAAGCTGAGGAAACAGATAAACTATTGCCAACATTGGACTGTTTAGCAGAAAACATGCAACTGTGTACAGCTTTATTAATTTTAGTACAGGTACACTATGGTTCAAAGTCCTCTTGGTTTAAGTACAGCTGGGCTTACACATGGCAGCTGCTTTCTGCGGCACAGAGAGGCAGCTTGAGAGTTAATGCCGTGGAGGGAAAGGAACTCGCATTGGACGAATGCCTGCTCAGTAACCAGCCCCGTGTCAGCAAGGCCCTCACCTGGATTAATGATTGATCCCTGGGACTGCGGGATATCACACACTTCATAAATTTTAATAGGATTCATGGGCACCTCCTTGGTGCCATCATACATCAAATTAAATTCCCGGCTTTTGTTAAGAGCACATCGGAGCTGGGCTTTCCACTTTGCAGGGTCTGGCTCATCGACTCCTTCCTGGTACTTTCCCGTTTCCACAGCCCAAGCCTGGGGACAAAGTACACTGTGCTCAGTCCAGCCCTCCCAACAGAGCAGATTTTATCAGAAATCAAACTTCCAAACAAATTCACTGTAAAATCCTTCTCTTGTGGAAGTCTTAACTACAGCTTTTCTGATAACAACAACAGAAATTCCTGCTTTAATAGCTTTTTCCATTAAAAGAAGGGGGAGAAAAAAAAGATGTAAATCCAAATTACCAAAAACCATTAGCAACTCTGAGCATGCATCTTCATAAAAGTTAAGAAATGATAAACTGTACAGGATTATGCACTGAGGGTTTCTAGGTGCCGCAGGTTCAATACCAAAGTCATTTTTGACAGCGAGCCGTACCCTGCGTAGGAGGAATGGACTCAGGTAAAACAGAGCGGAAGAGCAGCCACAGACACCCAGCTGGCACTCTCCCTCTCTCACCCAACGTCAGGCTATCAGTCCACGATCCCTCCAAGGCAGAGGAGGTCAGAAATTCCTCAAAGGAGCGTAGGAGTTATAATGAATCCCTTGGGATAACAACATCAAGGGCAGCAGTGATGAGTATTGGAAGTTTGTGGTGGACCTCTTAAGATTTGTGTAACAGTATTCAATGGTTTACTGCTAAGAACAAGCCAGCTACCACATCCTAAACCAAGCAGATGAAGCAAATAGCAGCAGTGTTCCAGAGTCCACGCAATCAGGCATCATCTGGCCTTTGGTGGTCAGAAAGGGTTAAAGAACTCAGCACCGTCTCAGGCAGTGCCAAGCTTGGCATCCAGGTGCACAAAGTGGCTTTTCTGAGGTCAAAGAAATAGGACAAAATGTGCCTGGAAACAGCTATCCAGCTCCTGGGCCAACAATTCAACCCTTTGTCTCTGTTTAAGAGCCGTGGTATATCTGAGCTCTCCTCTCCCTCACCTTGAAGATGGTGTTCTCCTCCTCATGCTGCGGGCTGTGCCGAGTTGCGTGCTTCCAGGGGATCTGAAACCGCTTCGCTTCTCGGTTTAGCCAGATAAGGCCGGGATACATACCGCTATCTACCTGGGCTACCAGCCACGGCTTCAAGCGAACTCTTCGTGGGTGTAACGCCATTGTCTACAAGAGAGAGGGATAATAGTAGACCAACTGCTAAAGGTTAGTTCAGACTCAAGCGCTTTACAAAAAAAGTTAATTTGATGAAAAAGGACCCTATGCGGTGTTACTGCTATTGTTTGTTACGTTCTGCAACCACTAATTCAGGTTTAGCTAGGTGACCCTTCTGCCAGGAGGAGTCACAGACGCATCACGAAGCGGGGACCGTAATTGTTACAAGAACAACAACTTACTGTTAGATATTCCAGTAAGCAGAGACAGCGCGTTATTTGTGTTAACTGAGCGCACGGAGGGCGAGCCCCAGTCAAGCCCGGCTGTAAACGCTGCGCAGGAGATAAAACCGCAAACAAGCCGCAGCAAGAACAGGCAGCAGAATTTCAAAAGCCTCCACGTACGCCGTAGCGAAGGGGCCTGTCCGACCCCGCTCTTCCTCAGCCCTGTCAGACGGGCATCCAGGGGGAGAAAAACTAACACGTGCCGAATCAGAGGCTGTTGCCCTGGTTGAGCTCAGGCTGAAGCGAACGGGACTGTTTTACCAGAGACACACGTCCCTCTGAAAGTCATTTCATGGCTTTTTCATGAATGCTCTGAGTGCAGTGTAATCATTCGCAAACATCACTGAGCTGTAATAACCAGGATGTTTATCCAGAAGGACATGAACTGCAAGTCTGCCTGCACTCCTGCTAAAAATCAAGTGATGTTGACTTAATGTTTAGTTTTTTTAAAGACACAATGCTGCAGTTAACTGATCAAATCTGTTGTTTAAGTAGCCCCATGTTGCTACTACATGTGCAACCAACCAACAGTATCGTCCCTGTGCAGAACAGATACAAAGCCAAACAAACAAAACTAAGGATTGTCCCTCTGCAGGAAGAGACAGCATTTGGTATCTTTAGATTTTGGGAGGGGACTTTTATGCTACACATGTGCTTAGAAGGTCTATCTCCCATACTCTTTTGTAAATCTTGAAACAGAGGTGAAAAATGACAAATATTCCCATTCATAAAGCCACTACAGGATAAGTAAAACCTTTGCCATAAGCTCTGAATACTGCTGCAGGAGTTGCAAAATGTGTCTATTAGCAGAGACAGAGGAGATTCAAAAATCCTATCCAAGAACTGGTCTAGGAACAGGTTTTATTTTTTCAAGTACCTGCAGATCCCATTCAGACGCAAGTGTTCGCACAAAATTCATCTGAACACAACTTATTTTATCTGTTAAGCAAAGAAAATGTTCAGATTCAACTGCAAATCGTCTTTAAATAATAGTTCAAAAATGTGCTTTGTCAAGGACCTGGGGACATCAGCAGACTGCTTCCCAGGAGCTGCAAAGGATCAGAAAACAATCATCAAAATCATTTTTGTGCTTCTGAAACTCCCGTATCGGTTATCCAGGTTGAAAATCCTACCAGAATTAAAGTTTCAGTAATGTGTTTGCAAAGACACAAAGTCCAGGTTAATCCTGCACTTAGAAATTGAGACCAAAACCAGGTATTGATTTCCCTTGCAAAGGAAAAACCAGTGACTTCTCACTGTAACAAAGAAATCCTAACTAAAGCTTGTTTCTACAATCTCTTTTACACTTCACTTTACTACAAGCAGCCCCCTCTGCGTCTAATAACATACACTCTGTACACACGCATTTGCAAGAGCAAATTCAAACCTACATACCAGGGAGAAAAATTCATGCCTCTCTCAAACAAAATAAAGTCAGTCACATGGAGGGTGCGCTGGCGTGGCCGTATAGGGTTTGAATTGTCCCTCGGATCACAGACAGCGTCTGTCAATACGCGACATTACAATGCTTTATAACCTTTTATCACCAATGACTTGTTGACACAATAACCGAGAGCAAATCAACTTGAATCCCATTGCTGGGCTCAGACGGTGAGTCAGCCTCTCACAACCTTCAACTTCGATCCAGTGGGGTCCACTAACGCCAGAGGCTGCTCCCACCCCGGGGGCTGCAAGGGTGAGCTCGGGAACGTCCTCACACTACTAACTGGATTTGCAAAGGGAGGCTTCGCCCTCACTCAGTACTCCTTGGTGCATGTACCCAGGAATCGTAGAATAGTTTGGGTTGAAGGGACCATTAAAGGCCATCCAGTCCCACCCCCCCGCCACAGGCAGGGACATCTCCAGCCAGACCAGGGTGCTCAGAGCCCAGTCCAGCCTGGCCTTGAACACCTCCAGGGATGGGGCATCTCCCACCTCTCTGGGCAGCCTGCGCCAGGGGCTCACCACCCGCACAGTCAAGAATTTCTTCCTGATATGTCATCTAAATCTCCCCTCTTTTAGTGTAAAACTGTTCCTCCTTGTCCTATCACTCCCCTCCCAGATCAAGAGTCCCTCCCCAGCTCTCCTGGAGCCCCTTTAGGGACTGGAAAGGGCTCTGAGGTCTCCCCGGAGCCCTCTCTTCTCCAGGCTGAACCCCCCCAACTCTCTCAGCCTGTCCTCAGCAGAGGGGCTCCAGCCCTCAGAGTGGAGGAATCCTGGAAACTGGAATCCTCCAGTTTGCTTTATCACTACTCAAACTGGCTGGTGCGGAGGGTAATTAGCACATCCCTGTGCTGCTAATGCATCTCTGGTCAGTGACGTAATTATTCCCTGTACCCCAAGCATTATTAAGTCCCATGTTTTTCCTTGGAGGGGAGATATTCGCTCCAACAGCGACAACTCAGGCAAACTCAGGAAGGGGCAGACATCCTGCAGTCACTTCCCCGACGGACGCAGACAAGTGACCAAGGCCAGGGACAGCCCCGGTCAAGTGTGGTGGCTCTCGGGGCTGTGGCACGGTGCCAGGCAGCGTAAGGACACAGAGCACACCAGGAAAACGCGACCCGAAGCCTGTCTCAGCCTCGCTGCACAGATGCTTTCGCTCTCCGCCTGCGCACCCAAGCGTATTCAGTGCTCCCGCTCCACCCCATCACGAAGCCTCTGAAGAAGGAAGGGGTCTTCTCTGGGTCCATCGCTGCGATACCACAGACCTCATTCCTTGCTCGTTACCTTTGTTTGATTACATTATCCTGTATTTAGTGGATTTGCATTATTTTTTTTTCAAAGGTAAGCAGCTCAACCCTTAACACCAGCGTTCCCACAAAGAGGCTGAATGTCCATCCGAGTGTCCAACACTGAATCACCTCCCTACACCGGGAACCTACAGCTCCCACCTTTCAGAGATGCGTACATCGCTTTTCTCGCAGCAACCCGTGCAGGGTGAGCAACACACCTTGAGCACAATTAACTCTTACGATTCACGGACCCCGCGCCCAGCCCGGTGCCCGCAGCCCTCTGCCGCGCCGGGACAGCCCGTGAGGTTGGAAGGGGCCCGAGTTCTTACAGATATTTTGGGTTCTCGGGGTGGTAACAGCTTTGGTGCAAAACCAGCTGTCGGTGAAAGGGGCGGGGGGGGCCAATGTCACCCTTGCCCTGACTCTAGGCCCTGGTTTACACCAACCTGAAAGCCGTAGCCCGGGGCTAGTGCAGCCCCAGCCGCCAGCGATGGGCGAGGGAGCAATAAATAGCCATTTTCAGCGGGTTTTACCCTCCCGGCTGCCTTCGGACCGCGACCCCCGCCCCGCCGCCTCCCGCTCCAGCCCGCACCGGGACGCCGGCCCGGAGCCGCCAACCTTCCCACGGACACCCCCCCGCGGGTCCCCCGCGCAGCCGCGCCGCCC
>VZSZ01006916.1:601526-625467 GCA_013398815.1 Ibidorhyncha struthersii | reverse complement strand
GGCCCCGCCAGCCGCCCCTTGCATTGCTTTTCCTCGTAGGTGGAGAACCGTGACTCAGTGGTGAATCTCGGTTTCAGGAGATCACACAACACTTCACTATTCAGTTTCAACGAAGCAGAAAAAAAACAGTGGGAATTTCCCTTCTCCTTCCCATCATGAACGCTACGGATAGTGCTGAATCCTGACGTTGGAAAGGCTGACCTGCACCCAAAGCTCAGTCCTCTGCCAGGACTTTGGAACTATGCAAAATTTCTAAAACGTTCACACACAAGAAGTGTAATTCTGCATTTTTCCTAGGAAGTTTGCCTTGCGACATAAACGTTCCAGGCTTTATTCATCCCTGAAGTGTAGCCACTCAGGGGTAACATTTAGCGGGAGTTTGTCAGCAAATAAAATCTTCCTGACAATAAGCAAAAGACAATAGGTGACACTCGAAGGTTAGTGGGGTTTCTTTGTGGGATGGCACTGCACTGCTCAGATGGGTCTGGACTGTTGTACCTGACTCTTGTGGATAAGCAAACAAGGGACAGCTGCTCCTGGAATACCACCTCCTACCCTGTTGTTACTGCTGCTGTATAAAACGTGCAAGGGTATGGCCAATTTGGTGAGCGACTGGGGGAGATGCGCAGAGACCTTGGGTGACCTCCCAGCCAAAGCAGGAGGGATCTTTGATCTCTCCTCAAACCCATCAGCACAACAGCTGCCGTTCATCCTCCCTGCATTCCTCCAGTCCACGTGTCAGTCCTGCCTGGCGACGACAGGCAAATTTAAGGATGCTTCAGAACTGCTTTCCTTTGCGGTCTGATGCTCGGGCAGCTTTGGAAGCAGACCGGGACAGTGGTGCCGCCGCTCGCCCGCCCCGGCTGTCCGCGGCAGAGGGCTGGGAGCCGCCCTGGGCAGAGCTTTGGCCTTCATAGGCCCCCTGCAAGGACGCTCTGCATTGCCCGACCCACCACGGGGGTTGCAGGGCAGGGCTGGAGTGTTTGAAATAACAGAGCAATGTGTCAAGACGAGTAGGCGAGGGCAGCTGCAGCCTGGGCGAAGGATCTCGCCTTGCCTCCAAATTTCACTGAAGGTGGTCCTCTCGCACCGGGCAGCTGTGCCCGCGCCCTGCGGTACAGCCTCTGCTGCCGCCTGCGGCGAGTGCTAACACAGATGCCAAACAAATGAGTCTTCCCAGGCCCCTGCAGGGTTTCTTGGGTTTTTTTCCCCTTGAGTTTCTACCAGCCTCTGCTGAAGCGTGTGGCAGCATGTCGTGTTAGTGAAATGATGGGAAATAAGCTGCCTTTTTCCATGCTCGTGGCTGGGAAACTGCGCAGCTTTTGAGCCGTATAGGTGATAATCTAGGGACAGCTCATTAGGCAGGACATGTAATCAGATGTTACCTGTTTGCAACTAATCATCCAAAGCATTCGCTCTGACATAATACATAAAGCATCGATCCTAACCCTTCAGGCAGCCAAATAGCACCGACCTCTTCACTGTAATGTTTTCTAGAAATCATTCTTTTTCTTTTTAGTTCTCTCTGCTTACATTTACCTCTGCCTGCATCTTTTTCTCAAATCAAGTGAAGAAATCCTTCAGCTGATAAACCTTACTTCATAAAGTGACATTCTGCTGGCTGAGGGACAGCAGCGTCAGTACAGCCTGCAGAGCACACGCTTCGGACAGAGAGAGTACATGCAGAGGAATTTTCATACCAGGAGCTATGGGATTTCATTTATTTCAGTGCGAAATTAACATCAGTACATTTATCAACACGATTGTATGCCATGATACCTGCAGTAACCCCAGCTGGGCTTTGAAAGCCAGGTCTCTTGCAGTCCTTTGTTCCTAGCTGGAAAAGATTGTAGTCATCAAAACGCAGGGGAACCATTTTCTCTCCTGGGAACAGATCACTAAGTTCCCATAAGGCAAAACAAAATTATGCAATGAGGCAAGACAACGTCCTGGGCATGTGGAGTCTTGCTGGGTGCTCTCAGCTCTCGCATTCCACACGCAGCCCCAGCGCAGGAGCGCAGCACAAAATGGAGGCGGCTTCACCCCCGCACACGCAGAACGGCCCAGCGGTGCGGCAGGAGAAAGCGCCCTGAGCCCTCCCCAGCAGCAGCACCTCTACTTCTCAAAAGCTGTTTGTCACCCAGAGAGAACCCATGCCCTTGCCAGATATTAGCCAGGACGATTCAAGAAATATTAAAGGGAAAAAGCCATTTCTTTCTGTGGTGTGCGTAACAGAGCATGAGGAAGTGGAGAACGCAACAGAGCTATTTTATAAATGCCACAGGGACTACAGCTGCCAAAGACTTCTTCCTAGTAGGTCAAGCTAAGAGGCAAATGCTGGGGGATGGATCCAGTGCAACACTTCCGACGAGCCAGACCTCAAGCTGCTCCGCTGCAGACAAGTGATGTGAGAGTCAGGGGCTGGAGTTCCTCTGAAGCATATACAAAAGGACAGACCGAGTCTTTTTAATCCTGTTGCAGTCTTCTCAGCGCAAAGATAGACAAGCAGGATTCCTCTATGTTGCTACATAAAATGTACCTTTTCACTGAAAGAGAGCAGCCTTAACCTTTCTGGCAACACCTCTGGTCCTTCCCATCCATCTCCAAACTTCTGCCGTACTGCCCAGATCCTCTTTGTGATAAAGACTTGAGTGAAACCACACATTGCCTGGGCATCCTTATGTACAGAAGTGCAAAGTTATACTATACACCTGCAAATTTGTTCCAATATGCATGTATACATATACATGCAATACCACTGATGAGTTACTTACAGGTGTGAGTACATTCCAAGCAAACCCTGTTCTTACAGGGGAATAAGAATTGCTTCACTGTTCTACAGTATCCAGTTTTAAACTGTTTCTGAACTGTTTTTCCATGTGGAAAACTCTTCTTCCCAAACCAATTAAAAAAAAAAAACTGAAAAAAAGAACAGCTTAAACCTTTCTAGACCTTATTATAATGAGGAAACCACTGTTTCCTATCAACAGTGTTCCAATCCTCTTAAAAGAAGAATCCTAACTGGGTATCAGCCTGGCTCAGACACTTTTATAGCTACAGGTCATTTCTTTGCAGCTGACACAGCTAATGGCTGGATTCAGAGCACCTGGTATGATACGGATAAAGGCTGGTGGCTGCAGTAAGCAGAGGAAAGAGAAGTGGGGGGGTCCTGGTGGGAGGTGGCTGAGTGTAGCTGTGGCGTAGACAGGCTGGAGGCAGAGCTGTGCGGTGTACCTGTCTTAAAAGTGGTGAGCGGTGTTCGGGGGTGAGGGTAGGCAGGAGGAGCACTTCCATGGATGAAGGCACGAAAGGGAGATAGGAAATAAGGAGAACAAGGATAACTCAATCCTTTAAAAAACAGGGAAATAAAATGTTCCTGTTTCTTTGACTGTGAGCTTTAAGAGTGAATTGTGAAAATGAGAGCAATAGGCACATCTGTATCTATGTGCATTTGCTAGTTCTTTCAACCAGTTTGCACAGAATAAAGCCTACAGTAGGTGTTCAATTAACTTTATGTATTAGCAGTTTTTTCATGTGAGTGGTGTTAGTTGTATGTGCTTATTTTTCTCTGTAATTGTTGTTTGTTACTATGCTCTGTTTCACTGAAACATTGAGTATCCACAACAAACAGGTAGTATAGGTCAGTATTGAAAAACTAATATGGGAAAGTTGACTTACAATCCTTTTTTTCCTAGAAAAATTACAGTAAAGTGAGTGGGGTTGTATGTCATGTGTAAAGGGAACCTCAGCTCCCAAATTCTTTGATATGAAGGTATTAATGTGCAGAAGGACCCTAAGCCTCTGGAGTCTGCTCCTAAATAGGGCACAGCTCAGAACGTCTGAAGGTCTTTGTGACTCATCGGTGGGAATCTCCTAATGATCTTAGTTATTTTTATACCTCCCTGGTACCACGTTACACTGCCCTAACACAGAGAAGCAACTCTGCCATCACCCAGCGAGCACACAAAACTGTGCTGGTGAAAACTGTGTGAAAGAAAAAGGAAGAAGAAAGTAAAACAAAAAAAGAGGGTGAAATAGCAAGACACAGCATTAACATCAAATAAAGGCACAAGACAGCGACAAAATAAGAGCAAAGAAAAAGCAACTAAAGGTGATAAAAGGACAATACAAGCAAAGGACTCTGGCAGGGTTTTCCTTTTGTCTCTTCTCCTTCTTTTAATCTTGCTTTACGGAGTGAAATGGGACAGCAGTTCACCAACGCCGAAGGGGAGCAAGCTGAGATTGATGTTGCCGAATTGCAGGAATGGTATAAGAAGTTTGTGGTTGAATGTCCCAGTGGGACTCTCTTCATGCATGAATTCAAGCGGTTCTTTGGGGTCCAGGATAACCGTGAAGCAGCAGAGTACATTGAAAACATGTTCAGAGCTTTTGATAAGAATGGGGTAAGTGGTGAGGAGTTTTTACAGTGGTTTGCCTAATAATCTAACCTCTTCCTTCTGTAATTTTGGGGTGTTTTGGTGCAGTTCCCACCCTTGTTACTATACTTCATGAGACTAAGGCAAGGGTGATGGACCTGCCAGGGCAGGAGAAGGAGCACATGCTGCACTTCTCTGGGCTGGTATGGATTTATCTTCTCATAAATCTGTACACAAATTATGGACAGAATGTCCCCTTAAGGGACTAAAGATGGATTTAAAGGTTGAAATTTAGGCAGTTGCATTTTGAGACAGTATTGTTGAAAGACCTTCAAATAGCCGAGGTTGTTACACGGGAAAAAATATTTATCTGTTATAATAGAGGGGGAATTATAGTGTGGGAATATAGTCAGGCTTGCTATACTCTGGAGGAAGTGTATATATACAGTATGAACAGGTGGCATGTAACAAAATATTGATTTTTAGCTGCTTGAAAGTGAAAGAATGCTGAACAATTCAGACATTCTGGTTTTAATTCCCTTTGCTGTATTTGTCATCAGACACCTGGGAAAAGTGGGCTTTCTGGTTTAGTAGCAGTTTGTGCACACCCATGTATTGGTGCAAAAGACAGCATAATACCAGCCTGTGATATTTTAGATACTCAGAAGAAATGTAATATGGTTGCCTTTCTCATCTTGAAATAGGTAAGCGATGCTTGCCAAACTTTAAATTTTTTTTTTTTCCTGAAGCTTTTGATCATATTCAGAGTATGGGGTTGGTTGTTGCTCTACACCAATACAAGAAAAGGGCAGACAAGTATGTCATCTCAGATACACAAATGTCCCTTAAGCTTCCTTTGAAACCAGTGGCAAAATCACGTTGAGGTGGTAACAATAGGCAGTTTGTGAGAAAGGATAAAGCTATGGAAGATGTGGGCAGATCAGACTTGCCTCAGAAGCTGAAGTTGGCAAAACGCAGGGGCCTGCAAAAAACTGAAGGTCTGCATCCAAATTCTGTTATGAAAGCGGTGCAGAGGGTTGCAGAGCAAACAGCGTGCATAAAAGGCAAAGTCAATTCCTAGTTTATAGGAATTTTTCTAAGACGACTGAAAATCTGTTTTTAAGGGATGTTGGTATTTCCATATATTAAGAACACGAAGTCAGGCCTAGGTTCATGTGTTTGCTTAAATATGCCCACGGTATATGATCAATTGAGCAGGACCTAACAATCTGAAGGATTATTAGTAACATTGTAAGGAAATAAAAACAGATCCTGAATTGTCCTTTTATGCTTACTGGCTGTCAAAGTCCAGTAGTAGCGGTTTTTGCGCACGGTTATGGCAAAGCGTTTCAGTGCAGAGGGTGCCGGGGAGGAGATGTGCCGCCCGGGTCTTCCAGGGGGTTTTGCTGTCTGGGTTGGGAGGGCTGGAAGGTGACGTGGGGTCCTGGCTTAGCCCTGGGCATGGTGTTGATCTGCATGAGGGCCATCTGCGGAGGCTGCCCAGGGAGCCCTGCATCCCTTCGCTGTCTCTGAAGTCTTTAGGAAGATGAACACCTGATGTAAATCCTTTGTTGCGGCTGTTCTTGCTGTTGCCTTCTGGATGGTGACATTTTCATTGTCTGTCTTCATCAGATGAATTGAGATCAAACAAGGGGGAAGGATAGAAGAAGGGGGTGGTGGGTGGGTGTCGGTCTCAGTGGTGAAGCAGCTGAGGCTGTTGAGGACAGCAATCCCTTCCCAAAAAAGTCAGTGCTTCCTGCTCTGATCCTCATCTGCCTCCCCATCCTCCACGTAACCTGTGTTGCCTTTGGGTATTTAAATTGCTCATTTCTGGAGTCCTGGCAGGTGTCCCCCCTTATTGCACTGTAGGAAAACTGCTTTGCTCTCCAGTGTCACTCCTTGGGAACCCATCCTTGCTGCCAAGGGGTATGGCTGTGCTCACTGACGGTCTTGGACTGGCACAAGTCTTCTATAAAGTGGAAAATAAATAGCTGTCCCATGGAGTATCAGCTTAGCAGTTTTTTTAATCTAGGTTTTGTAAGCAGGCTTCCATCAACTGCACCCAGTTAAGTGCCGTTCAGCTGCTTTTCTGTTTCTACAGGATAATACCATTGATTTTCTGGAATATGTAGCTGCCTTGAATCTTGTTTTACGAGGAAAACTGGAACACAAGCTGAGGTGGACATTCAAAGTATATGACAAGGATGGGAATGGCTGCATAGATAAACCTGAGCTGCTGGAAATTGTTGAGGTAAGTAGGCATTGCCTAATCACTTGTTGAAGCAATCACAGTTCTTTGGCAATGTCATGATGTATATGGGTTTTGTGATAATCAGGTTTCAAGGCAGCTGTGGGCAGTGATGAAGGGGAAATGCCAGCCCTTGGTGAAAGGGTCAGGTGCTCCGTGGTTTGGTGGAGCCCGATGGGGTGGCTGAGGGATCGGTTAAACCCGCTGCGGACAGCCTTGCCCCTGCTGAAGCTGTCCAGAAATGCAGCATCTGGGTGCTGTTGTGGAGCTCACGTATCTCTGCTCTGCCTTTCCTTTCAACCTTTTTACACCAAGATTCCTTGCGCTGCCCAGGGGAAGAGGGTTTCACCCCGTGCTGCTTACAGGAGCCGAGTTTCCTGCCTGGGTCGCTGGTGAGAATACACCGAGAGGCACAAATTAGTGCAGAAATCCCTTCTGTAATTATTCTCTCTGGGTTTCTGTTATGTTCTGGACTTTGCTTAATTAGTGACTGTGTGAAGCTGTGAGAGGAGGCAGGGGGCTTAGCAGACAGTCAGGCAGGGGGTGCCTGGGCTCTTACTTTGGGTGAATATCTTGGTGATAGTGCTGGAGTCACCAGTGCGCCACGGGTGCTGCAACTCACCCTTGCACGCCAGCACTTGTGAGGCTTAAACAATGGTTATCAAATGTTTTAGGATCTTAGGTGAAATGCAATACGAAGAAAACCTCAGACACTGAATCTGTGGAAAGCAGGTCCTTTTGGCTGAAAAGGGTGACCCGGTTGTTACCTGCAGCCCCAGCAGGTGTGGGAGCATCTGGGGAGCTCCTCTGGGGAAGGGTCAATTATAGTTTTGAGGTCAACCAGGAATTGGCCAGAGCTGTGTTAGGCCCTTTCTAATCCCCTCTCGGGGAAGACTTCAGACAAAACCCTTCAGCCAGAGAAGTTAATAATGAACAGGTGGTTGTCATGGGAGGAATAGATAAAATCTGCCCCTCACCAGTGACAAAGTGGAACAGAAACTATGGGTCAAAATATGTGCTAATACAGGTTTGCTCTTGCAGCTTGGGCACAAGTTCCCTGGGAGAGAGGGCTGGGTAAATCCAGATGTGCCTGGCCTCAGATGTTAGAAAAAAATCACACTGAAAAGTCAGATGACTTTCCCATCTGTGAAACTCTTGCTTTGTTCTTTGCAAAGGAACCCTGAGGTCTGACCGGAGTGTGTAAGGAAAATAGGAGGGCAGCAGCTTCAAAGAGCAAATGAAGTAATCCACAGTGCCTGTGAGCGTGAGGTCGGAGGTTTCATTAAAGGTCTGGGGCTGTCGAGTGGCAGATCTTTCTAGAAAGGTTAAAATGGCAGCCTTTGTAAAAAGGCCTTTACGCTGTTGGGAAGATAATGGAGTTCACTGCTTTTCGTTTTCCAGTCCTTCTCCTAATCTGTGAACTTCTTTTCAGTCTATCTACAAGCTGAAGAAAGTGTGTCGGTCAGAGGTGGAGGAGAGGACCCCATTGCTCACGCCGGAGGAGGTTGTGGACAGGATATTTCAGTTAGTGGATGAGAATGGGGATGGTAAGCGATCCGTGGCTCAGATTGCATTCATGCGTAATGAGAAGTTATCTGTGCTGGACAGGCTAGTTTTAATTACATCTATCAATAAATCACTTAGGACTATTATGTTACTCATATTAGACACACTGGGATGGGTTCTGGTCTGTTAGAATAGAAAATAACTTGGTGCGGTAGGAGGAAATAATCATTGTTATTTTAATGTAAAATACACAGGGTTCGCTATGCTGTCTGGATTTTGATACCACACAGATCTCGACCTCTGAAAGCTCCCAGTAGCGAGAGTGCAGGTGTCCTGGTCCCAGCACAAATAGCCTGAGTAAAGACAGTGGCTCCAGCCAGATTGGAGCTTGCAGGATCAGACTTGCCATCCTCCCGCAGGAGCGTGCCCAAGCTAATGCAACACTTTGCGTTAGCCAAGGGGACGGGGCAGGTGTGAATGCGTTGGGCTGCAGCGTGGCGGTGTGTCTTGGCTAGCTGGCCTAAACGATATGGGGAAACTACAGCTTTTGTCTTATTAGCATATTTTCTGAAACTTAGATGGCTTTTACTCCTGCCTTCCTCCTCTTATGTCTTATCTGTCATGTCTTGTCTCCCCATATCCCCATTGTGTGTCCTCCTCATCTCATACACAGGGCAGTTGTCTCTTGACGAGTTCATTGATGGGGCCAGGAAAGACAAGTGGGTGATGAAGATGTTGCAAATGGATGTAAACCCTGGGGGATGGATCTCTGAGCAGAGGAGAAAGAGTGCTTTGTTCTGAGAGAATTCAGTTCTGATACGGCTGAAAATGTGATGCTGAATACGACTGTGGCTCTCTTATTCCAGGGTGGTAGTGGCTTTCCTTTTTAATACAATCTCAGCATCTGGATGAAAACGTCAGTGTTTTAAGAAGCCATATCTCAACCTAAAACCCATGTGCTGTGTACTGCTGGTACCCAGAGACTATTTTTGGCCCATGAATAAGTCTTTCTGTGTACACAATGCTGTGTTTGCCAGCTCTGGTTTTTGGTTACACCTCAAGGAACAAACTTTTCGTGGCTTCCTGCAGCGGATCCTGGGCAGGGTTTTAGTCTGATGACAGACAGGGTTGGGAAGCGAGAAATGGTGACGCAGTGGTACCATCTCCAGTGCAGACTAGTGTTTGCATCATTTGTGCCTGCGGAGATACAAACACATCAAACCAAAAGTGAGAGCAAGAGAGGTGCTCTGGCAGGCTTGATGCATTCAGGATGTCTGTTACGCATAGTAATATCTATGCATATTTAGATTATACCACTAACGTAAAATTATTGAACACCAGCATATCGCTATCAAAAATGAGAATTGAATTATAAAGGGTACTACCCCATCGAGGCTGGACAGGTGGAGCGGTAACTCCTTGCATCTCCCCACTGTGGACCAGACGCTGCTCCTTGTACCTCTTCAGAGACCCGGGGCTGGAAAAATGCTGTCTCCAAACACTGAGCGGCAGTAGAAATGGTACCTCTTTACAGCCACGTTTAGAGAGCAGATTTGCACAAGTGTGATCCTGCTCCTTCTGAGCTCCTGTTTCTTACTGATTCATCACTCTCGAACAGCTCTTCCTGCCCTGTGAAGACTGCTCCAGGACTTTCACTGCGCTGGGGGAAGTTTTGTGTGGAAGGAGAGATGAGGGAAGAGCAGAGTTCTGCTTGGCAGCGTCTCTGCAACGAGAGGATTAGCACTGCTTTATTGGCAGGGCCACAGAGTGGAACAAGTGACAGAAAAATCCAAGTGAGTTACTGAAGTACTACAGTGGTTTTACACTGGACCTAATTAGCCGCAGAGTACAGATCAAATTTGCACGGGTTGTAGGCTGAGCTCTGCTATTCTTAAGGTTAACCCTTATACCTTTATCCGTACATGTATGTGGAGAGAGCATTTGAGTTGAACCAGTATTTTGATTCACCTTCACTGGATTTATTGGATTACTTGCAAGAGAAAATTCCCCAGGAAAATGACATGAGTTTTTGTCTGTTTTAATTTTCCCATGGAATCAGTCGGCCAAGTCACATCCATGGAAAGACTTGCAATCCCTTTTTTGTGGCCTTTAATTACAACTGTGGTATCTTTCATTAGTCGATTAGTGTACTGGTTTGCAGTCTTGTCAATTTAAGTAATGTTTAAATTCCGGAATGTGAAGAAGTATTCAGGATAAGACACAGTGCTAGAGTTCAAATCCACATACATTTCCACTTCTAAATAGCCTTTGGAAGAGTTCTCTGTAATGCACACTAGCTTGTGGCACGCGTACTTACCGGAGCAGATTAGACTTCTCGTTCATGCTGCTGTAAGGCAGCTGTTTAGAGCTCATTCAAGTCAATAGTTTATCAGCCAAAGATCTGAAAGAAAAGTCTTACTTCTGAGCTGAGGGCCTGGAAGAAAAAATTCACTTTACTGATCTTCCAACTTGTGCATGAGTGTTTTCATGATAGGATGCAAATCTCTAATTCCTTAAATTTCAGCAACTCAATCAACAAAACACACTTCTGCTTCTTGCACAATTTAAGTGTGTGTTTACTTGCTATACTGCAGGTTTACTTAAATGCTTTAAATTATCTTATTCTGTTCACCTGGTCAGATCAGGCACTGAAGGTGCTGTTGGGTGTCCCCCGCACCAGCAGTCCTCTGCTGGGGTGGTAGAGGGCATCCTAACACTGAGCACTGGTACGCTTGTTGGTAGAAATTTTGTAACACATGAATTTAATAAAGAATTATTTATTAAAATTCTAACTGTTTTGTAGTATTTATTTTTCACTTGGAATGAAGGTGAAAGCCTGCCTAAGCACCTGAGTATTTGAGTGAAATTGTAGTCTAAGACTGGCATATAATGAATTTAAGGGAGGTGTTAAGTGTAACAGCTAACATGGCTAAGGCAGAGATGGTGATGCTATTGCAGGTGCAGAGTAGGAAAGGAGTATCTGCTGTTTAACTTCTATGTAGTGATGGTGGAAAGCATGCATATGATAAAAAAATATTCTGATTGGAATTTGAAATAGTTGGTTACAGTAAAGTGAGCCGACAGTGCTGCAATGAGATGGACCCTGGTTTGACCATGCCAGGACTGAAACAGGAGCCTTAAAGAATTTATGGCGCAAAGTAAAGTGTTGGACTCAGCAGCAGGACGCAGGATGCCCCCACCTCCTCTGGCCTGGGCAGACCTGTGGTGGCAGCGGTGCACATGGCAGATAACACTCGTGTTCATGCTGGCATAACCCAGTGGAAAATTGTTCCTCTTATCAATCGTGTAATCTTTTGTCAAGCAATCGCAAGGTGCTTTAGTCTTAGTCCTATTTTTAAATCCATAGGTATAAACACTTTGATCTCCTCCCAAACTCAATTCAATGTTCACATCAAGCTGTTGATGTCAGACATTTTGCATAATCCATTTTCCAGACTTACAGCCCAGCTAGAATTGGATTTGACTGATCGGATTTCTTTTTAGTCTAAATTGGGAAACAGGATGGCTTGGAAAAGGCAAAAGCCAAGTGATTTTTCTGAGCTGCTACCATCTGCTCTGAAGTTTGATGCCTCTGAAGCTGGGTAGGACTGAAGGTGAAATAATCAGGTTAGAAAGCTGAAGGTGAGGCTGGTGCTGAAGGGGGCTGGTGGGGACAGGCACTGGAGAACAGGAGCCAAGGAGGCATCGCATCCTAAAATACTCTGGAAGATGCATTCCCAGCAGTAGAAATAATGAGGCTGAGAAGGAAAGAGGATAATTATGTCTAACTCTACGCTTACCCATGCTCTGTATTTTTCTACACACCTGATGTTCAGAGCGGGGAGGTTCACCCTATGGGTTCTCGGGGTTTGGTGGCTGCCCAGAGGAATGGTTTGTGTCCGGGTCATTCCCAAAGCACCCACGTGCAGCTTCCCCCTGCAAATGTCATGATGAAATACAGAGTGGCCGTGCCAGGACTTACACAGCACTGTGCCGATCGCTATAGGGACTTTTTGTGGTCTTACTCAGTTGTTTCCTCACATCACCTGTGCTCGGTTTTGGCAGTATGGGAGAATTTTCAGTTCTTTCTTTCCTCCTCCTGGTCTTTAAAGGAAAGCACATGTCAAGTTTAGAAAGCATCTCAAACACACTACCCTTAAAGACCTTGTGTTTAAGGTAACTAATGGTGTTCTGGGGCCTGATGGGTGACCAGCACAGGGGGGCTGTGTTGTAGGGCAGCCGCGTCCCCGGGGGACACGGCACCTTCAGGAGCAGGTGGCTCAGAACCTGGTTTGTTTCATTTCTGTCACATTTGGTCCTCACACTCCAACGCACAGGGATGCAAAAGGAGATGGTTTTGCTATTTGCCGTCGTCCATTCCGGAGCCCATCATCTCCCTCCCCTTTGACTTTGCTGTCCAAGAGCCCCCTGGATTGCTTCCCAGCGGGTTCCCGGGGTTCCTCAGCGCTGCCCCCCACAGCCTGTGGTGCCCTGCCCGGCCCCAGCTCCCACTGTGGGGAATTGCCCTGGAGGCGTGGGAGAGGATGGAGTGCTGCTCGGCATCCTCCCTTCTTCCCTCCTTCTCTCCCTCCCTCCCTCCCTCCCTCCAGGCTGGCTCGGCAGAGGCCCTGAGCTGCGCGGCTGCCGGGGCTCCCGGGGCAGTGCTGCTCGTGGCCGGACGCGGGCACAGAGCCCACTGTTATGATTTGAGAAACCCATTACAATTTATTGTCGTTTAGACAATCATTCACCCAATGACCCCTCCCCACCTGGGAAGGGGAATGGGGAAAAACAAGGAAACCTGGGAGTTGAAGTATAAACAGATTTGCTAGAATAAGGTTAGATAATTAACATTAACAGCACTAAAGAACCAATATGGATCCTGATACCAATACAGAATATGCAAAGATTATCCTCAGCCCATTCTACCCGTAGGAAGCCGTGCACTCCCAGCAGGGGACAGTAGGTGTGGGACGATGAGAGCGCTGTGGCTTCGGGAGGAAGCGAAGGGCTCAGGGGTCCGCCACCAGGGCACGAAGTTCTCAGGAGGGCAGCCATCAAGGGAGAGAGAGAACTTCACAGCAAACTTTCTAATTGATAGTGCATATGAAACTGATGGTATGAAATAATGCTGTTGGCCAGCTTGGGTCAAGTGCCCGGGTCTCGCTCCTCCTCATCCCTGCACCTGGTGAGCTCGAAAACACCGAGACCTTGAAACCCACACATCGTAGCTGGCTAGAAAGTAAATATTTTTACAAATTCAGACACTAGAGTCTTCTAAAACTGCATTTTCCTCAAGCATTAGAAGAGACCTTACTGAAAAGTAAAATTACTCAAAGAGAAATTAATCCTGTGTTGCTCAAACCAGGACACCCACCTAGGATCTCTCCCAACCTCAAATGGTCCACGGATCTGCCATTTCTGCATCCCTCAAGAGGCAGATGTGCACTGCAGCTTTTATGGTGGCATCTAAACCCCACTGAGACAAACGGCGTGGTGCTGCCGAAAGTCACTCACTGGGTGGTTTCAGTGTAGCCACAACCCTTCTTAACAAACCTGGCTCCAGGGACTTGTCCCAGGTCACGTGCAGTGAGACAGGACCTGACCCCAGCCCTGCCGCGCAGCCTCACGGGCCCGTCACCCCTCTGATGGCGGCTCCCAAAAAACCCTCTCCCCCGCACGCCGGAGAGGCTGCGCTGCCTCTCATTCACCAATGATATTGTCACAAGAGTGAGCAATGCGTCCGTGGCTGGCACCTGAACAACCACCACTGTTTTGAAATAAATTAATTATGCATCGGTTAGGGCAAAGAGAGTCACAATATTAGTTTTTAATTATTTTTAATTTGCTTTCTTAGAGGCTGAAAAAACATCCTTTGGAGAGAGACGCTGAGGTTTGAAAGGTGCCTTCAGCCAGCCGGCAATTCTGAGACAGCCCTTTTAGAATAACTTTGTCTTTATAAATAGAACTTGGGCTCGTCAGGGCTGCTGCTTGCAGCTCCTTGGGCACGCAGAGAGGCTGAAGGGAGCGCGGGGGGGACCGAATGCGTCCCTGTGGAGGCAGTGCACAGAAAGCCCATGCTGAACTCGCTCCCTCCTCGCTGCTGTTGCAAAGATGAAGCGCAGTAAGTTTTGCGCTGGTTGTTTGCAGGGGAGTTAATTCTGCTGCAAGGAGGAGCGTTACACGCTGTGTGAACAGCTCAGCCCGGCTCTGATAGCAGGGTTGCAGCCTGCTCTCTCTTGCGCCGCTGTGAGCGGGGTGGCCGGACAGGCCGGCCCGTCAAAGGGTTCTTCTCCGTGGCCTTCGGTTTGGGTGACTGTCCAACGGCACCCGAGCATCAACCAGGCCGTCGGGGGGTGGCTGCGGGGGGCCACAGCCGTGCACCCCACACTCGCTGTCCGTCTGGGTGGAAAACAGCGGCGGCAGGGAGCGACGGGGCTGCCAGCCGCGGCGCAGAAGGCAGCAGGGAGGAAAGCAGGAGGTGCCGAGAAATGTGGGTGGGTAAAGCAGAGGTCCTGGAGAAAGAGTGCTGGGACTGCCCAGGGGGTGAGGTCTCATTAAAGCAAGCTGTGCTTGCTCAGTGCAGGCGAGGTTCGGAAGAGGCAGCGCTCTCGGGGTGTGAGAACCCGGGAGCAGCCCCTTTTCTACGCTGATTCTGAAGAAAATGGACCTCTCCCTGTGCTCCTGCTGTTCTTGCAAAATAACTTTTTTAATGAAGCCAAAACAAAGGTTTCTGCATTTGCATGAGACAGTTAATCTGCCCTGCTGGAAACAGAATGATTTGATTGAAAGAGAGAAAAAGCGCAACCTGAAATAATCTTGTAAAACATCTTTATTAGTTCTCTATAAGATTGGAAGTACAAAAGCTTCCACGTAAAACACCGTCAAATGAAAAAGATGCACAGGAAATATCATCGGAAAGTTGCTTATGAATTGCGAGCATCCAGTGCTAAATAACAAGTCTTTCAGCTGGGCGAGAAATCCTTCCTGGTGTCCTGCATTGCCTCACCACGCCTGAAACTTGCTCCCATCAGATGAGGAAACTCCCCTCCAGGAGCAGCCAAGGCGCAGCCCGGGCGCGGGGACGTCGGCGGTGCGGGGGCAAGGCCGCGGCTCTCGCAGCCTCCCTTGTGCGTGTGCTGGGTCCTGGGTGCAGCCCCTGCTCGTGGCACTGGAAATTAGCACTGGCAGACGAGTTCGCTGTGCCCAGGGTGCTACAATAAGGGGTGAGCGGGTTTTATTCCGCAGGGGACAGTGCTTGAGCCCGCTCTTCCGTGAAGCTGATGGTACCCGCTGCCTGCTCAGGAATATTCAGGTCTTTGCGGAGGTTCGTGGCGCAGACACTGCATCTCGCCCATCTCTAGCAGCACACCCCTCCGAACTGCATGCGGACAATTGTAGTTAAAACCACCCGATGCTCAAGGGGGCCACGCAGCGTGACTTGCAGGAGAGTTTAAGTTTGTTGTACAGGTGATAAGACATGGAGGAATATTCCTACAAACATTCGCAAATTTTCCCTCTCAGGTTACTGCGGTTGCAGCCCTTCCAGATATTTCAAGGAGAAACATGCCCTTAAAGTTCAGATGGTGGTTAAAAAAAAAGGCACCTTTCTATGTTTGAATGCTTTTAAATAAAGAAAAGCCACTGCATTCACCACTCCACCGCTCTCCCTTTTCTAGCTCATAGATGGTTTTATCTTACATTATCACTAATGATTACTAACATAATAAGAAGAAATCAAAGAGCAAGTGACCAAAACCGCTGATCTCGTGCTCTGGAAATATATATGGAAAGAGAAGGTTCAGGCCTGCTTTCTGGGGTTGCTACGCGTGTCCTTGGGGGACCCCCTCCCACCGGGGCCGAGTGCCGCACTGCCCTGGGGTTTGTCCCCCGCCGCAGCTGCAGATGCTGGCGTTGGCCACGGCCTCGGGGTGAATTTTGAGGCGCTCTCGGTGCACTATCAAACCGCATTGCGGTGTGCCGCTCCCCTTCTCGGGGAGGTGAGTCTCTCCCGCGCCTCTGCTCGGCAGCGATGTCCAGAGGCCCCTGCACAGCGAAGGGCCGGGTGGCCGCGGGGGCAGTCCCGGGGGTGGCTTTGTGCTTCCAGTGTGAGAAGCCACCGCCACAGCTCCCCCTCTTCGCAGAAGCCTTTCGCCTCACCAGCCGGGGTGGCTGCGGCGTGCAGGGCCGGGCAGTGCCCAGGGAGCTCCGGGCTCCCCCGAACCCTCTGCCAGGGCAGCGGTGCCTTCGGAGCAGATCCTGGTCCCTGAGCGAGCGAGACAGTCTATCGCTTGTCGCACTGGCACTGGGAGGGCGCACCAGCTCCCACAGCCTGACCCAATTTGTCTTAATAATGCAAGGGGGGGAAAGTAGAGGCGAAGGGAAGGCATCCCAGCAGCCTACTGGGCAGCCTTCGCCGCCTGCTCCGTCTCGTGCGGGTTCTGCCCATCGTTCTGGATCAACCGGACGATGTGTGTCAGGTCCAGGCTGCGGGTGAGGATTTCGAGCAGCACCTCATCCTTCTGCACGCCCTCCATGAACTCCTCCAGGGAGAGCTCGCCTGCGGGAGCACATGCAGAAAAGGTCTGGTAAATGCCGCAGCCTTTCTCCTCCCACCACCGGCAGCCTCGGAGCGGCCCCCCAGGAGCTGCACAGACTATAAAACCGGTCCCTTCCCTGGGTCTGATCACCTGTCCTGGTTTGAGTGACACAGGACTAATTTCTCGTATGGTACTTGGGAAGACTGCAGCTTTAGAAGACTCTAGTGTCTAAATTTGTAAAAATATTTACTTTCTAGCCAGCTACGGTGTGTGGGTTTCAAGGTCTCAGTGTTTTCGAGCTCACCAGGTGCAGGGATGAGGAGGAGCGAGACCCGGGCACTTGACCCAAGCTGGCCAACAGCATTATTTCATACCATCAGTTTCATATGCACTATAAATTAGAAAGTTTGCTGTGAAGTTCTCTCTCTCCCTTGATGGCTGCCCTCCTGAGAACTTCGTGCCCTGGTGGCGGACCCCTGAGCCCTTCGCTTCCTCCCGAAGCCACAGCGCTCTCATCGTCCCACACCTACTGTCCCCTGCTGGGAGTGCACGGCTTCCTACGGGTAGAATGGGCTGAGGATAATCTTTGCATATTCTGTATTGGTATCAGGATCCATATTGGTTCTTTAGTGCTGTTAATGTTAATTATCTAACCTTATTCTAGCAAATCTGTTTATACTTCAACTCCCAGGTTTCCTTGTTTTTCCCCATTCCCCTTCCCAGGTGGGGAGGGGTCATTGGGTGAGAGAATGATTGTCTAAATGACAATAAATTGTTATGGGTCGCTCAAATCATAACAACACCCCAGACACCATCACGGCTAAACCCCGCGCAGATCCCCACCCTGCCAGTATGAGGAGGGACAGTTTGCAGTGTCCCCTTGGGCCGGCTGCAGCCCACGGAGGGGATGGGGAGTTAAACCATCCCAGAGAGCCACTCTCTGCCAGCTCTCCCCATGTCCTGGTGCTTTGGGACATCCAGCACCTGGAATTGCTCCGGCAGACTGCACTGCGGGTAAGGGGGAGTGGGAGCAGTGTCCGGCACTGCATGAGAAAATTCCTCACCATCTCCGTTTATATCAATTTTGTCAAACACCATGTTTGTGAATTCCTCAGCTGTCATCGTTTCATTGCAGCGGTTGATGGCTCGAATAGCCTGGAGGGAAAGAAGGACACAGAGGACAATTACGGAGCGTCATGCAGATTTATGTATCCAACGGTAGAAGTGGCCAAGTGACTGGACACGAGAGGCCAAACTTTTTTGCAGGCAGTTAGGTTCTGAAAGGAATAAGTCCTTTCTAAAAAAATGGAGATTAAAATCACTTAAAAAGGCAATCAATGCATTAAAAGATTAAGTGGGCATACTGGGATAAGCCAGGAGCCGTTCACCTCTGAAAATCCTAAGATTAAATTCAGGTGCTTATCTCAGCCCGGGTTTCAGCAGATGTGGTTAAACAACCTGCGACGAGGGGACGAGGGGTTGCTGCGTGTCGGAGCGTGCAGGTGCCGCGGGGAATGCGGAGTGTTCAAGACGGGTCTGGCCAGGGAGGCCAGCCTGGTGGGAGGACTGGTGGAGGACAAGCAGCAGGTTTGGCCAGTGCCTACTAATTTACCGGGGAGTTGTCTTTCGGCTTGGAATATTCCTGTTACAACCTTTCCATCTACCTGCGTTTAATAACCATCGTCTGTGAAAGAAGCGGAAAAAGCTGAGCCCACTCACTTTGATGATGTTTAGCAATTCTCCCCGGTCAATGCAGCCGTTCCCGTCCACATCATAGAGTTTGAAATACCATCGCAGCTTCTGATCCACCTTCCCTTTCAGAACCAGACTCAGAGCTGCCACATACTCCATAAAATCTATGTAGCCATCCTAAAAGCAGAAGGTTAGAAGCTGGATGAGATTAAAAGCAGAGTTGGGCAGTAAGTGATTTTCCTGGTCACTTTTGAAAGTCCCCACTGGAAGACTTCAGCGTGCGGCCACCCCCCGGAGAGCAGGGGCTTGGGGAGCGCAGCAGGGCGCCTGGTGCGGGTCCCCCGCACCCAACCATTAAAGGCAACGCACCGTATGGGGAGGGCTCCGTGTCGATCTATGCAGAGCCGTTATGTGCTGGTAACGGACAAACTTGGTGCGTGCTCCAGGCTTGGGGACTAAGGAAGCCTCAAATCTGGCCTGCGCTAAAGAAATCTCTTTATGCAAAGCAGTGGTAATTCAGAGGTCAAAGAGGAAGAGGATTATGGAGATGGATTTACCAAACGTTATCCGGTCTGCACACACCTGCAGCTCTTTTCTGCTGCAAAGCGGCCTCGCACGCAAACCGCCGGAGAGGAGCGCGCTCAGGAATTGCCCCAGCATGTTGCTGACATCTTGGGAGGGGAAGGCGCTGCTCTGTCCCTGTGCCATTTCTGTACCTCCTTCACGTTTGGTCACGTCAAAAGCACAAACAGTTTTATCTTTGACTTTCCTCCTAGGTGTTTGCCCACCACCAGCTCACACCACGGCGTTGGAGACGTCCAGCTGGGCCCACAGGGTTATGGTACCAGTGCAAAGCCGGGGTGGGCTGAGCTCACGTGCCACCAGCCTGAGTCCAGACACTGCCCCGTGACCTTCCCAGCTCCGGGGAAGCTCGCTAGAACCTGCAGTGCCTGCCACAGAGCATTGCGGTGGCACGGATCGTTGAGATACAAAGCACTTTGAAGGAAAACGGTACTTACTATAAACCACAGAAAGTCTCCGGGAGGGAATAAGCCCGATCTTTGTCAATGAACAAAGCCACCGCACCACGGGGCAGGTTCAGGAAGAGATCATCTGCTTTATCCCACTGCTGCAGGAGCCAGATTAGGTATAAATAGCTACTGAGCCCCATTCCCAGCAGGATCTCCTGTGCATCAATTCCCTTTCCAGGCATGCATTCAAACACAGGCAGTGAGCAAGGTAAAGGCCAAGGCACAAAACAAAATATCTAAAGGATTTAGCGCCTGAACTGTATAATTTTCAGTGGGATTAAGCCCACTAAACCCTTTGGGTTGCCATAAAATATATTTCTCATCTCACACGAGGTGCAATTTCAAATCATTTGCAAGTAAAGGCAGGTGGTGTTTCCTCTCGGAGACACAGTGTCCATCTGCTGCTCTGGCGCTGCTCCCGAGCTGGGACGCCGGCGCTGCCGGATGCATGCCGGTGCTGCGGGACTGCCCAGCGCCCGGCTCCGGCACAGCCACCCCCTCCCCGGTGCAAAGCCTCTCCGCGGGGAATGGAGGGCCCAAGCTCCTTATCACGTGGGAGCGAGGGCATGTAATAAAATCAATGAAACGGCAATCCATTTATAATTTAAAACAATAGAAAAACAAACCCGATCTGTTCTGCAAAGCGTAGCTCATGCCACGCCGCAGGGCTCGGGAACTTGCTGTTTCTGCATGAATGCAGCACTTGTTCTCACGCCCCTCGCTTGTTCCTTTCTGTCACAACATTCGATATTTAAGGATTAAAGGGCACTTTGTTTCAAAGAGATCACAGACTAGCAGATAAAACCCCACAATTCTAATAATTTAAAAGGGAAATATAAATTCTGGGAGAAGTCGATTTTCTCCCAGAACAGACAGCAAGTGAGGAGTTTTTGTCGACATTTTTCACCTTACGTAACTGATCTTACAAGCTATGAGGCCACAGAGAATAAAACCATACACACTTAGATACACATCTACGCTGCATACACCCAAATACAGCACAGGCGGTCGCAGGCGGGGAGCGGAGCACAGCTGATCCGGCGCAGGCTGAGCGGGAAGGACAATATTTACCTTATTAAAGTCAAACGTCTCAAACATTTGCTCAACGTATTTGTTCGCTGCCGGACTCAGGTTTTTCAAGCCAAAAAACTGTTTGAACTCATAGAGGGTGAGCTGGCCAGAAGGACACTCCGTCATGAACTTCTTATACCACTGGTGGCACTCGGTAGTGCTCAGCTCCTCCACGGCTTTCCCGTCCATGTTCCCCATCTCCACACCAAGCGCTGGTCACTTCACAGCCAAAAATTGATGTTTTCTGAAATTTGGGGGCTTTCTTGTAAATTCTGCTTCTTGCCTTTCGAGTCCAAATGTCCCCAGCACTGCAGGGATCACAGTATCGGGCAAAACCAAACTGCCTTGTGCATGGGCTGTCCCGGTTCAGTGTTGGTGGCGATGGATGAAAAAGACACCTCTCCCCAGGAAAATTCAAAAGCACAAAATCTTCTTTGGACAAAAGGGTGACATTTAAGTACCGAGCAAATCCCTCCCCGGCCAATGAGGCTCAGGGGGGTGATGGGCTCCTGCCAGGCATTAAGAGTTCAGGGTTAAAATAGAAAGGAGGTAAAATGGAAAAGTCTTGCAGATTACAGGCCCAGCAGGAGATTATGAGGGTGGAATGTTCTCCGTGACGGTGTAATCTCCTAATCCACCTCATTTATGATTTTGTGTGGGGTCACATGAGCAATAACTTTTGCACCAAAATCAGGGTAAGACAAAAGAGAGGAAACCACTCGGAGGTCTCTGTGCTGTTGCTGTCTTTTTGGTCTCCCTCAGCCTTACTCTGGCTGGAGGATTTCCAGGTGGGGCTCTCAGTTTGGAGCTCTCCTTCAGGGAGGGGGAAGTGCCATTTCAGCTCCTGTAAGAGATGGTGTATGAGGGTAAATTTGGTGTGCTGAGACAAACATAGAAACATAATTGCTTTGAATGGTAAAGCTTTAAGTGCTTTAAATGCTGACACCAGATGATATGATGATCTTCTCCCGGGGAAGCTCCCTCCCACCTGCTGCTGGGTCCCCGTCTTCACCCTCTCTGCTCCAGCCAGTGAGTGTTTCTTCCATGGAATCACCCCACACATCCCGCAGCGTGTCCTGGCCGCTGTGCTACCAAACTCGACTGACGCCAGTGGAGTTGAATATAGCTTTGATTTTCATTTATGATGAATGACCATGAAAAATTCTCCATGTAAATATGACTGAAACCAATGTTGGTTTTACCCTCGTGCACAGCATTCAGGGAAGGACTGGGAGATAAAAAAGTATATCCTCTGAAAGCAGCATGGGCCATATACTCCACGAGTAATGAAATTGGTGTGACTACTGGATCTCTACCAGCAGAGACTCTGTCCTACAACACTTAGATTTTTATATCTGACAACTTTAAGACAGAAAGCCCAACTTTTGTGTGTTGCAGAGCTTGGTATCGCTTCCGCACTGAAGTAAATTAGGAATAACTCTGCTAAAGCAGGTGGCATTACACAAGTGTAAAACAGTTATGAAAAAGGAATTAGATTGAGGAACGCTAATTGGATGTGCTAATCCTGCACTCAGCAGCACGCACAGGTCCCCACCGCGCACAGCACCTGCGAGCAAAGAGAGCCTTCAGTGGGGACCCCGGGCCAAAGGGGACAGGGCTGGGACAGCCCGCCCTGGAGCATGGAGAGGGGCTGCAATGTTGAGGCGGTCATTAATAGCAGAGAGGTTGCGTATTAAATGTGGATACGTGCTCGCTGGCTGTTTCAAGGAGTATTTGCTAACAGTGCATCCAGTTCCCCAGAACAGGCAATGCAACAGCCGAACCGCTTTATGCTGCTTTCTGGAGAATTGCTGCCGGGACGTGCCGGCTGAATTGCAGCTCCAGTTACTATCTCATTTCTGAGCACCACAAATGAAACTGCTTTTCCATTCACTAAGAACAATACTTCGCCTGTGTCTAGGAAAGCGTAATGAAAGAAGGTGTCCTTTCAAAGCAGGAGCAGAATTTAGCCTCGGCTGAGGAAGCCGGTGAAACCTTCCCGGCTTTTACAACTTGTGCTAAGCCCAGGCTGGTGCGGATGAGCCCGGCTGCGTGGCCATTCCTGCCGTGTCGTGCACTGCTGACACCCAGTCCCTCCGTGTAAGCAGGTGGCAATCAATGACAGGACAAGTCAGACCAGGTTTTTAGAGCAAAATCCACACAGCATGTTTTTCTGGGGAGCAGTGACATGGCCTCACCACCCATTCCTCAGCTCACATGTTCACTGCTGGTCACCACTCAGACACTCAAAGGGAAGCTGAAGTCACACCGGCCACTGGTTTCATCGCTTGGGCTTTATTGCTCTCCACTACGGCCTTGTGCCCAGGGTGGGTCTCCATTTCACAATGTTTGCACTCGATATGTCCATCGCCTTCCTGGTGTGATCGGTGTCACGGTGGTAGCGGCACCCGCAGGTTGGCTTCTGCGCAGTGTAGAAGGGACTGTATGAGTTGGAGCAACTTGGTTTGTAGAAGAGAAACTTGAAGGAGTCGGGCTGACGGCCCCCCACATGGGGAACAAAGTGAGTGGCCGACAGCTGGTGACATGCTGGGGACTGCTGGCTTGCTGGGACGGGCGGCGTGTGAGGGACCTCCTGCATCGCCTTGGTCTCCTCCATTCGCTTTGGTGTCTTGTGGTCTTTGCCAGGAGCTTCTGGTGTTTTAGTCACCTGTGGAGCAAAAAAGCCAGAGAAATGCATTGCAATTGCCTCTGTGCTTTGCCATCCTCATCAGCACTTAAGGCCCCGACGCAAGAGTTGTGTACTGGTAACCAAAAAGCAGCAAGTTAAACCAGGAGAGCTTAGGGAGTGCCAGCCTGCTTACGCTCGCTGCGAGGGCAGCCAATACGCAGTACAAATGCTGAGAAGTCAGGTATTTACATTTCTTTAGCTAAAAATCTAAGGTGGTATTACTTAAAGAGAAAGTGAGTTTAAAATCAAATGATGCACTGGAAATATGGAAGTGACTTAGTGAAAGTAAAACAAAGTATAGTGAGGCAATGCACACGACGAGACTCAAAGGACTCGATTCTCTCTTGACTTGCATTTCAGCTGGCTATTTGTAGCACTGCAGGGTGAACATAAAGTGCTCACCAGTTTCTGATGTCCCGCTGTCATTCTGACCTGGCTCACCCTTTCATCACTTTTGGGGGATACTATGTTTTCCTTCTGTGTTCGGCACAGGGGAGCCCCGCTCCCGGCTCAGCGTCTCAGTTATAACAGCTGTAATGGCAGCAGTACGGGCTGCTTGTAAAGTCTGCACCAAACCACAGCCACGGCAAACCAGCCATGAAAGTGGTTCAACCCAGTCTGACCCACAAGACGCGATGGGGCATATCAGTGACAGCAGAAACGTAACAGCATCCTTTGCAAACACAGCCTGGGGCCGCGGCTCAGCCGGCTCCAGGTCCCTCTGCGGGTGCCCAGCACCACCCTGCGCCTCCCCCCGCTGTGCTGATCGCTCTTGACGTAATGCACAC